>SJYX01006316.1:789649-823875 GCA_006410675.1 Oreotragus oreotragus | reverse complement strand
AGACAGGAATAGTGGTGGTGTCCTTTCAAAAATCATTTGACCATATATGAGGAGGCTGATTCCTGTTCTCTATTCTACCCCACAGCACTATACATCTGCTCTTATGCTGGCACCACAGTGTTCTGAATATTGTAATTTTCAGTAAGTTTCAAAACCAGGATGTTTTGAGTCCCTTAACACTGTTCTTTGTTTTCAAGACTGCTTTGGCTATTAGGGGTTCCTCTGAGATTTTATATGAATATTAGGATGGGATTTTTGTATTTCTGTAAAAAGGCAGATGAGATTTTGATAAATACTGAGTTTGCACATCACTTTGGATAGCATTGTCACTTTAACTATATTAACTCTTCTAATCCATGAACATGGGATATCTTTCCACTTATTTATGCCTTTAATTTCTTTCAGTCAAATTTTGTAGTTTTCAATGTATAAGTTATCGTCTCATTAGTTATTTCTAAGTATCTTATTATTTTTAATGATATTATAAATGGAAATATTTATTTAATATCCCTTTCAAATTGCTCATGTATGGAAAATCAACTAATTTTGTGTTGATTTTGTATCTTGCAACTTTGCCAAGTTTGCTACTAATTCTGGGGTTTTTTTTGGTGGACCCTTTAGAATTTTTTACATGTAAGACTGTACCATTTGTGAACAGAGACAATTTACTTCTTCCTTTCCAATTTGTATGCTTTTCTTTTTCTTGCCTAACTGTTCTGGATAGAATTTCCAACACCATCTTAAACAGAAGTGGTGAACCCAATCATACTGTCTTGTTCTGGATCTTAGAAGAAAAGTTTCTTATACCAAGTATGATGTATCCATATATGGATTCTTCATATATGACCTTTATCATGTTGAGGAAGTTTCCTTCTAGTCCTACTTTGCTGAGTGGCTTTAACATGGAAAAGTGTTTAACATGGAATGGAAATTTTCTCAAATCCTTTTTCTATATGTTGGGATGATAATGTGGGCTCTTTTTCATTCATTCTATTAATATGTTGTATCATATCAACCAATTTTCTTATATTGAACCATCTTTGCATTCTTGGAATAAACTGTACTTTGTCATGGTATATAATCCTCTTAAAAGGCTGCTGAATTAAAACCTTGTAGCTCTGTAATCACCACAGCTTTCCAAAGAAAAATTTTGAGTTACTACCACAAGGTGTAAGGCCCAAACAGAATCTAGCAGCTTCATTGGCTGGATGAAATGGGGATCAGAGTTTTGGGAGGGTGAGGCTGCTGGAAGTTAGTTCTAGAAGGGCAAAGTTCTGGAAAGGAGGAAGCTAGACCAAAAAAAAGAGAGTACAAGAGAGAGTGCCAGGTATTCGCATGAGTCTACTGAGAGGCCATGTATCCATTAAGTGAAACTCCACAAGGCTAGACAAATAAAAACTAGTAACAGGCTAAGCAATTCTCAAAAGGTAACACAAGGTAAAGAGACCTTTAACCAACCAGAATCAAAATCCTCAGTGATACACTAGGAAATTCAGTGGCAACCCACTTAGAACATCTGGAGGGTTCAACTATCCCTGAAGTGAATGCTACTTTAGATTCACCCTAGAAAAGTTTATAAACAGTCCTAAAGAGGTAAAACTCACCTGCAAGTTACTTAACTGCTTACCAAAACAAATTCAACAATGTAATACTAGAAATGTTAATGCAACAAAACAAAATGCAGACACTGAGCAATGTAACCAGTCACAACATCCAAAATCTAATTAAAAACTTTTAACATGCTGAGAAGAAAACAAGGGTCCATATAGTCAAAGCTATGGTTTTTCCAGTAGTCACATATGGATGTGAGAATTGGACCATAAAGAACGCTGAGCACTTAAGAACTGATGCTTTCGAACCATGGTGCCGAGAAGAGTCTTGAGAGTCCTTTGGATAGCAAGGAGATCAAATCAGTCATTACAAAAGGAAATCAACCCTGAATACTCATTGGAAGTACTGATGCTGAAGCTGAAACTCCAATACTTTTGGCCACTTGATGCAAAGAGCTGACTCATTGGAAAAAAACCCTGATGCTGGGAAAGACTGAGGGCAGGAGGAGAAGTGGGCAACAGAGGATGAGATAGTTGAATGGCTTCATCAACTCAATGGTCATTAGTTTGAGCAAACTCTGGAAGATAGTGAAGGACAGGGAAGTCTGGAGTGCTGCAGTCCATGGGGTTGCAAAGAGTCAAACTTGACTGACTGAACAAGGAAAGAAGAAAACATGACCTAGAATCAAGAAAAAAAATTGGTCAAGAGAAAGAGAATCAGAAATATGAAACTAGCAGGCAATGNGCAAACTCTGGAAGATAGTGAAGGACAGGGAAGTCTGGAGTGCTGCAGTCCATGGGGTTGCAAAGAGTCAAACTTGACTGACTGAACAAGGAAAGAAGAAAACATGACCTAGAATCAAGAAAAAAAATTGGTCAAGAGAAAGAGAATCAGAAATATGAAACTAGCAGGCAATGATGTTTAAAAGGCTATTATAACTATGTGAAAATAAAGGAAGTCAAACATAATGAGAAAACGGAAGTTTTTTCCTCAAATATTGAAGTTGCCTTCATTTTGAGCTGATTTTTTTGTGTGGCATAAAACAGCAGTCCAGTTCCATTCTTTAGCATTCAGTTTTTCCAATATAATTATTGAAGATATAAATGATAAATTTGTCATTCCTTGACTGTATAGTCTTAGATCCTCTGTCACAGATTAATCGATCATATGCATATGGGTTTACTCTCTGGACTTTATCCTGTTCTATTGATCTGTGTGTTAAAATGGAAGCTTTTTTAGGAAAACGAAACTAATAAGTTTAAAAACTACACATCTGAAAGGAAAAATACACTAGATGACAATGACAACAGATTTGATACCACAGGAGAAAAGATAAGTGAAAAGATAAGTATAGGGAAACCACAGTAACACATGGGATAATGGCACATGGTTTAATACACATGTAACTACGCTTCCAGAGTAAAGTAAAGTAAAGTAAAGTCACTCAGTCGTGTCCAACTCTTTGTGACCCCCGTGGACTACAGCCCACCAGGCTTCTCAGTCCATGGGATTCTCCAGGCAAGAATACTGGAGTGGGTTGCCATCTCCTTCTCCAGGGGATCTTCCCGACCCAGGGATCGAACCTGGGTCTCCTGCATTGGAGGCAGACACTTTAACCTCTGAGCCACCAGGGAAGCCCAGAAGGAGAGGAAAAAAAGGGAGATGGAAAAAAATGTCTGAAGAAAACAACTGCCTCAAATTTGATGAAAATATAAACAAATCTGAGTTCAAACTCCAATCAGGATAAATACAAAAGAAAACAAACACACAAACACTAATACATATCATAGTCACATTGCTCAGGTATAAAGAGAAAATTTAAAAGGGGTCAGAGGGAAAAAGGACATAGTAAGTATAAAGACACACAGACTCAACAGATGCATTTGAGCAAGAACAGATGAGTGTGAGCAAACTCCGGGAGATGATGGAGGACAGGGAGGCCTGGCGTGCTGCAGTCCATGGGGTCATAACGAGTAGGACATGGCTGAGCAACAACGAAGTACAAAGGAGTAAAGACAAGAATGACAGTAGACTTCTCCTTAGAAACTATGCAAGCCACAAGTCAATGAAACATCATCTTTAAAATGCTAAAAGAAAATACAAATTAACTTATAATTCTATGTCTACTGAATGCAGCCTTCAAAAGTAAAGCAGAATAAACACTTTTTCAGAAAAACAAAAGCTGTCAGAATGTGACATAAGCAGACTTATACTATGATAAATATTAAAGAAGTCTGTCAGGCAAAAACATAAATATGGAACAGAAGCTTGGATATGAAGGAATGAACACCACTCGAAATCATAAATATATGGGTAAATGTACCTTAAAATTAAAAGGATGAACACAGATATACTAAGCAGCTGGACTAGTCCCATGAATGTAACAAAAAGTAAACTTTAGAATAAGGAAAATTACAAGGGATAATAAGAGACATTTCCTGATTTTAAAAAAAGGAGTCAATTCATGAGAAGACATTAAAACACTAGATATGGATGCACCAATAACAGAACTTGAATATCAATGAAACAAAAACTGAAACGAGAAAAAGGCAAGTCGAAAAAGACTTGCAGGATTTTCCTGGTGGTACAGAGGATAAGAAACCGCCTGCCATTGTAGGGGACATGAGTTCAGTCCCTGGTCTGGGAAGATTCCACATGCCATGGAGCAACTAAGCCCACGCACCACAGCAACTAAGCCCATGACCTAGAGCCCAGGAGGCGCTGCTACTGAAGCAACTGCTGACCCCACGGGCTGGAAGTACTGAAGCCCAAATGTGAAGAGCCTGTACTCTGCGACAGGAGAAGCCCCCGAAATGAGAAGCACAGGCAGCACAACTGAAGAGGAGCCCCTACTCACTGCAACTAGAGAAAGCCCATGCCCAGCAGCGAGGACCTGGTGCAGCCATAACACGTCAAACTTTTTCAAAACGGACTTGTAGATTTCAACACTTCTCCCTCAGTAACTGACAGAACCAATAAACAGAAAAGTCAGTAAAAATATGGAATCTTTGAATAACACTAAGAACGAACTTAACTGGATTTACATTTACAGAACAACATACTCAGCAACTGTAAAATAAACATCCTTTTGTAGCACACAGGAAACATTCACAAAGATTGATGGTAGGGCAATAAAGTAAGTCCAGTAAATTTCAAAAGATAGAACTGAATTAGAAATCAATAAAAATAACTATATTGGTCTTCTTGGGCTGACATAACAAAATACCACAGACGGAGTCACTTAAAAGAAATTCTATTCTGGAAGCTAAGATCAAGGTACCAGCAAGACAGATTTCATTCTAAGGCCTCTTCTCTTAACTTGTAGGTAGCCACCACCTTGCTCTTGCTCCTATGACTTCTTTGTGTAGGCACAAGGACAGAGTGAGCTCTCTGGGTCACTTTCTCTAAGGACACTAATTCTGTAAGATCAGGGCCCCATTATTATAACTTCATTTAATTACTTCAATAAAAGGGCCTGTCTCCAAATACAGTCACATTAGAGCTTAGGGTTTCAGTATACGAATTTTAGAGGGACACAAAGATTGTCCTCAACAATAAAGATAGCCTTAAAAAAAAAAATCCCTAAATGTTTGGAAAGCAAATAACCTATGAGTTAAAGATGAAATTATAAGGAAAAATAGAAAACATCTTAGCTGAATGACACATTAAAAAAATTTTACATTGTGGTACACAAAATTATTAATAAAAACTAAATAAATGAAGCTCTACCATGTCTTGGACCAGAAGTCTTAGTATTTATAAGATGCAATTCTCTATAAATCAAAATAGATTCTAATTTACTTTTTTACTGAAGTACAGTTGATTTACAATACTGTGCTAATTTCTGCTATAAAGTGACTCAGTGATATATATATATTTTCATATTCTTTTCCATTAAGGTTTATCACAGATATTGAATACAGTTCCCTGTGCTACAGAGTAATACTTTGCTGTTTATCAATTCTATATTTAATAGTTTGCATCTGCTAATCCCAAACTCATGATCTACCCCTCCCCCACCTGACCTCCCCCTTGGCAACCACAAGTCTGTTCTCTATGTCTGTGAGCTTGTTTCCGTTTCATAGAACACTTTATTTGTGTTACAATTTAGTTTCCACATATAAGGTAACATCACATGGCATCCGTCAGGCTCCTTCTGACTTCACTGAGTAGGAAAATGTCTAAGTCCATCTATGTTGCTGCAAACATCATTTCATAAAATAGTTAAAATTTTAATGTAATCTCAATCAAAATCCCACCAGACATTTTTATAGAAGTTGACAAGCTGGTTCTAAGATTTACATGGAAATTTATACTCTGGGTGTTTCGTAAAAAATTTATATTGTTAAACTTCTATTTTATAATAGTCAAAACATTTTTGAAAAGGAACAAACAAACTTAGAAGGCACATTTTATTTCAAGGCTTACTAAAAAGCTACATTTGTCAACGTACTTGTATAGATAAAAACAGGATAATGGAGTCAATTTGAGACCAATGCTGGGCCCACATATAAATGCTCAACTTATCTGATACATTAATGTATTTCAATGGTGAAAGGATAATATTTTCAATAAGTGTTGGGACAACTGTGTATGACATAGACATAAAAAGGAACTTGCATGCTTAACCCCAAATACATGCAAAATAAATTAATTTGAAATGAACCACAGAACTAAACATAAAAGCTAATCTATAACATTTTATTAGAAAACATAAAAGAAAATGTTCTTTACCTTGGGGTAGTTAAGATTTCTTAGACAGTATACAAATAGTACCAACCACAGAGGAAAAAAGAAAAGAAAACCTGACAAACTGTTCTTAAAACTTAAAGCCTTCCACTCTTCAAAATACAAACCCCACTTCCCAAAACGAAAAGGCAAGTCAAACCAAAAGAAAATATCTGCAGCACGTAAACATGACAAAGGACTTCTGTCCAGAATATATAAAGAACTCTTGCAATCTGATGAGAAGAAAACAAACAATACAATAAAAATGGGTAAATGACTTAAGTTCTTTCCAGAATATATATATATATATGAAAGGGCAATAAATATATAAAAATATGCTCCATCATCATTTGCATCCAGGAGATGCAAATAAAAACCATTCCACAACCCCTGTAGTGACTAAGATAAAAAGGAAAGATAATATCAAATACTGGTGAGGATGTGAGATAACTGGAACTGTCATACATACCTGGTAGAGGTATAAAATAAGACACATATTTTGAAAAACAGTTTGGCAATTTCTTTTAATGCTAAACACACACCCTTAAAACCAGCAAACCCACTCTCAATTATTAGGTATTTAATCAAGACAAATTAAAATACATGTTTACACAAACAGTGCATGTGAATACTCATAGCAGATTTATTTTTAATAACCAAAACCCCAGAAACAACATAAATGTGAATTAATATGTGAATGGATACTCATACTATGGTATATTGTGGCATACTTACACAATGAAATGTGTGTGTGCTGTGCTCAGTTGCTCAGTGGTGTCCAACTCTGCGACCCCATGGACTGCAGCCTCCCAGGCTCCTCTGTCCATGGAATTATCCTGGCAAGAATACTGGAGTGGGTTGCCATTTCCTCCTTCAGGGCATCTTCCTGACCCAGGGATCAAATCTGCGTCTCTTGTATCTCCCGCATTGGCAGGCAGATTCTTTACCACTAAGCCACCTGGGAAGCCCCATGCAATGAAATACTGACAATAACACCAAATAAATGTGTAAATGAGTGAAAGAAGCCTAAATACACACTATATGATCCTATTTCTGTGACATTCTATATTAGGCAAAACTGATCTACAGTGATAGAAATCGGACCAGTGGTTGCCTAGAGCATGCAGTGAGAGGGCCCACTGCAGGAACACACAGAGAATTTTCTCCAGTGATGAGTCGTGATTATACATATGTATATTATTTGCCAAACTTCTTTGAACTTTATACTTAAAATGGATGTACTTCACTACATGTCAATGATATTGCAATAAAATTGATTTAAAAATGAATCTGATAATTCTCAAGTACAAAAATACCAGTATTCTAAGCATCTAATATTTTAAAAATATATTTATTTGGCTGTCTTGGGTCTTGGTTAAGGCACATGGGATCTTTGTTGCATCATGCAGAATCTTTTGTTGGAGCAGAGACTCTTCAGTTGTGGCATGTGGGCTTAACAGTTTTAACACGTGGGCTCAGGAGGATGCAGTGTGCTTGCTCTGCGGCATGTGGGATCTTGGTTCCTCAACCAGGGATTGAACCTGTGTCCCTGAATTGCAAGGTGAATTCTTAACCACTGGACCCCCAGGGAAATCTTTTCTTGTTCAGTTGCTAAGTTGTGTCAGACTCTTTGCAATCCTCTATTACTGACTCACAATTAATCAATAATAAAAGATAGCTCAAAGTTCCTCAAAGCATCAATTACTTGGTAACAACTGAGCAAAAAATGTGATTATATTCCCCTACTTCTCACACTTCTCCACAGAACAGACTATTCAGTTCAGTTCAGTCGCTCAGTCGTGTCCGACTCTTTTCGACCCCATGAATTGCAGCACACCAGGCCTCCCTGTCCATCACCAACTCCCGGAGTTCACTCAGACTCACGTCCATTGAGTCAGTGATGCCATCCAGCCATCTCATCCTCTGTCGTCCCCTTCTCCTCCTGCCCCCAATCCCTCCCAGCATCAGAGTCTTTTCCAATGAGTCAACTCTTCGCATGAGGAATAGACTATTACTTAGCACTAAAAAAGAAATGGACTATCAAGCCACGAAAAAATATGGGGAACCTTAAATGCATGTTACTCAGTGAAAGACGCGTCTGGAAAGGCTACATACTGTATGATTTTCACTGTAGGGCTGTATAGATGTAGCACAGATTTAATGCAGTGAAACACTCTGTCTGATACTATAAGGATGGACATAAGTCATTCTACACTTGTCCACTTCTGTAGAAGGTACAATACAAACAGTGAACTCTAAAGTGAACCACTGGACTTTGGGTATTTACAATGTGTCAGTGTAGGTTCACCAATTGTAACAAACACTCTAGGAGGGATGTCAATAATGGGGAAAGCTATGCATATGTGGCTTCCCTTGTAGCTCAGTCAGTAAAGAATCTGCCTGCAATGCAGGAGACCTGGGTTCAATTCCTGGGTAGGGAAGATCCCCTGGAGAAGGAAATGGCCACCCACTCCAGTATTCTTGCCTGGAGAATCTCACAGACAGAGGAGTCTAACAGGATATATAGTCCATGGGGCCGTAAGAGTTGGACACGACTTAGTGACTAAACCACCATGCATATGTGGGAATGGGAGATATGGAAAATCTCTTTACCTTCTTCTCAGTTTTGCTATGGAACAAAAATTGCTCTAAATAAATATTAAGTTTTAATTACAAAAAAAAATAATTACCACCTCCCTGCTTTTCACCCTTCTACACCTAAGTGTTCTATGTCTCCATGATTTTCAATGTCCTCTTCCTTTTGCCTCTGGAGAAGGAAACGGCAAACCCATTCCAGTAGTCTTGCCTGGAGAATCCCATGGTCAGAGGAGACTGGCAGGCTACAATCCACAGGGTTGCAAGAACTGGACACCAATTAGCGACTAAACCACCACCTTCCTTTTGCCTAGAAACACACTTCACTGAAATGACTGGTTTAATTAACTCTTTACTGCAATAATTAGTTCCAACGATGAATAAGGTTGCTATAAACATCCATGTGCAGGGGACTGGCTCTTGTTTATTTTTCTGCATCAGGTCCCATACATTACCCAGGACACCTATGGACCTCAGCTGGCGTTAAGTTTCTGTTAAACCATCGGAAATAACACTCAAGCCAGGAATTCCTAACATTTCTAATTCTGGGGAAATGCAGCAAGGTTAAAAATGTCTCTATGAGCCTTCAGCAGGCTTTTTCAACACCTGGGGGAAAAAAAAAGGCACAAAAGAAGAGAAATACAGGAGGGAAAGCCCAATGTCCCTAAAATGCCTGTGAGATAGGTTACCCTACCTTTCCCAAATGACTCAGCTCTTACCCTGCTGCTGCTGCTAAGTCACGTCAGTTGTGTCTGACTCTGTGCAACCCCATAGACAGCAGCCCAACAGGCTCCCCCGTCCTTGGGATTCTCCAGCCAAGAACACTGGAGTGGGTTACCATTTCCTTCATTGCATGAAAGTGAAAAGTGAAAGTGAACTCGCTCAGGTGTGTCCGACTCTTCTCAACCCCATGGACTGCAGCCTACCAGGCTCCTCCGTCCATGGGGTTTTCCAGGCAAGAGTACTGGAATGGGGTGCCATCGCCTTCTCCAAGCTCTTACCCTAGTAAAGTCTATTTTCTACACAGCAGCAGTAATGACAGGCACCATTAAATTAATTAAATGAGTTATTTTTGGCAAACTGCTTAGATAAGTACTTGATACAGAATCAACATCATTTGTAAAACAAAGCAAAAGAAAATCCCCATTTAATTCTCACAAAGATTCTGAGTGGGTACTATTAATACACTCATTTTCAAGAAATCAAGGTATAGAGATGTGTGGTAACTTGCCCAAGCACACGTAGCTAGCAATGCAGGCAAAAATGCTCTTAATCACTATGCTCAGCTACCCACTGCAATTATATTAAAATTCAGTTCTCTTTTGTATCTACAGTGCTGTGCACAGAAACCTGCCCTATAGTTACTGCTCAAGGTATGTGTAGACCGAAAGAAAGATTCAAATAAGTGACTCAAGAGGTTAATAACGAGGCATCTTTCACTAAAACTATTATATTCTCTGGAGGAACTCTGGTCCAAAGATGAAGTATGTCACTTTTTATTTGTTACTTCTCCCAAAACAGAGTAACAAGTGTGCATGACAAACAAGGAGAGAATAAGGGAAAATCTTAAATCTCAAAGGAACAGAAAGATGGTATAGCAACAAAAAAATGTACTGTGCTCAACCCAGTCCCTCTCCATCCTGGTGCCCCCTCTGATGGAAGCAACAAAGAATATGGCCTATGTGAATGAGAAAAATATTGCCTACAACATCAGTAAACAAAGGTTGCTGCAGTCATCAAGCCATCACATTACAGCCGCCCCCGACCGTGAACCTTGAGCAAACTCAGGACTGAAGACAGGATGTCTGTCATCAAGCAGTCAGCCACTGCTTGGCCATCTCCAATGAGGTACCCTGAGGAGATTCAGGGCAAGATACAGGATGCTGGCCCTATAGAGCTCAGGTGCATATCAAAAGAATGACTTCAATGAGCCCAGACTTTTGCATCTTCCCATATACAGAAGGAAAGACCTGGTGGCTCAGACAAGTGGGGGGCGGGGTAGGGGGAGGGAGGTACGGACCCCACCTGCAAAGAAGACCTGGGTTCGGGCCACAAAGAAAAGCTCTAAATTCATTAATTTGAGATGTCTGGTTTTCTTAACAGTAATCTTTTGATGTTCTGACTACCTGGTCTTTGTTGCAAAAACTTCTGTATATCCTGGCTCCTCCCTTACCTCTTTGGAGCAGACTGAGAGCTACCTGAGAGGCTTTGCCCTGGCCTTAAGTCCTCAGTTCTATCTGCCAAATAAAACATAACTTTCAACTTCTAGGCTGTGCTTTTTTTAGTCAATACCTCCCAAAGATGTTTTAGGCAGTGCCTGTCAGGATATACATCAGGGCTTCTTTTCATTGCTCCTACACTTCTCTTTCAGATATATAGGCAAGCATTTGATCTACCTACTCCTGATCCTTCCATAATTTGGCTTCTCCAAACTGGCTTGCCTGTGGACTTGATGGTTTACTGCAACCAGATTACAACTAGTTATACTAATCATTGGTTTAATGTGTTCCCTTTGTTTCCTAATTGTTTGTGCTTTATGTCTCTCTGCTGCATTCAACTTTGTTAATGTTACTGGTTGTGTTATTTACATCCTGCCTATTTTGTAAGATTGTTGTCTCCTGCGTTACTCCAGGCCTCCAACAAAACTAATGATGTCTTGAGAGTTAAACATATATAACTCTACAAAGAATAATTATAATAGTGCAACTCTAGTGCCCTTTCATGCATTGGAGAAGGAAATGGCAACCCACTCCAGTATTCCTGCCTGGAGAATCCCAGGGACGGGGGAGCCTGGTGGACTGCCGTCTATGGAGTCACACAGAGTCGGACACGACTGAAGCGACTTAGCAGCAGCAAGAAGCAACAAGGAAAAACATTTCTTGGATCATAATAAATTAGTAAGACAGGGGATCCAGAGAATTTTAAATTATCAACAGGGCCTAATCCAGAAATTAGCACCTTGAGTGGCATAGCAACAGAATCTTTGCCTGATCTAGGAATGAGCCTTCCTAGGGAGGCTCATGGGACAAAAATTAGTCATGAAATGTTTCTCCCAAATGTTGGTCAAATTGATGACCAAGGGGAGAGATTGTAGATGAAAAAGGTTGCCTGCCACTTTGGTAAACAAAGGATGTTGCAGCCATCAAGCCATCATATTACAGCTGCTCTTGACAGTGAGCCCTGAGGGAACTCAGGATGGAGACAAACAGGCTGACCCACTGGCAAGCCATCAGCCACCGCAGCCACCCCCAACGATGCACCCCAAGAGGACTAAGAATGGGAAAGAACAGGATATTGGCCCTATATACCTAAGGTATGCATCAAAGGAATAATTTCAATGAACCCCGACTCACATCTTCCCATACACAGAAAAGCCTTAAATTCCCTAACTTGAGATAGCTACTTTTCTTTCATTAACAGTACTCTTTTGATGTTCTGACTACCTGGCCTTTGTTGCAAAAACCCCTATAACATTCTGGCTCCTCTTTTACCTCTTTGGAGCACTCCCTCAGAGCTTTTTGAGTAGCTGCCTTGTGGGCCTGAAGTCCCCAGGAAGACTGCCAGATAAAACATAATTCAGATATAATTCAGAATAAAATATAATATAATTCAAAATAAAACAGATTATGCATTTTTTTTCAGTCACCAGCATCTTTATTCTCTCACTCCACAATAAGCCCTTGTGCAAGAACTGAATGCATATGCCTGGTCTCTACTAGACCATGTCTCTTACTTAAGTGGCAGAGTTAAGAATTGGTCTGTTAATGTAGGTCCGTGTGACCGTAAAGAATCCACCTGCGATGCAGAAGATGCAGGAGATGCCATGGGTTCGATCCCTGGGTCGGGAAGGTCCCCTGGAGGAGGGCATGGTGACCCACTCCAGTATTCTTGCCTTGGAGAATTCCATGGACAGAGGAGCCCGGCAGGCTACAGTCCACAGGTTCGCACAGAGTCGGACACAACTGATGCGACTGTGTGACTTAAGCACAACTGAAGCATGCTGTGTGACTTAAGAATTCAGGCTCTGAACCACTCTAGAAAGATCACAGAGTCCTGTGAGCGCAAAGGGAGAAAAAAAAAAATGTGTTTATTTCTATATTTGCTTCCTTACTTATCTCTCCTCCCTCAACTTCAGTCTGAGCTCTTCTGAGTCAAAGGATATGTATTTCATTTCCTGTATTCCTAATGCCTTGCCTGGCACATGCCACAGAGTAGTCAGCAGATGTTCATGAAATGACTAGGCAAATTGATGAATATCAAAAATTATAATAGAATGTTATTACATAAAAATAACTAGTAACATGGTCTATTTCAGCTTTCAAAAAGTCATAAACAAGGTTCTCCACTAAACACAATTTAAGAGAGAAGAATGAATTTGGTCATAATACAATGTAATGGGTAAGAAACTGACTAAGATTCCAGAAACAAGGAGATGGAATATGTGGAAAAACACATAGAGTGAGAAAAGTATATGCTACAAAAACTGTATCTCTAAAGACTGCTTCAAGGATCAACCTTATTAAGAATTTTTTTAAGACAGAAGAAAAAAAAGTTGATAGATGCTCAACTATAGAAACATTTTGTAAAGCCAAGTGACTAGGCAGCACAGCAGCCTAGTAAATGTAGCTACTATACTAGGAGGTAGTATGCAGAACCCTGGGATCAACAGATCTGGGTTAAATTCTGGGCTTTTGAAACTTACTGACTTTAGAACTTGGGCAAATGCTTAACCTCTCTGAGAGACAATTTTCTCATCTAATAATGTGGATTAATCACCACTCATGGTGGTTTTGAAGAAAAAACGTATATACGTATGTGTGTGTGTATGAAATAACTAGCATATTGCCAGAAAGATAATACGGAATTCCTTAATTATTCATGATTAAAACTGTTCCATCTCATTATCCTCTGCAACTCCCTTAAAGAAAGTAGAAAAACAGAAATTCTGCTCCCTTTTTAAAGATGGTAATCAGGAGCAACTTGTTGAAACTTGTTGAGAACTCAGTCCTGAACAAGGAATCCTAATATCCAACATGAAGTAAAAAAAATCTAGATTAAATTCACTGTCATACTTCTTAGAGTAACTGAGTCTTTCCAACATTAAGAACTCAATTTGATAAAGGAAAAAGCGGGAGGCTTTGAGACTATAATCAAGCTGGATTTCCACAGAAAGAAAACAGTGTTCCATAAAGGACAAAAAGTGAACTCTTCAAATCTTTAAAGGCATACTCTACAGTAACAGACTACTTACTGTTAGTTAAAAATGGCAGGACTCATGAAACAACACATGGAATGGGCCAAAGAATCATGAACTCTTGGAGGAGGACGAAACTTCCAGTCATCCAACCTGAGACTCTCCTTACAAGGCTGAGGAAGAAGGCATAGGATAGCTGCCAAGCTACGTATCAAGCTTCATTTTGCCTCACCAGATACTCACTTCATCGTCATAATTTTTCCAAGATTTTATTTCCTGTCCCGTAAGCAAGACCATACAGAACAGGTTCATTTGCCTTGCAAAATGGGCCCAAACACTGGAATTATCCAAGACCCTTGTCCCTGACAGAACACTCACACACAAAAACAAAAGTATACACATTCTTGCAATTACTTGATTAAATTATCAGGTCCCTGCAAAGGAAGCTGTACTGAAACTAGTGACAATACACAGAAATGCATATTTCTACACACAGAAATGCATATTTGGAACTAGAGGCTTTTCCTAGTTTGTTACTTTGGAACTACCCAAAAAGAGAAAAGACCGCTACTCTGGGACTACCCAAATTACTGGAAGCTTCTAGGAGTGATAACTGACTTATTCTCTATATATCTTAATGATGACACAGTGAGGAAAAGTGGAGTGAGACTGTGAGACTTCTTGGGAACACCACATAGCAGGTAACTAGCAATGGCAGGTGATAAACAGAAACTTGAAACCTTGTTAAATGAACCAACCAAACTTCAAAAGTCTGCGGCTCTACTTGTCTAAAGTTTTTAAAGTTTATAAACTTTTATGGGTAAAATGTGAAAATGCTTAGAAAAAATTAAAAGTCACTAGGTGAATAAATGCACACACAAAACAGAAATTAACTCTGAGGTGAGATATATTAGCTAAAAAAAATTATTATTAATCATTCCTTTGATGCTTTTCCTAATTCCAATAATTCAGAAAAATGGTTATATTAAGAATTTCAGGTCTGCAAGATCAATAAGATAAGAAAAATTTCAGTGAATGGTCAGCTGAACATCAGCAACACTGTTATATAACTACCAAAAAAGGTGAAGTGATATTACACTAAACTTTAAAAATATTTAGTGACTGAAATAAGCAAAAGAAGATCAGAGCACTGCTCTGCTCCAGTCAGGTGATTCTGACAATACTGCAGATACTACGCTGATGGAACTATGTAAAACAGGTTAAACTCTTAAACAGGAAACAAATCAAAACACAAGAGAACTAATGTAACAACTAGGGATAGTTAGGCTTAGAAGGAAGAGACAAAACAGGAATACAACCAGCTGCCTTTAAATACTTGCAAATACCATGGTTTCAATTGGCCCTTCCTCCAGTATTCTTGCCTGGAGAATCCCAGGGATTGGGGAGCCTGGTGGGCTGCCGTCTATGGGGTCACACAGAGTCGGACACGACTGAAGTGACTTAGCAGCAGTAGCAGTAGGAGAACAAGTACCAATGGATGAAAAGTACTGAAAAACAGATTTTGGTTTAACAATAATTTTCTATGTTAGTCTCAAAAGTCGATAACCATTAACAGGAAGAGAAGGAGAAACTTAAGTAAGAGAAGTATACCTAAGAGATTTGGGCATACTGAATGAGCCTTTGACAAACATTTAGGAGCTCCTATGGAGCATGGCATTTAACCATGCAGATTGGCAATAAATTATACTCTCATTAAGCTGATTTCCAATTTTTTATAACAAGAAAAAAGACAAAGATCATTCTGGGCCATATTTTATGAAAAATAATCTATAAGTTGTAGTGAAGCTACTAAAAATTTTCAGATGAGAAAAGATGGACTGATTTAGGTAGTATTGATGGCAACAGACAGGTGTGTATGGCTTACAAAAACATCTCAGATAGAGTGCCTGGTACTTGATGAGCTGTTGGAGACTTGAAATAATAGTATTTAGCAAGACTTAGTGTGTTAATCTATTCGTTTATTTCCTAACAATAAAAACAAGAGTAATGAACAGTGTTTACCATATAATATTCTAAATATTTTACAGATTAACTGATTTCATCCTCATACCCCTTAGAAATGTACTCTACTATGCACACTTTACAAATGACAAATTAAAGCTTATATCAGTAAAGTTAGCTAATGAGTATCAAAGAACTAGTAAGAGGTTAAATAAACCCAAAGCTTAAGCTCTTAAAGCACTAGACAGCTATAAAGCAAAGGCAACAAAAGCCAACGTGGGCAGCAATGTTAAGAGCCTAGTGGGGTCAAGAGCATCAGGAGATAAGAGGTGAAAATGAAGATTTGGTAGTATCAGAATCACATGACAGGTTTGTTGGGAGGAAAAGAGGAAAAAGCCCAAACAAACAATTGCACTGAATCCAAATTCAGAGAGATTGGGTTCTAGGAATTAACTTAAAAAAAAAAGAAAAGAAAAGAAAAACCAAACAAAGTTGGATAATTCTGAAGCAAAACCAGGTTTGGGAACACTTGTAATGGATCCCTAAGATCTCTTTCTGTTTCAACATTCTAGTTAACCCTCTGAATGAATTTTCCAGAAATGAAAGGCGGGAAGGAGGAATACCAGCACCGAGAAAACGGATATGCAATTACAGTCCACACCGTTTATGTTCCCATTTTCACTAAACGGTCTCTCAGAAATAGGGACAAGGCAGACAAATGGAAGGAGGGGTGTGGTGTTCATCAGTGCTGGCTAAACAAGCAGGCTTCCCCCACCCCCACCCCCTCCCAGGATTTTCCAGTACCATTAACAGAAAGAAACCCCTCCTGACTATAAAAACAGGTGGTCACGACAGGGAAGCCTGGCGTGCTGCAGTCCACGGGGTCGCAAAGAGTCGGACACGACTGAGCGACTCAACCAACAACCGACTGCAAGTTAGGTGGACTGCTCAGATCCTCTCAGGCTACCGCCGGATGTCAAGACAAGTCATCCGTTTGCTCACAAATGCTTCAGGAAACCTCTTGGTTGGGGGCCGTCTTCTCCGGGGCCAAAAGAATCCGGCTCCGCAGAAGAGGTGTTCGCTCTGCAATTTACAGCCTCAAGAACTCTACTCTCAAACGATGATCACTTCTGCACATACCTGACGGTCCTCTGGTGAGATTGATCTCTTCCTCGGTAACCAAGTAATCCACTCTTCCGTTCATATTTTACTCTCTGGCTTCCCGACCGGGGTCAGCGAGGATCGGCGCAGGTGAAGGTGAGAAGCACTGCCGGCAGCAGCCGCAACACCGCCCTTTCGGTTTCAGCAGCCGCGAACCGGAAAAGGAAGCCGGGCGAGGGGCGAGCGCCAGGAATGCCGGGAGTCGTGGTTCTGGCTGCCGCCCGGCGCGAACTCTCACCTAGTCCTCAAATCAAACTCCGAGGTGAGCAAGGAGCGCGTTTCTGTCATGATTTTACCATTTCAGACGGATTCGGGGCGGGCGGGCTGGATAGGAAAGCTAAGAGACATAAAATAGTTGCTCAGTTCAGTCGCTCAGTCGGGTCCGACTCTTTGCTACCCTAACGGACCGCAGCCCGCCAGGCCTCCCTGTCCATCACTGACTCCCGGGAGTTTACTCAGACTCATGTCCATTGAGTCGGTGATGCCATCCAACCATCTCATCCTCTGTCGTCCCCTTCTCCTCCCGCCTTCAGTCTTTCCCAACATCAGGGTCTTTCAGATGAGTCACGGGGAAGGCAATGGCACCCCCACCCCAGTACTCTTGCCTGGAAAATCCCATGGACGGAGTAGCCTGGTGGGCTGCAGTCCATGGGGTCGCTAACAGTCGGACAGACTGAGCGACTTCACTTTCACTTTTTTCTTTCATGCATTGGAGAAGGAAATGGCAACCCGCTCCAGTATTCTTGCCTGGAGAATCCCAGGGATGGGGGAGCCTGGTGGGCTGCCGTCTATGGGGTCACACAGAGTCGGACACGACTGAAGTGACTTAGCAGTAGCAGCAGCAGATGAGTCAGCTCTTCGCATCAGGTGGCCAAAGGATTGGAGTTTCAGCTTCAACATCACTCCTTCCAATGAATATTCAGGACTGATTTCCTTTAGGATGGACTGTTTGGACCTCCTTGCAGTCCCAGGAACTCTCAAGAGTCTTCTCCAACACCACAGTTCAAAAGCATCAATTCTTCGGCACACAGCCTTCTTTATAGTCCAACTCTCACATCCATACATGACCACCGGAAAAACCATAGCCTTGACTAGACAGACCTTAGTCGGCAAGGTAATGTCTCTGCTTTTTAATATGCTGTCTAGGTTGGTCATAGCTTTTCTTCCAAGAGCAAGCGTCTTTTAATTTCAAAGCTGCAGTCACCATCTACAGTGATTTTGGAGCCTGAGAAAATAAAAGTCTCTCACTGTTTCCATTGTTTCCCCATCTATTTGCCATGAAGTGATAGGACCAGACACCATGATCTTGGTTTTTGAATGATGAATTTTAAGCCAGTTTTTTCATTCTCCTCTTTCACTTTCATCAAGAGGCTCTTTAGTTCCTCTTCACTTTCTGCCATAAGGGTGGTGTCATCTGCATATCTGAGGTTATTGATATTTCTCCCAGCAGTCTTGATTCCAGCTTATGCTTCATCCAGCCTGGCATTTTGCATGATGTACTCTGCATATAAGTTAAATAAGCAAGGTGACAATATACACCCTTGACATACCCCTTTCCCAATTTGGAACCAGTCTGTTGTTCCATGTCCAGTTCTGTTGCTTCCTGACCTGCATATAGGTTTCTCAAGAGCCAGGTCAGGTGGTTTGGTATTCCCATCTCTTGAAGAATTTGCCACAGTTTGTTGTGATCCACACAATCAAAGGCTTTGGCGAAGTCAATAAAGCAGAAGTAGATATTTTTCTGGAATTCTCTTGCTTTTCCTATGATCCAATGAATGTTGACAACTTGATCTCTGGTTCTTCTGCCTTTTCTAAATCCAGCTTGAACATCTGGAAGTTCACGATTCACGTACTGTTGAAGACTGGCTTGGAGAATTTTGAGCATTACTTTGCTAGCATGTCAGATGAGTGCAACTGTGCAGTAGTTTGAACATTCTTTGGCATTGTCTTTCTTTGGGATTGGAAAGAAAACTGACCTTTTCCAGTCCTGTGGCCACTGCTTAGTTTTCCAAATTTGCTGGCATATTGAGTGCAGCAGTTTCACAGCATCATCTTTTAGGATATGAAATAGCTCAGCTGGAATTTCATCACCTCCACTAGCTTTGTTTATAGTGATGCTTCCTAAGGCCCACTTGACCTTGCAGTCCAGGATGTCTGGCTCTAGGTGACTGATCACACCATGGTGGTTATCTGGGTCATTGAGATCTTTTTTTGTATAGTTCTTCCGTGTATTTTTGCCACCTCATCTTAATATCTTCCACATCTGTTAGGTTCATACCATTTCTGTCCTTTATTATGCCCATCTTTCCATGAAATATTCCCTTAGTATTTCTAATATTCTTGAAGAGATCTCTAGTCTTGCCCGTTCTACCTGATAAGAGGCTTGTTTAGCATTTTAAAGACTTGCATACATGTAAGAGAGACAGAAGAAAGATTTTAATTACAAGTTTGTTCAAGAAAATTCTCTATGGAAGGGGAGAGGGGTAAAGGTCTCTCCCTGTTGGTAAGAGGGAAAATTCAGTCTTTTTTTTTTCTTTTAAGTCGCTACAATAAGACCAATAAACAGAGTAGTTCAGGTTTGATCATTAATCTGAATTGGAATGCCTTAATTGGAATTGCACTTTTCATTCTTCCACCAATCCCAGTGGGTTAACTCCAGGTTGTTTCTCAAAGCAGAAGCTACTGTGTTTATCAAACAAAACAAGAAAGAGGCAGATTCAGCAGGAAGGCCTTTTATTTGCCAATCTTGAGAGAAGTTAATATGGAGTAGTGGAAAGAACACAGGAGGTGATGTTAGAAGTCCTGGTCTCAAGTTTCAGCTCCATCTTCTTCCAGTTCTCTGGCTTTGATCAGATAACTTAATATCTCCCAGTTATGTTTTCCCTGTCTTAAAAAGGGCAAAATAACAGATCTTTAAAATGTTTTTGAAAAAAGTAAATGAGATGAAAATTTTAAAAAATGACTTCTCGACTCCAAACTCAGATTCATGCCATCCTCAACTTGTGGCCCTGCTTAACACATGTTAGTTGAATGAGTAAAGTGATCATAATGAAAAAAAAGTATCAGTTCAGTTCAGTCGCTCAGTCGTGTCTGACTCTTTGCAACCCCATGAATCGCAGCACGCCAGGCCTCCCTGTCCATCACCAACTCCCGGAGTTCAGTCAGACTCACGTCCATCGAGTCCGTGATGCCATCCAGCCATCTCATCCTTTGTCGTCCCCTTCTTCCCCTGCCCCCAATCCCTCCCAGCATCAAGGTCTTTTCCAATGAGTCAACTCTTCGCATGAGGTGGCCACAGTACTGGAGTTTCACCTTTAGCATCATTCCTTCCAAAGAAATCCCAGGGTTGATCTCCTTCAGAATGGACTGGTTGGATGTCCTTGCAGTCCAGGGACTCTCAAGAGTCTTCTCCAACACCACAGTTCAAAAGCATCAATTCTTCAGTGCTCAGCCTTCTTCACAGTCCAACTCTCACATCCATACATGACTACTGGAAAAACCATAGCCTTGACTAGACAGACCTTAGTCGGCAAAGTAATGTCTCTGCTTTTGAATATGCTGTCTAGGTTGGTCATAACTTTTCTTCCAAGGAGTAAGCGTCTTTTAATTTCATGGCTGCAGTCACCATCTGCAGTGATTTTGGAGCTCCCAAAAATAAAGTCTGACACTGTTTCCACTGTTTCCCCATCTATTTCCCATGGAGTGANGGAAAAACCATAGCCTTGACTAGACAGACCTTAGTCGGCAAAGTAATGTCTCTGCTTTTGAATATGCTATCTAGGTTGGTCATAACTTTTCTTCCAAGGAGTAAGCGTCTTTTAATTTCATGGCTATAGTCACCATCTGCAGTGATTTTGGAGCCCCCAAAAATAAAGTCTGACACTGTTTCCACTGTTTCCCCATCTGTTTCCCATGAAGTGATGGGACCGGATGCCATGATCTTTGTTTTCTGAATATTGAGCTTTAAGCCAACTTTTTCACTCTCCTCTTTCACTTTCATCAAGAGGCTTTTTAGTTATACCTCCTTATCCTACATTATTTTATATAATTATCTATATCCAGCCTATTCCAAATTTGTATATGTTTTTAGACCACTGTGTCAGTATTTCAACAAATGTTACTAGTATTTTCATAATTGCTAAAATATTTGAAGCAACGAAAAGTGAATGGATAAACTTGTGGTATATCCATATGGTTGCATATTATTCAGAGATTCATTTTTAAGATGAATAAGATACAATAGCAGAATAGAAAGACCCTGACCCCAGCTGAGGAGTTCATAGACACACCAAAAATCACAACTATCCACAGAACAACTATCAGTGCAAATCACTGAAACCTACCAAGAAAGATCTTCTACAACTAAAGAAGGAGCTACAACAAGACAGGTTGGAGGGCTGGACTCACAGTTCAGTCAAGTCCAGTACTCCCAGGTGAGTGACCAACAAACTGGAGTATAATTACATTGCAATTCTCCCAAAGGAATGAGAAGTCTGAGCCCCACACTGGGCTCCCCAGCCTGGGAGTATTGCACAAGGAAGACAAGCCCCTAGATGTTTGGCTTGAAGGCCAGTGGGCTTTATTTTCAGGAGTCCTAGAGTGCTGGGGTGAATAGAGACTTCACTCTTAAGGGCACACACTAACTCTCACATACTCTGGGACCCAGGGCAGAAGCAGTGATTTGAGAGGAGCCTGGGTCAGACCTCCTTACTCACCTTGAAGAGTCTTCTGGAGAGGCAGGAAGCAACTGTGGCTCACCCTGGGAATGTAGACACTGGCAGCAGCCATTTGGGGGTGTGCCTTCTACCATATGACACTGGTGCTGGAGATCTTCCTGGTAGCAGAAAAATAGAAAAGTAGTGAGGCGGACAAAACATATATAGCAGAGGCCCCATTATAAGCCTAACGGAGATGAGCTCTGGGATTCACACATCTGAGCACATTGGTGGGGTTGAAGGTGTGAGGGTGTGGGAAGGCAGCTGCTAAAGTCTGGAGCTTGAGAAACCCAAGGGCTTGCTGAGAGATAATGGATTCCTGGGGCTAGGGGCTTGACATGTGGTTCAGGGACAAAGGGATAGGCAGAGAAGTGATTTTGAGCATAATAAGAAATTTGGCTTAGACTGGCTTCTCAAGTCCAGCCCCTTAAAATCGTCTTCTAAGCAAAGGATCTGAAAGAACTAAACCAGCAAGAGCTAAAAGATATAGTTTTTTAAATTATGCTGTCTGTAAAAAGTTAAGATCTTGAGTCTCCAGAGGCATCAACATTAGTGACTCTTCAGGAAGGATCAGGGACTTATCTGTGAGGGGAGAGGAGCCAGGAGTATGTCCTGATAGTATTTCAGGGTACTGTCACGTTCAGACTGGTGCAGAGATGAGCAGTGCCCAGAATGGAGACTTTGTTGGAACAAAATAGGACACGTTACTAGAGCACATCAGAGGAAAAGAGCTGATACCCCAGGATGGCCACAGGACTAGTTCTAGGGACAGCATGTAAGACTCCCAGGGAGTTTTCAGAAACAAAGGGTCTGGAGTTCCCACAAAGAATACTAATGCACTTCTTTACTACCTGTTTGGAAAACATGAGATATTTTTTGACCCTACAGTTACTCTTTTGCACATTTCCATGTTTGGTAGTTTCCCCTCACTTCTCGTTCAGATAGTCCTTCTCCACTCAAGAGAAGCTAATACTGGGACTTCCCTGGTGGTCCAATGGCTGAGACTCCAAGCTCCCAAAACAGAGGGCCCAGGTTCATTCCTTGGTCAGGGAACTAGATCCCACATGCAGCAACTAAGACTTGGTGCATTAAAATAAATTAATTAAATTATTTTAAAAAAGAGAGAGAGAGAGAAGCTAATACTGGCCCTTGTATGGACACTACGTTCCCGTTATATGCCCCCACCTCCACCGGGCATGATTTTACGTACCCCAGTTGTGTATAATTTTGGAACTAACGTCTATTCTGATATGAAGAATATTCCATTGGGGCTTGCCAGGGTCAAGATCAGAACTCAGTCTTATGAATACACTTCTCACCTGAAGAGGGAGGTCATTTGCAGGGGTGGGGGTGGGGGGGACATCAGTCATCTGACTAAGTTTGGAAAGCTCAGACACAAAACTAGAACACTGGTCAGAATCTATGGAGGGAGACGGCCTCTCTCAAGTTAGATTCCTGGGAGTTTAAATAGCACTAAGTTCATGCTTGAGTGATGGAGGTCAAAGTGGCATCTACCAGGTAGAGGGAGGAGAACCAAAAGATTTCTCCCCCTGCGTTCTCTGACTGATGGCATGAGTCTTTAATCATGGGTCATGCTGTCTTACAAACTGTGTTTATTTCCGCTTATCATCCCTTTTTCTAGTTAGCCTTGAGTAAAATATTTTCTTAATGTTCTAACCATATCTCTGCTGTACTACCAGGAAACAAGGGGGCTGACTACCCACTTTTGGCTCTTGGGGTGAAGAATCTGAACTTTATTTAAATTAAATAAGAATGACATTATTTTACTGGAGGCTCTTTAAGTTTTTTTTTTTTTTTTTTAATGTAGCTTAATGCTACCCTTCAGGAACTTTCTGAGTTTTAACATTGTTACAGGTTTTTCCCACTGTTGAAGGAATTTTCAAGCATTTAGAAATCACATGTAGCAGACATTTTTGGACAGAAGTAACTAGAAATCCTTCTATAGTGGAAGGATCTCCTGTTGTCAGGACTGCTTTCTGACTCATAGTACCTTGGCTTTTTTTTAATGGAAGTATAGTTGATTTTATTATGTTAGTTTCAAGTATGCAGCACAGTGATTCAGTATTTCTGCAGGTTATACTCCAGTATAAGGTATTACTTCAGTTCAGTTCAGTCATTCAGTCATATCCGACTCTTTGCAACCCCATGGATTGCAGCACACCAGGCTTCCCTGTCCATCGCCAACTCCCGGAGCTTGCTCAAACTCATATCCATTGAGTCAGTGATGGCATCCAATCATCTCATCCCCTGTTGTCCCCTTCTCCTGTCTTTAATTTTTCCTAGCATCAGGGTCTTTTCCAAGGAGTCAGTTCTTTGCATCAGTATTGGAGTTTCAGCTTTAACATCAGTCTTTCCAATGAATATTCAGGACTGATTTCCTTTAGGATTGATTGGTTTGATCTCCTTGAAGTCCAAGGGACTCTTCACGAGTCTTTTCTAACACCACAGTTCAAAAGCATTAATTCCTTGGTGCTCAGCTTTCTTTGAGGGCCAATTCTCCCATCCATACATGACAACTGGAAAAATCATAGCTTTGACTAGATGGACCTTTGTTGGCAGAGTATGTCTCTGCTTTTTAATATAATGTCTAGGTTGGTCATAGCTTTTCTTCCAAGGAGCAAGCATCGTTCTTTTAATTTCATGGCTGCAATCACCATCACAGTGATTTTGGAGCCCCCCCCCCAAAAAAAAAAAAAGTCTGTCACTGTTTCTATTGTTTCTCCATCTATTTGCCATGAAGTGATGGAACTGGATGCCATGATCTTAGTTTTCTGAATGTAAAGTTTTAAGCCTACTTTTTCACTCTCCTATTTCACTTTCATCAAGAGGCTCTTTAGTTCTTCAGTTTTTGCCATAAGGGTCGTGTCATCTGCGTATCTGAGGTTATTGATATTTCTCCCAGCAATCTTGATTCCAGGTTGTGCTTCATCCAAATACAAATTACTCTATATAAAATAAATAGGCAACAAAGATATACTGTGTAGTATAGGGATTACACACATTATAAACTCTCCCCTTTGGTAACCACAGTTTCCTTCCCATATCTGTGAATCTGTTTCTGTTATGCACATACATTCATTTGTATTACCTTTTTTAGATTTCACATATAGGTGACATCATATAGTATTTGTCTTTATCTAACATCCCACTAAAGCATAATATTCTCTAGGTCCATCCACGTTGCCGCAAATGGCAATATTTCATTTTCTATAACTGAGTAATAGTCCATCTTTTCAATTCAGTTGTCTATGTTTTAATTATTTTATAATTATTATATTATATTATATTTTTAATTATTATTATTTTTAAAATTTTTGGGCTGCACTGTACAGCATGTGGGACCTATTTCCATGACCAGGGATTGAACCCATGTCCCCTGCCTTGGATGCACAGTCTTAATTGCTGTCAGCTATTGATGGACACTTGGGTTGCTCCGTGTCTTGGCTATTATAAATAGTACTGCTGTGAACACCAGGGTGTATGTATCCTTTCATAATAGTGTTTTCATTTTTCCAGATATATATCCAGGAGTGGAATTGCTGGATCATATGTTAGTTCCATTTTTAGTTTTTTGAGGACTCACCGTACTGTTTTCCATAGTTGCCATACCAATTTACATTACCACCAACAGTGTTCAAGGGTTCCCTTTTCTCTACATCCTCTCCAGCATTTGTTGTTTGTAGACTTTGTATTGATATCTTGTCTTATATTTTGTGCTCCGCAGATCTTCCATTATTTCTCACTCTCACTCCAACCCAGTCTGATATCTTTAAAATTCTCTAATAGCCTTAAACAAACCATGGACTTAAAAGACTAGTAAAATTCAACTTCATCTACCTTAGCACTCAAGGAACTCATCGCCTCCTAGGGGTTGGAACCAATCTTTTTTTAAAAAATTTTAATTGGAGGATAATTGTTTTACAGTGTTGTGTTGGTTTCTGTCCTACAACATGAATCAGTCATAACTATTCTTTCCCTCCCACCCCCACCTATCTCACCCATCTAGGTTGTCACAGAGCACCAGGCTAGGCTCCCTGTATTATACAGCAGCTTCCCACTAGCTATTTGCTTTACATATGGTAGTGTATATATGTCAGTGCCATCTTCTCAATTTGTCCCATTTTCTCCTTCCTTCCCTGTATCCATAAGTCCATTCTCTACATCTGTATCTCCATTCCTTCCGTACACCTAGGTTCATCGGTACCGTTTTTTTCTAGATTCCATATATATGCTTTAATATACTGTATTTGTTTTTCTTTGACTTAACATCATTCCATATGTGGAGCTAATCTTTGACCACCATCCCTTGTGGTTAAAGAAGTCAGGAATAAGGGTATTCTTATTCCTTACCATTCTGCAGAATGAATGACTTGGTATCACAAAAATGTAGGAGGTAGTATGTGTCAGAGAACAAAGAGGGTTGGGCTTGATGTAGGTGGATCAGCATTTCATTTATGCCCAACCTCCATCTCTTTCTTGCTGCCTCTACAATAGAGATTTGAATGCCAGATACAGCTTTCCCACCTCTCTAGCAGTTTAGGATGCCATATGACCCAGTTCTGACCCAAAAGAATACTGCTAGGGGGGTTCTGGTGAAGCATATGTTTCCCTAATTGAAAGGAATAGATGTGGCTGGCATGGCCTTTTCTTGAGCTCCCATCTTCTGTCTTGAATGCAGAAATAATGACTGGACATGCAACAGCCACCTTGAGACCCTGCGGAAAAGACTGAGAGACGATGGCTATCCTATAATCGTTAAGTCACTAAAGCAAAGCAGCTGCTGACCTCTGGCCTTCTCACTGTGCAAGGAAAATAAAATCCTGTTTTTTCAAGACCCTGGAATTTGTGTTTCTGATACTTTTAGCTACACACAAACAACCTTTATTATAAACAGCCCAGTTCTGGGGACCAGAATATTTCTGAGTGAGAAGAGTATCCCCTTTAGGGTTTATCTGTCAAAAACTATGCAAACAAAAAGTTGACTCAAACAAGATGGGATTTGGGCTTTCAGATGTTCATTACTAAGCAAATCAAATTTCTTGTATCTGGTGTTCCAGACCAGAGTGATCCAAGCTGATTGATTCCCAATTAAGATTTTTAAGTCAAAGACTGACTCTTTAAGTCCAGTTTTTAAATACTCCTTTGATTTCAAGTGGCAGGACACCAGGAAGCATTATTGCCTGTCATGTTTCTTGTCATAGAAAAGAATTTGGAGTCAGAAATCAGAAGATTTGAATTTTGGATTTGTGTGTGCCCCAAAGGCACTATGTTGCCCCCAAAGTGACTTCTCTGTCACTCCTCAATACAATAAGAAAAATGATATGTATCACTGGTAAAAAGAAATAATTTACTTGAAATATGCTTTGAAAAGGATGATGTGCTTCTCCTAATGACATACCTGATTCAAAGTTATAGGGTAATGGGAACTTTATGAGGGAGTGATATCACCTGAACATGCTGATCAACCTGCTGCTGCTGCTGCTGCTAAAAGCTTATGTCCTAGAAGCAGAGTTCTAAGACTATAATTTTTTCCAGTCCTCTGGTGTGGTGACATTCAGGTTTAACCAAATATTTCCTCTTTTTGGCAATCTTCAGTAAAGCTCACTAAATTTTAGACTACATCGTTACTCTTTCTACAAAGGCCTACGATTCCCACAACCAACATTCCTTAGAGTTAAAATTTAAGCTATTCTGTTTTTTCTCCTGAAGAGCACCCACAACTAAATGGAACCCATATCCCTTCCTACATTCTGAGTAACAAGGATCTAACAGATCATGCTGGGTGTCTGGTCAGTGCTGGGCGCCAAATATCCTGGGCTGGATTAATTGGATTCCTGATGGCTGGCTGTCTCCAAGGTCACCTTCATTCTTTAGGGATACATTGTGTATGGAATCAATGAAGCATCTAGCTGTTAGTCAAATAAATGGTCTGCAGAATTATGGTTGTAACCATTTTATTTTATGAGTGTGAGACAGGCCACTGATACACTATTTGTCTTCTTGACAAGTTCTAACTACACAGCTTTACCCCCACATGTCAAATATCAGTTAGTAGAGGTGTGCGTCACCAATCAAGGGACTCCAAGGGAAGGACGGTGCACTGAAAATCATGCTCACAGAGATTTATATAGAAAGATGTTCGTCACAACATTATTTATAATCACAAAAAATTCACAGAGCCTAAATGTCCAATAATAAATCATGCACTTTCCAGATGATAGAACAGTATGAGACCACTGACAAGCATCTTTTAAAAAGATTTTAAAGGACATCATAAAATGAAAAATCAGGCTGCAATACTATGTATGCTTACAGTTGTATAAGTTTTGTGTGTCCACATGCCCTTAGAAAGAATGATTGAGAGAACAAATCTCTGGAATTTGGAATTATTTTTATTTTCTTATTTATATCTTTCTGCATTTCCTAGATTTTCTAGAATCAGCGTGTATTTTTTAATCTTTTTTCTTTTTATTCCAATCATGAAAGTAGCACAAGCTTATTGTAGATGTTTAGAAAATATAGTACAAATAATTTACACTTAATAAATTATTTTCATATTGATCTGTTCTTATGCTTACACGTTTGCTGCTATTATTCATTAAATATATTACTCAGCATGAATTTTTATATATAATCAATTATGAAAATTGTTCTTAAAATGTTCTTTTCAACTTAAGTAGAAAAAACAGATAACTGATCCTGCTTGTATAGAAAACTGATAGCAAATTGGCCTTGGAGGTCAGACAGCTCGTCTGGTCTAGATTTGCACACATGGTAGTCTTCAGCTAGGCTAGACATGTGAGCCTCACATGGATGCACTCATTCATTCATAAGCATTGCCTGAATACCTGCCAAGTCACAAGGGTTAGACCTATAATTGTGCAAAGATTTTGGAGGTACTTACAGTACCCTGTGGAGATTTTAAAGGTGTATTTAAATCAGCATTATATAATATAGAAAGCTATTTTAAAATTAGAAGTAAGGATAACATCAGAGAATTAAAAATACTAGACAGTTAATAAAATAAAATCTAAATTCCAAAGTTTTATTACAGTTGGAGACACTGAACAGCTGTTTGAACTTGAACAAACATCTAAGACTGCTTCTTAGAATGTTAAGACTGTTTCTTAGACTGTTTAGACTGTTTCACATAAAAACAAGAAAATACCAGCCAACTCTCTATTTGTTCTGAGAATAGGCTGCTGCTGCTGCTGCTAAGTCGCTTCAGTCGTGTCCGACTCTGTGTGACCCCATAGACGCCCCATAGACGGCAGCCTACCAGGCTCCCCCATCCCTGGGACTCCCCAGGCAAGAACGCTGGAGTGGGTTGCCATTTCCTTCTCCAATGCATGAAAGTGAAAAGTGAAAGTGAGGTCGCTCAGTCTGTCCGACCCCTAGGGACCTCATGGACTGCAGCCTTCCAGGCTCCTCCGTCCATGGGATTTTCCAGGCAAGAGTTACTGGAGTGGGGTGCCACTGCCTTCTCCAGAGAATAGGCTCTTTAGTGGTTGTGTGTATTATACACACAACCACTAAAGAGCCTAGAATGCAATGTGCATTCACCTACTCAAATACTATTATTATTATCATTTAACACCAGTGGATAAGAGTGGCTGGACTTCTCCTTTTATTTCCTGCCGTATGAGACCCTTCATCTCTTGCCATTCTTTCCACTGAATTGTGATTTATTAAAGAGCCCATGGGCTTACTTAGATTGTTCAGGGGAGAGAAATGGGTAGAATACTCCAACTAAGCATTCAGACTAAGCTGATGAAATGTGCTTGTTCACTGTGCTCATGCAGGCATGACCACAATGAGCAACACCAGCAGTAAAAGTTTTTTAAGTTCTCTTTAGAATGAATCATGCTTCATACCATATAAATGGAGATGGCTCAATGTTTGAAGTCAAAAACCTAACAATCTATGATATCAAAAGCAATGTGGACAGCAGACCCATGATTAGAAAGTGAAGAGGAAGTTAGACTGGGCAGCTGGAAATACCCTCCAAGATTATTTGCTTGATACCACCCTACCGGTATTGGGGGCAGGAGAAGGGGATGATAGAGGATGAGATGGCTGGATGGCATCACCAACTCAACGGACGTGAGTTTGAGTGAACTCCGGGAGTTGGTGATGGACAGGGAGGCCTAGCGTGCTGCAATTCATCGGGTCATAAAGAGTCAGACATGACTGAGCATCTGAACTGAACTGAACTGAACCTTACCAGTATGCAGTGACAGAGTAGATTTTGAAAAGGCTACATTTTACCTAAAATATGACCCTTAATGTGAGGGAAAAGCCATACCACAGTTCCAGTTCATGAGGTGAGATTCTGTTGTCCATTATAAATTTGTATCTGTAGTAACACTAGGGTATAGAGCACACCCTAACTGAAGCATTTCCATTTTGGGTTATAACAACTGAACACTAATTGTTCCTTTAGGGCATGTCTCCCCTTCTACTGAAAGGCAATGATTCACACTAGTACATCTTTGCCATTGTCAAAAATACTGCTCACCATTGCTGGCTCTCCATCTCCCAGGGACCTGGTAGAAACATACTTTTTAGCCCCCATGGGTTGGGGTGCCATGTAATTGATTCTGGCAAATACAATGTGACCAGATGTATGTGTGTAGCTTCTGGACAAAACAAGGAATTGCTGGCATGAAGACCTCCCAACACTCTTTTGTGGCACATTTGAAATGGTAGCTCCTCTATCAACCTGATTCACTAGCACGAGCAAAGTCCTCTATATATTGTCAGACTTCTGTGGGTATATGGCATGAGCAAAATATAAACCTTTCCGAGATGTGGGGGTGGTATATTTGTTACATTGTTACTGCCTGTCTGATCCTAACTGTAACAGATGACATGATGACATAGGAAGCTGATCTCTTTCACTTGCCCAGATTGCATCTAGAACACTCCGTTTCCTGTGTGCATTACTGAGTAAATAGAAATTGCTTTTGGTCTGAACAGAGCCTATAATCACTAATATGACTGGGGGGAAAAATACAGAACAAATTAAAATTAGTGATAGAAGTGATTATGCTTAGTTCTTAAATACATTCATAATTGCATCCCTCATTTTATAAAGAAATGGATTAGTAGAAAATTAAAATTAAAAGAAAATAAATCCTTCCATAGACAGTTTACCAGCTAGGACTATAAAGAAACATAAATGCAAATGCAAAAATGGTGAACACACTTTTAACAATCTCTTTATTATATTTGGGAAATGTTTTAGAATCTTAGAAACATTTATTATTTTAAAAAGCATTTCAAAGTTAATTAAATCTACTTCATTTTTCTTGATTACCAAATCATTCTTATTATGTGTCATGCCAATTGCTTATCAAAACTGCTTTCTAAAGAACCTCAGGAACTTGCTAATGGTGCAAATGTACCAAATGGATTTTTTTATTCTAGTTTCTAATGCTTGGTTATAACACAATCTAGCTAGTATAGTGTAGCAGGTAGTATTTACTTCTCCTCCCCCACCAATTTATTCAGTTCCTGACCAATGGCCAGTATTTCAGAAGATGTTAGTACCAGCCCCAACACTAGACCCAAGAAGTAAACTACAATTGGTTTAAGTCAATCTACAAGGTTGCATTTCCCTCCCCACGTGGTTTAGATATGTACAGGTGATGCAAATCTGATGAATGGGAGATGAGGAGCATCTTCTGGAAGGCTTCTTAGAAGGAGTTTCTCACTCCAAAAGAATTCACAGGAAGGATGGTCTCTTCTGAATGTTTCCATGTCTGAATGTGATGCTTGAAACTGCTGCAGCCATCTTGCCACCATGAGGAGGTTTACATTTGTGGTCCAGGCCAACATATGGAAGACACTCCACTAGAGACATAGAAAGAACCCTTTGTGGACCCTTATGAAATCACTGATCTACTGATTCACCCAATTCTGGAGTATCCATGTTTCTAGTCTTCCTGTTATAACAATTTCCCTATAGCATAACCTATTTTGAGTTGTTGCTCTGCTACATTAGCCAAAGGTATCCTGATTCAGAAATTAGTCAAGTTCTTGAGGTTTATACCTTCATGATGTTAATCCATTGTATTAACATGTTAGATTGGCAATACATTTTTCTTTTAAATGACTATAAATTGTTTTTTAAAAATAGAGAATTCTATCTCTTGGTTGATGATACTAAACTTGCATGTGATAAAGAAAGATGAACCTTCAGAAACAGAAACTCATAAGGCAACAATTTAAGCATATAACGAATTTCATCATTTTTTAGAAAACTGAAGTTGCCTCTAAAGCTTTCCAACCAGCCAATAATTAATTGTAGGCCTCTTGAGCACTCAGTGGTATGTTTAATTCTATGAGGTCAAAGGGAAACGTAAAGCTTTCTAAGCCACTACTGGGTGCCAGAATCATGATAGTTTATTAGGCTTCACGGCCACCTAAGACATAGGTATTATTGGCCTCATTTAGAGAGGAGGAAACTAAAGATCAGAGGCCAGAATTACTTACCAAAAGTCTATACCTTGTAGAAAGCAGAGACAAGAGACAGACTTCAAACCTGCCCAGTCTAACTCAAGGACTCAAGGACCAATGGTACTGTAACAATGTTAAATTTGTTGATTTTTATAATTACACTGTGGCTATCAGACAGTAAAGCGTCTGCCTGCCATGCAGGAGACCCGGGTTCGATTCCTGGGTTGGGAAAATCCTCTGGAGAAGGAAATGGCAATCCACTCCAGCACTCTTGCCTGGAAAATCCCATGGATGGAGGAGCCACATAGGCTACAGTCCATGGGGTCACAAAGAGTCAGACACGACTGAGCGACTTCACTTACTGTAGTGATAATAATAGAGATGGCTGCAAATTTTTTACTCTCTCTCATTAAGATGTGGGTTCTACAATTGAATGGATGAATGAATGAACAAAACATATATATATATACATACAAGAGAATATTGTTCATCTTTTGAAAAGAAGGAAATTCTGACATATGCTGGATTAACTTTGAAGACATTATGCTAAGTGAAGTAAATATTGTATGATTCTGCTTATATGAATTATCTCAAACAGTCAAATTTATTGAGACCAGGATGAGAGCATGTCAGAAAAACAAACAACAACAAGAGAAAAGCTGGATATTAATAAGAATCATTTAGGACTCTTTGACTGCACTTAAGGGCTGAAGGCCACTGATCATTCCACACAGAACATTAGTGATCACAGTCCTGATTCTGCAAATCCCTTTCCTTGTCATTTCTAGGCCCTAGAGATTGTCAGTTTTCCTTGGCACATGGTTCTCTTCCACCATATTTGAACCTAGAAATTTCATCACTCCTACCTCTGCTTCTGTCATCACGTCTTCCTTCTTCTCTCTTTTCTCTCCCCACTTTCTTTTATCAGAACCTTTGTGATTACACTGATCCCACCCAGATAGTCCAGGGTCATATCTCTGTTTCATCATCCTTAATTTAATAACATCAGCAAATTCCCTTCGGGCATGTAAGATCATAGTCACAGGTTCTGGAGATCAGGACATAGACATCAGTGGGGAGACATGATTCAGTCTGCCACATCTCAGGTACTCCAAACATCATTAGCCATAAGAGATTCAGAGTTCTCCATAAACTTGGAAGCTTTTTTTTTTTTTTAATTAAGGAGAAATCGTTTCACAAAGTAGAAGACCAATGTCATTACTGCAAATAGTAAGGATATCCTGTCCTCTTTGTTTCTGACCCCATAACATAGGACCAGAGATGTTAGAACCTTCCAAAATACTGACATTTGAATATAATCAGGACTGTCTCCTTATCTCATATTTAAGTTTCTTTATGCATTCTGCCTTATGCTCTATCGCATAGTAGAAAACATGACAGCCAAATTTTAAGGAAATGAGTGGATAAATCTTGGCTCTCTGCGTCTCAAGTTAAAACCCCCAGGAAGACTCTCTTTAGTCTTGCTTCAGTAAGATGGTTATGTGTAGACCAATGAACTGCGATCAGAAGGCAAGGTCACGCAGAGTAAAGCAGCTTGGATACTAGCCCTCTGGAAGAAAGAGAGATGAAGGGAGGGGTGCGATTCCCCTGAGACCGGTCACCATACCTAATACAATAGTTCCACGTCATAGCAAAGCTTCAAAATTACCATTGAGTTACAAGAATGTGAGGTCTTGAATCAGAGTAATGATAACTCCCTCAGAAAGTGGAGACACTGTTACAGCAATAAGAAAGCTACTAACAGTGGTTCCCAAACCTAGCAATTGTCAAAACCATTTAGAGAGCTTTTTTTTTTTTTTGTATTTATTTATTTTTTT
>SJYX01006316.1:712168-788857 GCA_006410675.1 Oreotragus oreotragus | reverse complement strand
CAAGCAATAAATGCTGGAGAGGGTGTGGAGAAAAGGGAACCCTTTTACACTGTTGGTGGGAATGCAAACTAGTACAGCCACTATGGAGAACAGTGTGGAGATTCCTTAAGAAATTGCAAATAGAACTGCCTTATGACCCAGCAATCCCACTGCTGGGCATACACACCGAGGAAACCAGAATAGAAAGAGACACATGTACCCCAATGTTCATTGCAGCACTGTTTATAATAGCCAGGACATGGAAACAACCTAGATGTCCATCAGCGGATGAATGGATAAGAAAGCTGTGGTATATATACACAATGGAGTATTACTCATTTTTAGATCTTATTTCTAGTCTTCAGAAAATGCGGAAGATAGAAAATCAAGTTGAACTTCTGCTTCACTGACACATGAAACTTCTGCTAAATGATACCATGAGGAAGCAAGCAGGCAAATTCCATTCCTCAGCACAATTGACCTGGTTTCTTAAAAAAAAAAAAAACAACAGTCAATGTCATGTGAAAAGAGGGGGCAGGAGATAGGAGAGACTATAGTAAAAGATTTCAAAAGACTAAAAAGCCATAACAAAAACAAACCAAAAAATGTTTTTAAAAGATTTAAGAGCTGTACCATAAAAAACGAGTATATCTCATTTGGATTCAAACAGACTATTAAAATTTTTCTTTTAAATGATTAGAGAAATTTCAGTATGGACTGGATATTTTATGATACTAGGGAATTACTATTTTTCTTAAGTGTGATATTGCCATTATAACTATGATATGTCATTTTTTGAGATGTATAATGAAATTATATGTAATATCTGGCATTCACTTTAAAGTACCCTAAGCAAACCAAGAGGGAGATAGGAAGCAAGAAGGCAAATGTGATGCTTATTGGAATTGGGTGATGGATTCATGGGGAATTATTATACTCTTGTGTATGGTGAAAATTTTTCACAATAAAATCTATGAAAAAAAGTGTGACATGCTAGGATTTCCCTGCTGGTCCAGTGGTTGAGAATCTGCCTCCCAGTGCAAAGAATGCCAGGTTCAATCCCTGGTTCAAGAAGATTCCACCTGCCATGGGGCACCTAAGCCTCAGCGTCACAACTACTGGGCCTGTGCACCTAGAGCCTGTGCTCCACAAGAGAAGCCACTGCAATGAGAGGCCCATGCACTGCAACAAAGAGTAGACCCCACTCCCCGCAACTAGAGAAAGCCCGTGTGCAGCAACGAAGACTCAGCACGGCCAATAAATAAATATGTTTTTAAAGTATGACGTGCTATGTAATGTGACATACTATTCAAGTTTTCTGTTTTCTGCTGAATGTTAATTTGGGGTTTTTAAATCTACATATAGTATAAGTAGATTTTCAGTTTTCACCAAAGGGATGATGGCATCCCAACAAACCATTCAAGGTACTAAGCTCTTCCTTATATGCCCTGAGAATTCTTCTAAAGGGCAAGCTTGTATCTACAGAGCACAAAGCAAAGCAAAATTATATAATCATCTGGTGACAGAGAGTGGACTACGCAATTCAAATAATTCAGTCTTTCAGTGTATACTCTGGCCTGAATTGTGCAGTTTGGCTGTCTTAAAACTTGAATTGCTTTAATGCTTATTTAACTTATATGTTGAGTACATCATTCAAAATGCTGGGCTGGATGAAGCACAAGCTGGAATCAAGATTGCTGGGAGAAATATCAATAACNTGGCTGTCTTAAAACTTGAATTGCTTTAATGCTTATTTAACTTATATGTTGAGTACATCATTCAAAATGCTGGGCTGGATGAAGCACAAGCTGGAATCAAGATTGCTGGGAGAAATATCAATAACCTCAGATTGGCAGGTGACACCACACTTATGGCAGAAAGCAAAGAGGAACCAAAGAGCCTCCTGATGAAAGAAGAGGGTGAAAAAACTGGCTTAACACTCAGCATTCAAAAAACGAAGATCATGGCATCCAGTCCCATCACTTCATGGCAAATAGGTGGGGAAACAATGAAAACAATGAGAGACTTTATTTTCTTGGGCTCCAAAATCACTGCAGATGGTGACTGCAGCAATGAAGTTAAAAGAGGCTTGCTCCTTGGAAGAAAAGCTATGACCAACCTAGACAGCATTATTAAAAAGCAGAGACATTACTCTGCCAACAAAGGTCTGTCTGATCAAAGCTATAGTTTTTCCAGTAGTCATGTATGGATGTGAGAGTTGGACTATAAAGAAAGCTGAGCACCGAAGAATTGATGCTTTTGAACTGTGGTATTGGAGAAGACTCATGAGTCCCTTGGACTTCAGGGAGATCAAACCAGTCAGTCCTAAAGGAAATCAGTCCTGATCATTCATTGGAAGGACTGATGCTGAAGCTGAAACTCCAATACTCTGGCCACCTGATGTGAAGAAATGACTCCTTGCAAAAGACCATGATGCTGGGAAGGATTGAAGGCAGGAGGAGAAGGGGATGACAGAGGATGAGATGGTTGGATGGCATAACCGACTCAATGGACATGAGTTTGACCAAGCTCTGGGAGCTGATGATGGACAGGGAAGCCTGGCATACTGCAGTCCATGGGGTCACAAAGAGTCAGACACGACTGAGCGACTGAACTGAACTGAGTGATTGTACATTCTTCTCTTTGCTTCACAGTGTTCAGACTCAGTCCAAGTAGTAAAAAAAAAAAAATCACCTTTGAAGTTAGCCAGAGAAGCTACAAAACATTCTGGCTGTTTTCAGAACAATGGCTACAATACTAGGACGTACTGAATGTGTCATGATGCTCTGATGAACAGGAAAAATTGAACAGGATGCATGTGTCAAGAGTTCGTGAAAGCTTTAAAGAGAAGATACAGTGGTCTGAGGAGAGTGCCCTGTTTCAAAGTGGGGTCATCACAGCTCTGCCTCTTGTTCCAAGGGTTCCCATAGGAATTATAATTCATTTGCCAGGGCTCTTTGTTGACTTGGTGTCCCTTTTCTCAAGCCTAGGTCATTGTTTGGGTCTGATTTGGCCCAAGGCAATGATGGCTCTACCAGGGAGATGAAGTGGAGAAACTGTAAAAGCAGCATATGTTGTCACTGACAAAACTCTGTGGGACACAGTGCTGTCTGTTCTCATGGGAACATTTACTTGCCTCTTATTAATGTTTCCTGCAGTCTATTTCTTTGGCAAAAATGTGCTACAACTGTTTCATAAAGGTTTGTCAAGAGAGGCAATTTGCCCTCTGTCCAGGGCACCAAACTGATCCTCCTGACCTGCTTTAATCAAAGCAGATTTCAGAGCAACTGTGTTCTCTGTGTGTCTGCCTGCCCTCATCTCCCTCCCCTCCATGTTTAGCACTTGCATTGGAGAGACATAAGCATACCATGTAGATTTGTCTTCCTATAATGCACTGAAACACAGCCACTGACAGCATCTTCATCACACCCCTCAGCAGTGGTGGTTCTCAGTTGCCAGAGTGGATGGAACTTGGTACGTTGAATTTTTGCCTTAGTTACTATCACTTAGCTAAGACTGAGAGGTTAGGATGGTGGGAGGCAGTGCTTTGTCTAGAGTAAAGGAAGTTTCTGGAACTTGTGTGCTCTCTGAGACAGGCAGGCATGCTGCCAGTGTCTAACAGAGACCTCCATCTTCCCTCTGTAATCACAGAACTTCTGACCTTCACTGGAGAGAAAAAGAAGAAATCAGAGGTCCCTGCCTGATCAGTGACACTAGTCAGGCCACAAGCACTGAGGATGCATACTTGACCCAAGGGGCCCAAAGGGCTTGGTCTCTCATTCCTCCCAGTTCTCTCGACCTGAATTCCACCTGCTGCCGTGTGATCTCTGCTGTTTTCTGCCTTCTCCAATTTTCCTGTTCATTATTTACCCTTTTCCACTCTCTCTTCCTTCTCCCTTCCTTCTCCCATGTACAGATGTTTGGGCAGGAGGCCCTCACAAGCCTTCCTTATATTCTTAACTTTCATTTTCTTCCACCAGGGGTCGGCTTTGTTTCTTTTTTCTGAGGCTGACGCAGCTCCCACAGGGTGAGAGATCTTAGTCCAGAAACAGCCTTTTTTTTTGGTAGGCTTGGGAGATCCAGTGGTCAGGCCACAGGCAAGATGTGCTCACCAAGGAGGGGAAGCTGGAGTCCAATTTGCCATCAAAATGCCAACTTTCTGCCCCATTTGAGCCATTTGAGCATTTGAGTTGGATCACGTCTTCCAGGTTGTGCTTACCAGGAAGTATTGGGGGCCGTTGGGGTCAAGACACCAAGACTACAGTGCAAATACTTGAGCAGTCCAATATCCTAACTGAAAAGAAAGGGCCTGCAGGTTCTGCCCACTTGCCATTGGGGCTGGGGAGCAGAGAGATTTAATCCAATTGGGTCTGAGCCCAAGGAGGTTGATTAGGGTGGGGGAACTGAAGCTGAACACCTCAGCCCCGACAGCCTGGGCCAGGCCCAGGTGCCCAATTGAGACTAGGTGAGGCCAGAGGCAGGCACGCTGATGTTAATTCTGTGCTTTCTAAAGTGCCTCCAGCTGGCCCTGGTGGCACGCAGGAGCAGCCAAAACCCACTGTGGGACATTCATCTCCAAAAGCCTTTTCCTCTTCTTGTTCTTCCTCCTGTTTGTTCCTTCTCGTTTGTATCAATCTGTCTGGCTGCAAACCAAGAAAGGCACCCAAATATAAAAGTCAAGTAGAATTTTAAAAATCGTATGGCTTATGCAACTTCAGCCCCACCCCCCTTTATATTGTGTTGCAAAACAACATGGTGACTTTTGGACAAGATTTTTCTATTTTGCGAATACCACAATAGAGATACGATGAATGTGGCTGGTGCAGTGTTTGGTTGTGTCAAATTCAGTCCCACAGGCTGGCTTGGGCCAGCATTGGGGCTCCGCTTTGTGTAATGTTCACGGAGAAGATATTAATTAAAAGAAATACATGATTAAAAAGTAATGAGTTGAATAAAAATTATCTCAGCTCATTTTCTGATTATGTTAATTGTTAAAAACCCTTCAATCACGCCGTTGCAGTCAATGGGCTTTAATGTGAAATTAGTGGGCTCTTGATAACTTACAGTCCAGAATAATCCTGGCGGTTTAGTCATCATTCCTAATAACAAGGATGTTGCTAAGAACAGAAATTTTACATGATTTTGATAGTCAGCCCTTCCCCCCACGTGTCATTTAAAAAAAGAAAAAAAAAAATCGCTTAGCCTACCCGAGGATTTCCAACTTCTTGGGGATCGACCGAGGCCCTGGGGGACTTGAGTTTGTGTTCCGGCTGCTTTCGTTTCCCGAGCGCCGTCCCTCCTCGGAGCGTCTGGGATTGCTAGATGCGCCTTTGCGAGACTGAGCGCGCAGTTTCCCCGACTGGCCTGGCCGGGGCGCGGCGCAGCGCCTGGGGCTGTGTGCGGGGAATGGGGATAGAGGGAGAGGACAGATTTCGCAGCTACGCGGGCTGGAGGGGCCAGACGGCTGCTTGGGGACCGGTCTATCTGCAGCGGACGAGTAGGACTGTGCGTAAACGCGTCGAGATAGCAGTGGTGCGCCCCGTGGGGTTGCTGGGCAGGGGCAGGCCGAGTTTGTGGCGTGTGTGAATTAATGTGTGTGCCTACCGCTCTAACGTTTTTGGAGCTTTCAGTGTCACCGTTCTTAGAACCCATCCAAAGCAAAGAGGGGGCAGAGGGTCAAGCCAGCTAGGGAAAGGTTTCGTGTGCCTCAGAACCTGAATCTTGCTCCTGACAAACTGCCTAGTGCAGAATAGGTTCTTAATGGGTTTAGGGGGTGGGGATTTAAATGAAAGCTAGTAAATTAGTACATAATCTGATAAGTGATGACAGCTGGTGTTTTCAGCAGCCCCTGACCCTCCTAGGACACCCCATCCCGGACCAAACTTAAAGCCAAGATTGGGAGTAAGAGGAGGGTTAATCACTGGTCGAGGGTGAAGAAGGATGTTTGTAATGTATAACATAAACTTTCTTTTTTTTTTCACTCTCAACGAGTGGAGGGAGAAAATAAATGCCCTACACTTTCTTTTTGGCTTCTTGAGAAAGAGTGTTGCCCAAATTTTGCCTGTGAGGGAGATGTGACTGGGAGAGTTGTGGTGTCCTGGACCTTAGAGGGATATGGGTAATGAGCTGCCTGAAGTGGAAGAGACATCTCAGTCCACCTGATGTTGGACATATAAGAACCTTAAAACTTCCCATTAGAGGTGCTTTTGACACCTTGGCCAGCCACCACCTGCCATCTAGCTGGAGTTAAAGATATTGTCTACAGACAGGAAGGTCCAAGCCCTATTTTTCTTCCAAGAGAAAAAGTGGAGGAAATTGCCTTTCTTGAGTTCTGTCTGAAATTATGCATACTTAAAGATAAGCCTGTAGATATTGGTATGCAGGAGTCTGTGGGGGGAGGAGTCAGCAAGGTGGGGAGTAGGAAGAGAAACAGAGAGAAAAGATTTGATTCATTCATAGAGCATGAGTTTCTGAATTTCAAAGCGCCATTTTCAAAGCTTCTACCTTTAAAATTGGATGAGGTAGGGAATTTGTTGTTTCTTGTTTTCTGTTTCTTTTGTACCTCCAAAAGAGCAATTTTCTTTAAAAAAAATTTTTTTTTAGTATGCTTCCATCTTCTCAAGCCTAAATAGCAAAGACTCTTCCCTGGGTAGTAGGAGGTGAAGTTGTCAGAAATGACTGGGACTCTTCCCAAGGCTAATTCTTGTTCGCTTCTCTATTTGCATCCGCTGTTAGGCTGAGGATCATTTTAATAAATAACAATGAACGGGAATGGCATCTAGAGGGCTTGTCGGCAACATTTAAAAGCCAATAGAGTTTATAATTCTACTCTATCATTTCTTATTGATTAGAGTAATCAAGATAAAAAGCTAGCCAGCTCGGAGAACTTCAGTGGCATATCATTAAAGATAAGAGTCAGTTAATTCTGGAACTGGGGTAATGTGGCTGAAATGAAGAGTTCATTTGCATGAGATGCTGAGCCCAGTAACAAGGGGACAAAAATCACTAATTAGGATTGCAGAATGTCGGTCACCCTCTCTGCAAGCACCCATTCCAGATCTCGGTGGAAGCGGAAATTCCACATTTATGTAAATCTGGGGCTAGGCAGAACCATCTTACTCTCACTGGTTTTATAGATGGTGATTATCACTACCTGCCACCACCTCCTACCCCATCCTCCCTGGGTGGGATGCCTCACCTGGGTGGGTGCAGGTCAGACAGGTTGGACAGCCTCCTTCAGTGTCCTTCCCACTTCCTGGCCGCAGGACCACAATGGAGGCTAGCTCAGCCACTCCCTTAAGGAGGCTCATGGGCATGTGTCTGGTGCCGTGCTGGGGTGAGTCTCGCTGTCCAGTGTTCACCTCGGACTCTGGCCTGATTGGTGGGGCCACCTGGGGCTGTCCCAGTTCTGTTGCAGCCCAAGCCAGGTGAAGGGTGTGAGCACCACACAGGCCCAGTGAGAAGACTGGGGCATCTGCCCTGGCGAGCATCCTGAAGGAGGCCTGGGTCTCAGAGCCAAAGACCATGACCCCCACCTGGATGACTCCCTCTAGTACCCCCTGCCTGACCTGGCATTTCTGACAGAGCCAGTATCTGGATGCTCAAGGGTATTTCAAGAGTGTGCATGGTCCATGTGTGCCTCGGTGTGCAGGAATATATGCATGTCTGTGTGACTATGTATGTCGGCGAGTGCAGGTCTTGTGTAAATATGATTGTTTCCGAAGCTTGTTGCTCCCTGAATGTTACTTTCTGCATGTGTGTACACATGTGTGATAATGTATGTGTTAATGGTATGCAGCATGTCATGTGTATACATGTAGTGTGTGATGTGCGTGTGGTGTGCTGTGGGGAGTGAAGTCTGGAGAGGTTCCTCAGAGAGATAGCTACAACTGGCTTCACGGGGTGGATGCCTAGATGTTGGGGACCAGGGTGTGGGGTGGGGTGAGGGGGTTAAGGGTGAAGTGGGTGGCTGGGAGGAACAGGAGCTGCTGGCAGGCTGCACCTCTAAGGCCTGAGGAAGGAGATGATGAAAAAAACACCTTCATCCCCCATGTGGCCCTTCCTCTTTGCCCTGAGCAACCAGGAGAAGCAGCCTCACCACTTGATCATGGGAGGGCCCCGAGGACCTGGCCCCCAGGGGGACCTGGCAGGGGAAAATGAAAGTAGCCAAAAGGCACCTTGGACTGGCTTTGCAGCATCATGAGAGCAGTGGACTCTGAGAAGTCGCTAGACTGTGTGTTCTGGCCCTTTCTTTTGGGATTCAGGTCCTCCAAACCCTGTGCAGTGTTCTTGCCTGGAGAATCCCAGGGATGGGGGAGCCTGGTGGGCTGCCGTCTATGGGGTCACACAGAGTCGGACACGACTGAAGTGACTTAGCAGCAGCAGTAGCAAACCCTGTGCTGGCCATCAACCCCACATCCGTGAGCAAGGGAGCAGCCCCAGCCCTTGGGAGGGAGTGAGGGAGAGAGCAGCAGGAGGCTGCAGGGCCACCCCTCCCCAGACGCTGTAGTAGCGCCAGGAATCCCGCCCTGCATCCCTGCTTTACTTTGCCCCTCACTTGGCTTCAGCATAAAGGAATCAAGGCCTATGTCATATAATTGTAGGTGTCAGCGTGGAAAGTGGCTGTGTATGCACACTCTCTCAGGTCTTTCTGTGTCTGCTCCAGCGATTCCCGGGACTCTCACACCCCACCCCCAGCCCACAGTGCTATGGGTCCCAGCTACTGTGGAAGACTGGAAGCTGCGCGGAGCCCGTGGCCCATGGACCCAGTGCACGCGGGCGTCATGCAGCTGCGCTACGACCCAGCCTCCAAGTCTGCGCACCCACGGAGCTGCAGGGGCTGTGGAGAGAGGGTTGAGGGAGTGTCCCAGGCGGCCACTGGACCTAGGCAGGAGAGGCCCAACCGCTTAAGCAGGAGGTGCCCAAGAGGAGCGCATTCCTTTAGCATCATCACTCCACCCCCCTCATTCCTCTCTCCTGGGACGTTTTTGTATCCATGCACAGCTGGGGGCTCCCTCACCCCCCCACCCCTGGGCCTCCCCATACAGAATAAAGTCAGTCTGTATTTAATGGTTATGGCGGATGTGAGAGGGATTTGGCAGAAGCAGAAGAGAGGTCTTTGGCTCTCAAATATCGCTCCTTACGTCGTGTGAGTCTACCAACCCACCACGACCCCATATTCTTGTGTGGGTGTCTGACTCGAATGACAAGCGAGCTGATTTTTTCAGTACATAGCTGGGAAATGTAGTGAGTGATAATAGAGATTTCTCTTTCATTTTTTACGCTTGACTTGGTTATTGTTGCTTTTCTTTTCCCGTGATTCCTTCTGAGGATTAGCTCTGACTTCCCCACTATTGGCGGTCAAAGTGGCCCCGACTCGGGATGACAATTGACGGGGATCAAGGGATTGCCCATTCTGTGCCTGTAAGAACGGATTCGTGCCAGAGAAACTCATCAAGTGGAGGCGGAGAATAAAGACCGTTCGGGGGTAAATGTATTCATTGAGAAGGGTTCTCCCAAATTGCTTCTAAGTTTTTTTAATGAAAAGTAACGATTGCAGCAATCAGCGGCTTTTTGGCGGATTACAAATCTGGAGGGAGCTGTGGCGCTGCATTGAAAAGTGCCCCCCACCCCTCGCCTTCGCATGGGGCAGCCGGTTCACAGGAGCAGTGCTAGGGTGGGGGTCCAGTCACCAGACAAAGGCGGGAACAGGCGAGTGGAGGAGGGTGCCTCTGGGGTGCTCGAGCGCATGCACCCAGTAACTGATCGAAGGGCCTTCCACCTTGGTGGCACTTGTGTGGCGAGGATCCCCGGAGGAAGACGAGGGACAGGGTGCAGGGGAAGTGCCAAGAGAGATCAGTCCCACCACCACCACCACTGAGTAAATTCCGGGCATCTGGAACCAGGAAGGTGCACTAGAGGAGCAGGTGACCACGGAAGGCAGAGGAACAGAAGGTGCCACCTCGTCCCCCACCTCCACCTTGGACCTATGAATGCTAGTTCTTCTTTTCGGGACATGCTATTTTGCAAACTGGAACCAAAGCGTGGCTCGGTCTGGGTAGGATCTTATCTAGGTGTTACGGGCAGGAGGAGGGAAAGCTGGGTCTCCTCCTTCTCCAAGGAGGGGGCAGAACCCCCGACTTCAGTATCCTGATCAGCTGGACTCGCACCAGTGTGAATGATGCTTCCATATACTTTGATATGGCTCACACCAGTGACTAAGGCCACTGAAGAACCGGAATGCATGCCCTCACCCTCACAGAATCCTGGTGTGCAGTCTCCAGACCTGTAGGCAGGCAGGCCCAAGCGGAGGGGCTCCAAACTCCAGGACTGGGAGAGTTGCCTTACAAAATGGGGGGAGGGGGAATGCAGAGAACAAACACTGTTCCCACAGAGGTTGAAATCAGCAGCAGCAACCTAAGGCTGCTTACATTCATTCTGACTTTTTTACATATTAAAAAAAAATAGTGTATCTTAGCAGGGGTGTGGGAGATATGTTTTTTCACATCAACTTCTCTAAGGTTCTCTGAAGTAAATAAGGGGAGTGGAGAGACAAGGGTGGGGAAGAGAAGAAAAAGACTCTCCCCTCTCCCACTCACCCCCCTTCTCAAGTTTAAAAAGAATAAATGCAGCAGGCAAGTCCGTAGCCCTGAAGGTTTAACTTTTTTTCTTTGCAGCTTGTCAATGCGACCATTGCTTTGATGGGAGGCTCCTCAAGGTGACACATTTCTGAACTTCAACCCCTTTTCAAACTAACTCCCTACCTCCTTGTTAGTGGCCAGCTCTGAACTTCTGCAGAGTGTTTTTGTGTGAGTCAAGGCTCATTCACGGGCGCTTTTGTGGGCCTCTCCTCTTTTCAGGCCTCAGCGTGTTACACCAATTAAAGGGCGACGTGCTGTAAATGTAATGGGCTGCGCAGCAATTGTTTCTGACAAGCAACAAAACACATAGATCCACCCCTTAGATTAGGCCGTTGAAGGGGAGGTTGAGGCCGGTCAGTTTACTGAATAGTTTGTGAACTGTAATTCTGAGGACTCCTGTGAAAAAAAGTCTCTTCCCTTCTCCCTTGCCTTGCTCCCCCTCCGCAAAAGTACCAAAGAAGAAAAGAGAGAGAAACAAGCGACATCTATGGTGCAAAATCAGGGTCACTAGAGAAAAAAACCTGGGTGAGGGACTTGTCCTTTCATTTGGACTGTCTGGAAAATTTCAGTTCTTTCCTCTCCTCCCTACTCTTTGAACTTGGACATCAGTTTTACTGGCCACAGCAGCCTTCTCCCCTGATGGTGAGCTTGGTCCCCCAACATTAGACATTGGATCAGGATAAGAATTAGAAATAGGTTGCTATAGAAAATTCTGTTGATTTCATTGATCTGGTCCTGGTGGGACATCAGTGAGTCACAGGCTGCAGCTTCCCCTGGCAGGCCACTCAACCCTGGCTTCCCCTCCAGCTTCTAGTCCTTCTCCTCAGCCTTGCATGCTATAAAGGTCTCTAACGCCAGAACTCTGCCTGCACTCTCTCTGTCCTCCTAAGATTTCCTTCTCTTTTCCAGTGTGTTGGATCTTACCTGGCTTCTGCAACTCTCTGTCACCACCTGAACTGTAAAGAGCACATTTTACCTGGAAAGATGTTAAGAAATCACCTACTCACTCCATCTTCATCACAAGTTCTGTGGCCAAAAAAAGAGAAGTGACTTGTCCAAGGTCACAAAGCAAGTAGCTGAGCTGTGACTGGAGTTCAGATCTCCCATCCCATCAAGCACGCTCCCACACCTCACTGCCCTGCCTTCCCAACCTGCCTCTTAGATGGTTCCTTTGCCTTGCATCATGCTCAGGTACTCCCAGCTCCTGAGGCTTTGCTTATTTGGTCTTGCTCTCTTCTGCTCTCCCATCCTACCACACTGTGCCCATCCCTAGCCTTCTCAAACCAATTCTGTTCAACAGATAGTTATTGAATATCAGTTACATACAAAGAACATTTCCCCTTTTCTATGAAACTTTCCCCAGCTACTCTTATCCACTAAGTCCACTCTCCACTCAAATTCCTCCAGCTGGAAAACACCCCATCAGTTTCTGCCTGGAAATCTCATATTCTTCAAAACCCTGATCAAAAGATACATCTGTGGGGGGAAAAAAAAAAAAAAAAAAGATACATCGGTGAAGCCCTCTCATGGGCAGAGCCCCTAGAGGAAGGAAGGAGGTTTAACCTGACTGAGGAACTTAATGAAACCCAGTATAAGTGAAAAGAGAAAGGTCAGATCTCCTAGCTTGTAGGTCACATTAAGGATTTGGGATTTTACTTTGGAAGCAATGGGAAGCCATTGAACAGCTTTGAGCAGTGACAGACCCTTGTCTAGATTGAGTTTCTTGGGAACAGAGACTCGGTTCTTTCCATCTTTGTGTCCTTCTTCTGCTGTCCCAGTGTCTGGTATTTAAGGCTCAAAAACCATTTCCTTAGTACATAAGTGAACCAATAACTCATTAAATGCACATCACCCAGCCCTTCCTATCTCTTAGTTCTCGCTAACCAGGTTGTAAATGCCAGGGTGGTAGGAACCAAGTGACAATGTCTTTGAATTCTTAATAGAACCTAATTGAACTCGTTCCATGCTATGAATAAAGTATACACTTATCTATTGACTATTGACTAAATGTATGTAAGGAAAAGAACCAAGAGTAAGAAGATGGAGACTTCTTATCTTTCCCAGTACTAACAGCTTTAACTTGGGGAATGTGTGGCTTAAACCACTCTGAAGCCTTGGTTTTTTCATTAATAAAATGGGGACAGTGCTACTTTTTTCATGGATTATGAGGACTAAGTGCCATTTGTATGATAATAACTTCATTGCAAAGTAATATGTTAATGAATGAAAATTAGTGCACTCTCCTGGGTCAAGGCAAGACCAGTGGTGAAGACCAGTTCTCAGTTCAGTTTAGTTCAGTCACTCAGTCGTGTCCGACTCTTTGCAACCCCATGAATCACAGCACGCCAGGCCTCCCTGTCCATCACCAACTCCTGGAGTTCACTCAGACTCACATCCATCGAGTCTGTGATGCCATCCAGCCATCTCATCCTCTGTCATCCCCTTCTCCTCCTGCCCCCAATCCCTCCCAGCATCACAGTCTTTTCCAATGAGTCAACTCTTCGCATGAGGTGGCCAAAGTACTGGAGTTTCAGCTTTAGCATCATTCCTTCCAAAGAAATCCCAGGGCTGATCTCCTTCAGAATGGACTGGTTGGATCTCCTTGCAGTCCAAGGGACTCTCAAGAGTCTTCTCCAACACCACAGTTCAAAAGCATCAATTCTTCGGCACTCAGCCTTCTTCACAGTCCAACTCTCACATCCATACATGACCACAGGAAAAACCATAGCCTTGACTAGACGGACCTTAGTCGGCAAAGTAATGTCTCTGCTTTTGAATATACTATCTAGGTTGGTCATAACTTTTCTTCCAAGGAGTAAGCGTCTTTTAATTTCATGGCTGCAGTCACCATCTGCAGTGATTTTGGAGCCCCCAAAAATAAAGTCTGACACTGTTTCCACTGTTTCCCCATCTATTTCCCATGAAGTGATGGGACCGGATGCCATGATCTTCGTTTTCTGAATGTTGAGCTTTAAGCCAACTTTTTCACTCTCCTCTTTCACTTTCATCAAGAGGCTTTTTAGCTCCTCTTCACTTTCTGCCATAAGGGTGGTGTCATCTGCATATCTGAGGTTATTGATATTTCTCCCGGCAATCTTGATTCCAGCTTGTGTTTCTTCCAGTCCAGCGTTTCTCATGATGTACTCTGCATATAAGTTAAATAAGCAGGGAGACAATATACAGCCTTGACGTACTCCTTTTCCTATTTGGAACCAGTCTGTTGTTCCATGTCCAGTTCTAACTGTTGCTTCCTGACCTGCATACAGATTTCTCAAGAGGCAGGTTAGGTGGTCTGGTATTCCCATCTCTTTCAGAATTTTCCACAGTTTATTGTGATCCACACAGTCAAAGGCTTTGGCATAGTCAATAAAGCAGAAATAGATGTTTTTCTGGAACTCTCTTGCTTTTTCCATGATCCAGCGGATGTTGGCAATTTGATCTCTGGTTCCTCTGCCTGTTCTAAAACCAGCCTGAACATCAGGGAGTTCACGGTTCACATACTGCTGAAGCCTGGCTTGGAGAATTTTGAGCATTACTTTACTAGCGTGTGAGATGAGTGCAATTGTGCCGTAGTTTGAGCATTCTTAGGCATTGCCTTTCTTTGGGATTGAAATGAAAACTGACCTTTTCCAGTCCTATGGCCACTGCTGAGTGTTCCTACTTAGGCAAATTACTTTTCTCTCTGAGGCTCAAATTCTCCGTCTTTAAAATAGGGATCATGATAGAATCTTTTCTATAGAGTTTTTGAGAGGATTTAATGAGATTCTATACATAAATTCCTTAGCATACGTTGGCAAGAATTAAGGGCTCAGTTGATTTCACCTCTTTATTGAATTTGTTACAACATTGTTTCTATCTGACGTTTTTTGGGTTTTTGGCTGTGAGGCATGTGAGATCTTAGTTCCCCAGCCAGGGATCAGACCTGCATCCCTTGTATTGGAAGGTGAAGGCTTAACCACTGGGCCACCAAGGAAGTCCCATAGAATTTACCTTTTATTCTTTATTTTGATAAAGATGCTACACAAATGTTCAGGAAAGCTTCACCTTCAGTAGAAAAATATGATTATATTGTTTTAAATAAAATTGGCACTCAGTATACATTTATTAAACATGTCTGGCACTTTGGATATAAATTCAAGTTAAAAATAAGGAATTCAGAATAGAGGGAGAAAACAGTCAAACAAAGGATGATAACAGAAAAAGGTTAGGTATTGTGATTGCATTATGGCCAAGATGATGAGAATGATGACAAGAGGATGACAAGGGAACAGCTTCCTGGAAGAAATGAGGTCTAGGCTGAGTCATGGATCATGGACAAGTAGAAGTTAACCAAGTGAATGGACAATTATTCCAGGCACAGAGATCAGAAGAGGAATGATACTATCTTAGAAGAAAAATTAAGCCATAACATTAGACTATGAAGAATAAACTGGATTTAATTTCTACATGAAATCTGTATGAACCAAAACCTAGTTAAAGACATAGACCCTCATCGGGCAACTCTGTAAAGACTGGCTTCATTTCTGCCCTTGCATGAAAGTTCACAAAATGAAAGGGACTACAAATATTTATTTGATATCTACTGTCAGCCAAACACTGAAGCTGGTTGCCTTATAACCAACATCTTCGCAAAACATGATGTTTTATTGACTTTAAATCATATTACAGTGGTCCATGCCACCACTGCAGAAACCCTCCTGCAGAAAATATAAGGAAGACAGAGTTCAAATCCCCTCTCTGCTGTTATCAAACACTTAGTTTTTTTAATGTGGTAATAGTCAATAGTTTTAGGATTCAAAATACAATTGTTAAGTGCCTGTGATTTTTCCTGAATATTAAGAACCAAATTTGCCACTTGTTAAGAGCTCACGATTTTAAAGCATGGTGTTGTCATGTTACAAAATTTGAGGTTTTATGTACCTTTCCCCTCAGCTTTTATTCCTTCCTTCCTTGAGAACAGCGTGGAGTCAGGGAACAGTACGAGGTTAAGTGTAGGGTAAACAGCTAACCTTCTTTAAGAGTTTCTGGACTTGGGTGGCCTCCAGAGGAAGCTGTTGTAGAAGGTTGGCGCCCTTCTACATTGCCGACGCTGTGGAGCTTTAGAGAAGGAGACCAGGCAGTCAAGGGGCCCTCCTTCCTTTCTGTGGGACGTAATACCTCAGACAGCGAAAGGCTGGCACCTTGAAGTCCTTCTCTTTTTCTACCCCCCATATTAAAAAATATATATTTATTGAATTTGTTACAGTATTGCTTCTGTGAGATTTTAGCTCCCTGACCAGGGATTGAACCAGCACCAACTATATTGGAAGGTGGAGTCCTAACCGTCAGATCACCAGGGAAGTCTTGAAGTTGTGCTCTTTAGTGAGAGTATATGCTCCTTAGGAAATATACACAGGCCAACTATGCCTGACCTGTTTTCAGGGATGCTCCTTTTCGATGATAAAAGGCATGTCAGGCTTGGAGATGGTGCCTGGATTCATCATCTGTGTGGAAAAAGAAAGTGTAGCTTCTTCCTTAAGCTATGGTACTTGTTCCCTGTGATCACAGTGGGTTTGCCAGTGCTAAATGTGTGGGTGGGTGTATTTGGTCGTTGTCGAGTTTCATTCTTTTGTGACCCCATGCTAGACTTCTCTGTCCATGGCATTAACCAGGCAAGAACACTGGAATAGGTTGCCTTTTCCTTCTTCAGGGGATCTTCTCAACCCAGGGATTGAACCTATGTCTCCTGCATCTCTTGCATTGGCAGGCGGATTCTTTATCCCTGAGCCATCTGGGAAGCCCGCCAATGCTAAGTACTTGTGTCTTATGCAGAAGTTTCAATTCAGATCAGTCCAGTTGCTCAGTCATGTCCGACTCTTTGCGACTCCATGAACTGCAGCACGCCAGGCCTCCCTGTCCATCTCGAACTCCCAGAGTCCACCCAAACCCATGTCCACTGAGTTGGTGATGCCATCCAACCATCTCATCCTCTTGTCATCCCCTTCTTCTCCTGCCCTCAATCTTTTCCAGCATCATGGTCTTTTCAAATGAGTCAGCTCTCCACATCAGGTGGCCAAAGTATTGGAGTTTTCAGCTTCAACATTAGTCCTTCCAGTGGACACCTAGGACTGATCTCCTTTAGGATGGGCTGGTTGGATCACCTTGCAGTCAAAGGGACTCTCAAGAGTCTTCTCCAATACCACAGTTCAAAAGCATCACTTCTTTGGTGCTTAGCTTGCTTTATAGTCCACCTCTCACATCTGTACATGACCACTGGAAAAACCATAGCCTTGAATAGACAGACCTTTGTTGGCAAAGTAATGTCTCTGCTTTTGAATATGCTGTCTAGGTTGGTCATAACTTTCCTTCCAAGGAGTAAGCTTCTTTTTAATTTCATGCCTGCAGTCACCATCTGCAATGATTTTGGAGCCACCCTAAATTAAGTCTGACATTGTTTCCACTATTTCCCCATCTATTTCCCATGAAGTGATGGGACCGGATGCCATGACCTTAGTTTTCTGAATGTTGAACGTTAAGCCAACTTTTTCACTCTCCTCTTTCGCTGTCATCAAGAGGCTTTCTGGTTCCTCTTCACTTTCTGCTATAAGAGTGGTGTCATCTGCATATCTGAGGTTATTGATATTTCTCCTGGCAATCTTGATTCCAGCTTGTGCTTTTTCCAGCCCAGCATTTCTCATGATGTACTCTGCTTATAATTTAAATCAGCGGGGTGACAATATACAGTCTTGATGTACTCGTTTTCCTTTTCCTATTTGGAACCAGTCTGTTGTACCATGTCCAGTTCTAACTGTTGCTTCCTGACCTGCATACAGGTTTCTCAAGAGGTAGGTCAGGTGGTATGGTATTCCCATCTCTTTCAGAATTTTCCACAGTTTATTGTGATCCACACAGTCAAAGGCTTTGGCATAGTCAATAAAGCAGAAATAGATGTTTTTCTGGAACTCTCTTGCTTTTTTGATGATCCAGTGGATGCTGGCAATTTGATCTCTGGTTCCTCTGCCTTTTCTAAAACCAGCTTGAATATCAGGAAGTTCACAGTTCACGTACTGCTGAAGCCTGGCTTGGAGCATTTTGAGCATTACTTTACTAGCGTGTGAGATGAGTGCAATTGTGCAGTAGTTGCAGAGGTTTACTTGTGATGAATTGAGCTTATAAATATCTAACTGAACAGTGCTGCTTCATACTGACTGTCTCAGCAGTACATACCTGCTTCTCCACACCCCTCTTCCCTTGTGAACCTAATATACCCACCAACTGAACAGCCATTGGTTTGGTAGCTGCTAGTTTTGTCTTCAGAAATCTGTATTGCTCTGTCTTTAAGGCAAACAATATTTAGAGAGAGAGATCCGAAACAAAGAGCATATATGTAGCTTCCCACCCCTTCCCAGAGAAGCCAGTTGATTATCCTTTTTGGCTGAACTTAGATTTGGCCTTAGAATCTTTCTCAACTCCTCGCTCTGGACAGACACTAGCAATGGAAGAGAGTTGGGAGACAAGATGAAGCCTGTTGGTCCTCTCTGCCAATGTCATATTTTTACATGTTTAAAATTGGAGAATCAGGTGAAATTGGGTAAGAAGGCTTGCATTCTTCTGAGGTTATAAGAAGAAAAAAATCTCTTTTTAATGTTATAAGAAGAAAACAATTTCTTTTATGTTTGTATGTGTGTGTGTGTGTATATATATATATATATTTGTTCGTGTGTGTATTTATTTATTCATATACATTTGAGAGACAGAAATAGTAGTTGGCTATAGACAGGCAAACAAAAAAACTGGGTGTAGAATTTTCATAGCCTATAATACATTCAATGAGTAAATTGTGGAAAGTAATGAGTATGTAATATCTTCCCCATTATCCATTTTTATCATATGTAGCTAAATGTGCTCTTTAAAATGGTCTTTCTTGCAAAGAGAAAGGAGCAGTTTCTGTCTCCATGAAAAACTGTCCCTGGCAGTACCCGTCCAGGCTTGTAGTTAGGAACTATAACCTTTTTTATGGAATTTAAACACAGGGAGTGTTTCACATTGATTTCACTGCCACACCAAACCTAGGCAACATTCTGCTCTTTTCATCACTCTATGAGAAATGAATAATGGGTTAAGAGGATGGTCCTTATAGTCACAGCATCTGAAACTTAGTGGAAGTGGATATTTCTCCCTCCTTTTTTCCCCCTGTTTCTTCTAAAGAGTAGGGGTAGAAAGTGTTGTGATCTCTTCAGGTCATTTCAGTTTGCTGAGCATTTACAGAATGTGTTTCTGCACAGTCCTAGGTGAATTTTACATCTTATTTCAAGCACAGGACCTCTGTATTTGTCATTAGATTTATTCACCAACTACTCAGCTTTCATGCAGGAGCTTTTAAACTCTCAGTCTGAAGTTGGAGTTAATTCAACCAAAATGTATCAGGTTTAAAAAAACAAAGGAGAAAAATATTTTCTCTTTTCTCATGGGAAGATCATTTTATTGCCTTGAGAACACCCCTATGACATTATTTTAATGTTTCTGTTCTAAAAAAAATTGTAGCAGTTCCAGCAATTTCCACTTCCCTCCTAAAACACTTTGTAAAATGAGTTGAGAATGGTGCAGTAGGTCATCCTACGACCTTTGCTTTCTCTCTCATTGTTCAAACTGTATCATGTTTACAAATAATATTAAACAAAAGATGATTTTCCTTAATGTTTAGTAGGTGGATGAATTTCATTGGCTTTCTGTAAAGCTCCCTGGGAAAAACAGATTGTTTTGGAAAAATGTTACTTGCCAATATCTTGTATCAGAAAGTGATTTTTCATCTGACCCATTGTCACACCCACTGATGAAGATTAAAGCCATTTTGAAAAACATTTTCTGTTGTTTGACTTCCTAGACATTTTTGGTTGAGTTTATTCTGATTCCATATGAATTCTTACACATCAGAAGTGCTAGCTTGCAAGTTGAAGGCTAAGAGGCAACCATTAACATTGTCTTGTCAAATTACGAAGGCAGGTTCTTTAGCTAGGTCAGTCTGAAAGCTGTCCTGCATTCATGTCCTTCCAGCCAACTTGAATAGTCTTGGAACAGAGTTAAGGTCCCTCCTTGCCCTACATCATCCAGAAAGCTGACAATGGCACTGATTTTAGAGATAAAAAGGAGGAAGCATTTGGGAAAAATTTTATTCTTACTTCTTGTTTACATCACATCATTTAGAAGATGCAAAGCTAGTGGTTGGAAGGAAGATGAACTGGATGGAAGAAATGGGAAAATAAGAATCCTGCTGCATCTCTGATTATGAGAATCTATGGAGTCAAACACAGACTTACCTTCAGTTCAGTTCAGTTCAGTCGCTCAGGCGTGTCCGACTCTTTGCGACCCCATGAATTGCAGCACGCCAGGCCTCCCTGTCCATCACCATCTCCCGGAGTTCACTCAGACTCACGTCCATCGAGTCCGTGATGCCATCCAGCCATCTCATCCTCTGTTATCCCCTTCTCCTCCTGCCCCCAATCCCTCCCAGCATCAGAGTCTTTTCCAATGAGTCAACTCTTTGCATGAGGTGGCCAAAAAGTATTGGAGTTTCAGCTTTTTAGCGTCAGTCTTTCCAATGAACACCCAGGACTGATCTTTTTTAGGATGGACTGGTTGGACCTCCTTGCATTCCAAGGGACTCTCAATCTCCAACACCACAGGCCAAAAGCATCAATTCTTCAGCGCTCAGCTTTCTTCACAGTCCAACTCTCACATCCATACATGACCACTGGAAAAACCATATAGCCTTGAACAGACAGACCTTTGTTGGCAAAGTAATGTCTCTGCTTTTGAATATGCTATCTAGATTGGTCATAACTTTTCTTCCAAGGAGTAAGCATCTTTTAATTTCATGGCTGCAGTCACCATCTGCAGTGATTTTGGAGCCCCAAAAAATAAAGTCTGACACTGTTTCCACTGTTTCCCCATCTATTTCCCATGAAGTGATGGAACCGGATGCCATGATCTTCGTTTTCTGAATGTTGANGTCATAACTTTTCTTCCAAGGAGTAAGCATCTTTTAATTTCATGGCTGCAGTCACCATCTGCAGTGATTTTGGAGCTTAAAAAATAAAGTCTGACACTGTTTCCACTGTTTCCCCATCTATTTCCCATGAAGTGATGGGACCAGATGCCATGATCTTCGTTTTCTGAATGTTGAGCTTTAAGCCAACTTTTTCACTCTCCTCTTTCACTTTCATCAAGAGGCTTTTTAGTTCCTCTTCACTTTCTGCCATAAGGGTGGTGTCATCAGCATATCTGAGGTTATTGATATTTCTCCCAGCAATCTTGATTCTAGCTTGTGTTTCTTCCAGTCCAGCGTTTCTCATGACGTACTCTGCATATAAGTTAAATAAGCAGGGTGACAATATACAGCCTTGACGCACTCCTTTTCCTATTTGGAACCAGTCCACTTTTAAGATCACTTTAAAATGATAAGATGGTCCAGGAGCAGTAGGGATCCTGGAAGAACTACTCTGACTCACAGCAGCCTTCCCTTCTCTTACTGTTGGCTCAGAGCCCAGCTGGTCCCATACCTTCCCTCAGGGCGTGTTACCACTGCTGACACCCTTCACGCTTGGCTCCCTCTGCTTTTGCTCTCAGAAGCCTGTTTCAGAAAAGCCCGAATTCCCTTGTTGCACGTAGAAGGCAGCACTTGGAGACAGGACAACTAGATGCTGGGACACCATGCTGAAATCACACAGATTCTCAACCCCGCTAAACCAGGCCAAAGAACCACTCATGGCAAGAGAAGACGGAGCCCACCAGACCCCTGGCTGCTCGCCAGACTCTACTGCCCAGTGACTGTGGTTCTTGTCCTGGAGGCCTGCACGTCCTCAGGGATGAAATGTGAGTAAAAGCTCAGAGGCTGTGGTGTGTTGGGGTGAGCATGCTTGTGTGTGTGTTCATGTTCCAAAAGCACCTTAGTTTTAGCCTCTGACAAACATAGTGGAAAAGAATCCTCAAAGAGGAAAGGGAATTTTTTGTTTAAGTTTCTATATCCAAATGAAATATCTTTTAAAAAACTACCTCTTAACTACCATTTGAGAACAGAGAGGAGAGAGACATAGGCTTCTTACCTTTCCCTGTTGTGCCTTCATCTGAACTTTTTTTTTTAATTTCAAGGAGCAGGAGTAAAAGCTCATATTCATAAAACTCTGAAGCCAAGTCAACCAGCCATTCTGCCAGGGAGAACTCCAGGAGCTTGCAGAGGCATCCAGGGGGGTGGTGGGAATCGTTTGACTAGTCACGTCCTCCCCCTCCCATGGAGATGGCTGGTGAGTCTGAGGAGCTAAGTAGATGCCAAACCAGAGGCCTGCTGTGGGAATGAATATGTCTTTAGAGACTTTTCACTCCATCCTGATGTGTGTGTGGTTAAATCCTCTCCCATGGGCCACAGACAGCAACAAGAGCTATCTTTCTTCCTCCTACTGATGCATACATCTCTCTGCCCCAAGGAATGCATGTTCCTTCAGCTTAGTGTCACCTCTCGCAACGGTCAGTTATTTCAGTCAAAGATTCTAGACGCTTCTTTGTATTTTCCTGCACCAGAATCCTCTCAGAGGATATTTCTCAGATGATCTCCACAGCTGATGGAGTTGTTCATTTTCATAGGATAACTTTTGGGGCTGGGGAGTGCAAGATAGTGAAGCGGGTGGGTTGCTGAGCATCACTGGGGGAGTGGAGGGTATAGAGGAATTTCCCTGGGGTGTGAGAAGACAGGAGCTTTGGAAGAAAAGACCTAGAGGCTCTGATACCTGGAGAAGAGATATTCAAATGTGGTTTATGACTGCGCCTGTGTCACATGAAAGCAGAGCAGCCACTGCCCTTACCCCTGCGTGGAAGGTGGGGAGGCAGAAACCAAAACAAGTGAATTCAATTATATCTGAAAAAAGAATAGGCTAAATGAGGATTCAGTCCTTCGGCCTGTTCCAGGAAATATTTGTGAAAAGTTGGTTGAAAGAATACCACTATCCAATCCTAATTTCTCTATTATATAAAGGCCCAAACTTCTTTGCAGTTTCTGATTAGAAAATGTTTCCCTGATTTTGTCTTTGCTTCTGGCATGTGACCTCTTAATTTAATTTTGGTCTTTGCTTATACAAACCAATTGCCGTGGAAACTTTTTCCTGTGGTGCGGCAAAGACAAGGGGGAAAGTAGAACATCAGTAATTATATATTGTGTTTCTAATTTACTTAATTAGTAGTTATCAAGCATCCTTAATGGTTCATAGCCACAAACTAGGTTTATATCTGAGGGCATCAGCCTGCTTCAGAAATCTCTCATGTGTGTCTCTGTGATACAAAACGAGGGAGATTGTTTTTAGGAGACTGAAGTTAGAATTCACTGGTCTGATGCCCTAACACTTTTCTGCTGCTTATGCCTTGCTCCTAGCTGAGCCGCTGAGGTTGCTGCCCGGTCAGTTATGCCACTGCCCAATTTACCCAAATAGTCAGTCAGAGGGAAGATCTAAAATCTGATATTATAAAAAAATTAATTTTTGACTTTTCAGTCACTTGCCTGAGCTGCTAAAGAAAATGTTCCTGGGTTTCTTCAATTCCTCTTCTCAGAAAGTGCTGTTAACTTTTTGAGAAAACTCATGTCTATGGGAAATGCTGTGCATTTGAGAAAAAAGACTAAATTAGTGAGAAAGCACAGACTTAGAATATGCGATGCATTTTTTATCATGTGCCATTCCACAGCAGATGAAATTCAGAGATACTACATTCAGTTGTGTAAGTTTCACACTGCACAATGACAAAGGAAAATGTTCCATCCGACTATGAATGAAATTGGATCTTTTGCTCAGGGGGGTGGGAGGTAAGGAAGAAGGGTCCCTCACATGCTAGTGATCTTTATTTCACCAATTAATGAAACTGTGATAGACATTGAAAATAATGTATTTCATTTGGAGAAAATGACAGATTTTAATCTCTGGCCCCAGGCAACTTGGGTCTGACTCTGTCTCTGCCATATATCAGCAGAGTTATCATGGACAAATTGCTTCATCTTTCTGTGTTTCAATTCCTCATCTATAAAATAATAGATAAAGTTTAATAAAAAAGAGTAACTGCTTCATAGGTTTTTGAGGATTGAATAAATTCATACATATAAGTTAGGATAGTATCTAGTACATAGTAATTGCTCAATTAATATTAGCTGTTGTTATTATCATGTAGTATATTGAAAGACATGTATTTTGTGACAAGGGATAGAAACACAGCTTTCTTACTGTTCTGTTTGCGAATTCATGCTAAGTTGCTTCAGTTGTGTCTGACTCTGCGACCCTACGGACTATAGCCCACCAGGCTGTTCTGTCCATGGGATTCTCCAAGCAAGAATTCTGGAGTGGTTTGCCATGCCCTTCTCCAGGGGATCGTCCCAACCCAGGGATTGAACCCACGTCTTTTATGTTTCCTGCATTAGCAGGCAGGTTCTTCACCACTAGTACTACCTGGGAAGCCCACTGTTCTGTTTAGAAAATAGTAAAGGCCCTACCTGGTTTGGCAGGAAGAAGTTATGTACTCAAGTAGGACAGAACAGGTTTAATTCTGTTATAACCATCTATTGTGACCTTGGCCATGTTCTCTACAGCTGCAGTCTCCTCATAAGCAAACTGAGGATGATGAAAGTATCTATCTTGCAAGGCTGGTGTGAAGATTAAAGACAAAACATGGAAAGTGTTCAGTATAGTGCCTGACCCTGGACAGACTCTCAAGTAGTGTTAGCTATTGGAGTAGCTATTGGAATAGTGTTAGTATATTGGAGTAGAGACAAGACATGACATTTGGATACTGTTATATATAGTCAATGTTCCAGCTTTGGTGAAAAAATCTTCTCCCCCACCTCAACCAAGGACAGCGATCTAAAAATTATGTGGAATTTATATTCAGGCCCAAGCCCTCTTCTCAGTTGCTGGACCTTGGTGTTTGTCCTGCTTCCCCCAACTCGTTCTAGGCCCTGGTCAAAAGAAACATTTGCAGAAACTCAGAAAATAGGCCAGGGGAGATGGAGCATATATCCTTAGTGCCTTTTTGATGTGTGAGTGTTTCAAGTATGAGACTGTCAGCTCCATGAGGACAAGGATCATGTCTATTCAACAACATGTTCTCAATATCCTTGGTGAGTATTTGTTGACTAAGCTTAAAAGAAATGAATACACTATTAATGACTTTCTTGTACAGTAGCAACTTAAACATATACTCAGTGAATGAGCCCTCAACTTATATATTTGCTTTCCTATTTTCACTTTGTGGAAAAAAAAAAAAAAAAAAATCTCTTCTCAGTTGCTGGACCTTGGTGTTTGTCCTGCTTCCCCCAACTCGTTCTAGGCCCTGGTCAAAAGAAACATTTGCAGAAACTCAGAAAATAGGCCAGGGGAGATGGAGCATATATCCTTAGTGCCTTTTTGATGTGTGAGTGTTTCAAGTATGAGACTGTCAGCTCCATGAGGACAAGGATCATGTCTATTCAACAACATGTTCTCAATATCCTTGGTGAGTATTTGTTGACTAAGCTTAAAAGAAATGAATACACTATTAATGACTTTCTTGTACAGTAGCAACTTAAACATATACTCAGTGAATGAGCCCTCAACTTATATATTTGCTTTCCTATTTTCACTTTGTGGAAAAAAAAAAAAAAAAAAAAGCCAAAAGAACTAGCTCCTATGAGGAATTTGGTATTAAAAAAAAAAAAAACCCTAATATGATCTAGAATATGCACAAATTCTGGAGAAGGCAATGGCACCCCACTCCAGTACTCTTGCCTGGGAAATCCCATGGATGGAGAAGCCTAGAAGGCTGCAGGCCATGGGGTCGCTGAGGGTCGGACACGACTGAGCGACTTCACTTTCACTTTTCACTTTCATGCATTGGAGAAGGAAATGACAACCCACTCCAGTGTTCTTGCCTGGAAAATCCCAGGGACGGGGGAGCCTGTTGGGCTGCTGTCTATGGGGTCACACATAGTCAGACACGACTGAAGCGACTTAGCAGCAGCAGCATGCACAAATTCAGCCCAATTTCCTATCCTTGTATATGGAGATCATTCACACTGTAAAAGTCATTCATCAAACATTTATAGTGCAAGTCCTATATACCAGAGATAAAAGCTGAAGGTTTCCACTTTCAGGTTAATTTTACATATAAATTGAAAGTGATTACCCCCAGATAAAAAGAAAAGTATTCCTACCGTCATTTCCTCTTTCTCACATGAGGAAAGCAGGGCTCAGAGAGGCTCAGTGACATGCCTGAGGTTCCTCAGGCATGAGGAATGAATGTGGTATTCTGGGATGAATGTGGTATTCTGACTCTCTAAACTCAGTACTGTTTCTACTTTTCCATGAGATCTCTTCCATGGGAATTGCTATTAAAACTTACGATTCACGTATCACCAAAAGGGAGCAAATATTGTCACTATCTTAAAAAGAGAGGAAAGTAAACATTTTAGAAATACTTTACAATAGGGTTTTTTTAATAAAATAATTTTGTGGTTAACACAAAATTTTTATCAGAAAATGAGTCCTAATACTTCACTAAGTATGCCTATTATCCAAACTTAAATCTAATTATTTAGATTTAAGACAAAATAGACAAAATAAGGTATCTTTGGACATTTCTAACAATGTGAACAGAAATTTTCAGCGTGAATTTCCTCGTGGATGTTTCATGATTGACAACCCCGTCCAGGGCCATCCCACCTTGAGGTGGCTGAGAGAGCCTTTGTAAGAGAGGGTGGGTAGACCTGCCCAGGTGAACTAACACAAGAATCCACAGGGCCTGGTGGTCAGGAGCAGAGTTGGGGGAAGAGGAAGAAATAACTGTAGTTTCCCAAGAAGTCCTGCTAAATTTCCACTGTATCCGTTCAATAATGACCCCTCCCCCAATACATAAGTAAGTTTGAATGGGTCTTTACTTACAGTCAAATTTGCTTTGATTAGGACAGTTATGACAAAGGCCACCCTCAAGACAAATTGGAGGTGAGGGGTAAAGAATCATCCCAGGGGAAACTGCAGTGCCTGGTGTCCAATCTCCCCACCCTCACCTACTTCTTAGCCACTCTCCTATAGGTGTCCCACACTCACATTCTGACCTTTGCTTCTGAAAGATCCTAACTGCTGTTAAGCCTTTTAAGCCTGTCCTTTTTGGAAAGTGCCTCAAGTTTCAAAATCACTGTTACAATGAGTTTTTCAGGTAGGTGCTAAGATCTGACCAAGTAACTTACCCTAACGTGAGTTATGCCTAGAGAATTCATAATGCAAAAGAAGATCTTATGAGCGTAAGTGAAACTGATCTGTGGGGTTTATGTGTGAAATGTTTCAGGGGCCCATGGATAGGGTCTTCTGGGTTAGGTGCTCACCCTGACCAATAAGCTGAGGACACAGGAGCATGTACCCCATGGGGCAGGTGAGGGTAGATTATTTTAGAAGGGGATATGTGTGGGGGCAGCAATTGCTATCTCCTTTAGATGGTCCTTATATTTGTCTACTCAGGCTACCATATCAAAATACTATAGACTGTGTAACTCAAACAACAGAAATTTATTTTCTCATAGCTTTGGAAGCTGGGAAACCCAAGATCAAAGTACTGGTCAATCTGGTTTCTGGTGAGAGCTCTCTTCCTAGCTTACAGATGTGCGTCCTCACGTGAGGAAGAGAAGGCTCTAGTGTCTCTTCCTCTTCTTATAAGGATGCCAGCCCTATTGATTTAAGGCCCCGCTTTTATGGCCTCATTAAACCCATATCACCCCCCAATAAGCCCTATCTCCAAATATAGTCACATTGAGGGGTTAGGACTTAAGCATATGAATTGAGGGGGCATATTCAGTCCATAACATTCTGACCCCTGGGCCCTCCCCCCCCAAATTCATGTCCTTCTCACAGGCAAACACATGTACTCTATCCTAACAACCCCTAAGGTTTAATTTATTCTAGCATCAAGTCTAAAGTCCAGAGTCTAATCTAAATAGCATCTAAATCAGAAATGGGTGAGACTCATCCTAAAGAAAAATTCCTTTCCTAACCAGACAAATTATATGTTCAAAATACAGTGGGGAGGCAGGCATAGTATAGACATTCTTGTTTCAGAAGGAAGAGACAGGAAGGAAGGAAAGGGTGACAGGTCCCAGGCAAGTCTAAAACCTAGCAAGAGAAATTCCATTAGATCTTAAAGGCTTGGGTATAATCCTCTTTGGTTTGATGCATTGCCCTCTGGGCCCCTGAGGTGGCAGTGTCACCCCCAAGGCTCTGTGGGCAGCCCTGCTCCTCCAGTTCTCTGCTGAGAGCCCCCACCATGGCTTTTTTCAAGGGCCCCAAGTTCTGAAACCAGGAAGGAAACAGCCTTGCCCCTTGGGCCTATGTTAGGCAGCCCTCTGAGTCACCTTCATATCATTCTCTTTTCTTGAACGATAGCCCATGTTAGCAACCTTCCTTCATTCTGTCCCATTTTCTTGAAGCTAGCAGCATTTCTGGTGGTATAATCTCTATTTCTGGCATCTGCTGAGGTGACTGATTGGATCTATGGTTCACTCATCTTAATTTCATTAAAAGGCTGTTCAGCTACCCACACCCTTAGAGTTATCTTCAGAACATCTACTTCATTTTTTTTGCGATGGATAGTTTGAGAATTTTCTGGTCTTTAAGTTCTAGTTCCTTTTTGCTTAAAGATTCTTTCTTCAACTCATTCCTTTCCTCTTGTATTTTATTAAAAGTAGTAAGGATGACTAAAGCTACATCTTCAATACTTTGCTTTAGAAATCACCTTTGCTAAATACCCAGTTTCATTGCTGGCAAGTTTCAGTTCAGTTCAGTCGCTCAGTTGTGTTCGACTGTGACCCCATGAATCGCAGCACGCCAGGCCTCCTTGTCCATCACCCGACTCCCAGAGTTCACTCAAACTCACATCCATCGAGTCGGTGATGCCATCCAGCCATCTCATCCTCTGTCGTCCCCTTCTCCTCCTGCCCCCAATCCCTCCCAGCATCAAGGTCTTTTCCAATGAGTTAACTCTTCGCATGAGGTGGCCAAAGTACTGGAGTTTCAGCTTTACCATCATTCCTTCCAAAGAACACCCAGGACTGATCTCCTTTAGAATGGACTGGTTGGATCTCTTGTAGTCCAAGGGACTCTCAAGAGTCTTCTCTAACACCACAGTTCAAAAGCATCAATTCTTCAGCGCTCAGCTTTCTTCACACTGACTGATTGGATCTGTGGTTCACACTCATCTTAATTTCATTAAAAAGCTGTTCAGCCACCCATACCCTTAAGAGTTCTTTTCAGAACATCTACTTCTTTTTTTTTTTTTTTGTGATGGATAGTTTGAGACTTTTCCAGTCTTTAAGTTTCAGTTCCCTTTTGCTTAAAGATTCTTTCTTCAACTCATCTCTTTCCTCTTGTATTTTGTTAAAAGTAGTAAGGATGACTAAAGCTATATCTTCAATACTTTGCTTTAGAAATCACCTTTCCTAATACCCACTTTCATTGCTGGCAAGTTTAATCTCTCACAAAACACTAGAGCACAGTTCAGCCAAGTTCTTATCCATTATGTAATAAAGAGCACCTTTCCTCCAGTTTCCAATAACCTATTCCTCACTTATATTTGAAATTTCATGAGAATAGTCTTTAACATTCACATTTCCACAAACATTCTGCTAAGTATTTTCTACGAAGATGCAGGCTTTCTCTCTAGCTCTCTTTTTTTCTTTCTGAGCTCTCACCAGAATCACCTTTAACATCCATGTTTCTATACCACTAGTCCCTTAATGGCAATATGGACTTTTTATTAGCATGCACCTCAAAGTTCCTCTGGCCTCCACCTATTTTCCAGTTCCAAAGCAGCTTCCACATTTTTAGGTATTTGTTACAGCAGCATTCCACTTCATGGTACCAAAATCTCTATTTGTCAGGGTTCTCTGGAGAATCAGAACCAATAGGATGAATATCTATATAGAAATAGATTTGTTGTAAGGAATTGTCTCACACAGTTATGGAGGTTGACAAGTCCCAGAATCTGCAGTCAGCACCTGGACCCACAAGAGTTAATGGTGTAGTTGGAGTCCAAGTTCAAAGGCCTGATGAACAATATCAGTTTGAATTTTACAAGTCCATTTATATGCAAATTTTTTCACTAAATACTTACTACACCATCCAAGGTTGGTTGATTCTGCAGATGCAGCTTTGCAGATGAAGGCTAACTGTACAAAGTTATGCTTGGTTCTTTTTTTACTGAGTTGAGGGTCGGCACCCCAACAGTGGCATTGTTCAAGAACCAAGTATAGGCAAGAGGATGGCAGCTCAGCCGCAGAGGCATTGCTCTCACTTTGCAAAGCAGCTGTGGGGTGACTTTTGTGATGGGGATAAGAAGGCGATTGATGAACCTTCTTTTACAGCTTCCATGGAGTGGGACATGCAAGTGGTGAAAGGGTCTTCTCTGCTCAGCCCTGCAGGGCTGGGGCTGGAGGAGATGCCATCCAGCCCACGACTGCTGTGGTGGTTGAAACCAGAGAGGTGCTCCATGTTCCAGTATGCACAGTACCATGCTGTGCTCACTGACTCTGTGCACCTCCCCGGGACCTGTTGAGAGCCCTTGGGGCCAGGAGCTTCTTCAGAGTCACAGTAATGTAGTTTAGAAGGCTCCCCTCCTCGTTGGCCTTGAAAGTTCCCTCAAAGGCAACACTTAAAACCTTTTACTCTGTAGTTCCTGTGAGATTTCCATTGGTTTCCATCTGTAATCTGCCTATGCTGCCCTGACTGCCTTGAGAGGTCACTTCTGCCTTTCCAGTGACAAAATGGTGTGTTTCCTCTTAAAAGCAAAAGCCATAGTAAATGCACCCGAGATGGATATTCACAACACATCTCTACCAGAAATGGTTGCAAATCTGAAAGATGATGTTAGTGCATACTCATTTCAATTTACTCTTGAAGATTCTAAAGGAAGTGACTCTTGATCAGTTCAAGCCAAAAGACTGATCCAGAATCAAAGCTGGAGTATCAGGGTCAGGCCTTATTGCTATCTTCAACAATAGGTGCTATTTGATCACTTCCCAAGAAAGATCAACTTCAAGAATGGATGAGAGGGGCTTCCCTGGTGGCTCAGTGGTAAAGAGTCTGCCTGCCAATGCAGGAGATGTGGGTTCCATCACTGGTCCAGGAAGATCGTACATGTTGTGGAGCAACTAAGCCTGTGACCACAGCTGCTGAGCCTGCACTCTAGAGTCCGGAAGCTGCAACTACTGAATCCACATGCCACAACTACTAAAGCTCACGCACAAAACGGCCCATGCTCTGCAACAAGAGAAGCCACTGCAATGAGAAGCCCACGCACCACAACTAAGAGAGTAGCCCCTGCTCACCACAACTCGAGAACAGCCTGCACAGCAGTGAAGACCCAGCACAGCCATAAATAAATAAAATTATAAAAAATAAAAAAGTCAGCTGTAGCTCCAGTCCAAAGACTGGTGGTCTCAAGATCCAAGAAGAACCGGTTTCATTTCAAGTCCAAAGGCAAGAAAAAACTGATATCCCAGCTCAAAGGTTGTCAAGTAGGAGATGTTCCCTCTTACTCCTCTTTTTGTTCTATTCAAGTCCTCAACTGATGCATAAGCCCCACCCACAGTAGGAAGGCCAGTCTGCTTTACTCAGCTACTAATTTGAATGTTTACTTCAGTCCAAAACACCCCCACAGATACATCCAGAATGATGTCTGACCAAATATCTGGGCATCCCTTGGCTCATTCAAGTTGATACATAAAATTAAATATCATAGTTCTCAACCTCATAAATCACCTTAGATACATAAGTGCACATTGGAATCCCACTTTAAACTGGAGCTTTAAAAACATACCATTCTATAGTCCTACCCTCAGAAATCCTTATGTAATTGGTCTGTGGTGCATCTTAGAAATTTTCAGAGCTCCTCTGATGACTCTTAAAATGCAGTTAAGGTGGCCAGATAAAGTGCTTCAACAAGCAATCTTTGAAGCAGAGAAGTCACATGGGAGCACTTTATGTGTGTGGCTCAGCCACCACCAACTAGCCACTAAGAGACAGTTAATTCAGTTAGTTGAGGGTCCTTTATACATTCCTAACTATAACAGCAAAAGAAATATGTAGCAATTTAACAACATGCTAAGTACACATCACAATAAAACTGAAATCAAAGGTACAAAGCTTTGGGGGGTGGGAATAGAGATCCTTTGGATGGGGAAGATAATTGCTTTACAATGTTGTGTTAGTTTCTATTGTACAACAATGTGAATCAGCTGTAAGTATACATATATCCCCTCCCTCTTGAGCCTCTCTCCCTCCCCATCCCCATGCCACCCCCTAGGTCATCTCAGAGTACCAGGCTGAGCTCCCTGTGCTATACAGCAGCTTCAGTGTTGGGGTATTATTTTTAAATTTTTTATGTTGATAACATAGAGCTATGACATGGGCTTCTCCAGTGGCTCAGTGATAAAGAATCCTCCTGCCAATTCAGGAGATACAGGAGATAGGAGTTCGATCCCTGGGTTGAGAAGATCCCCTGGAGGAGGACATGGCAACCCGCTCCAGTATTTTTGCCTGGAGAATCCCATGGACAGAGGAGCCTGGTGGGCTAAAGTCCATAGGGTTGAAAAGAGTTGGGCATGACTGAAGCAACTGAGCACACAGAGAGAGCTAAGACATGTAAAGCTTGTATTTCATAATGTATGTGTTTTTTTATTCCATGCGCTTTTAATCATTTAGCTGTTTGACAGTTACTACTATTTCCTCTGTAAACCTGGGGACACTTGCTCTCCCTCTTTTTCCCCAGCCCTGTGCCTTCAGCCAGGAAGGGAGGGATAACTAAAAGGGCTGCTCACAGAACGTTGGTGGCAGCTGCTGTTCCAGGCCCTGGTCTGAGCCATGAAGTTTAGCCTCCTGTGTGGGGAGGAGCTGGGAGGATGACAGAGGAAAGGAACTCTCCTTGGCTGAGAAAGACAAGGGCCTCGGTGTGAGTAACTTTTATGTGTTTAATAGTAGTTTTGGTCCTTTCCATGGTGATGCTAAGAACTGAGAATGACACTTCCTTCTCTGAGCAACTTATCCACTCTGGGGTGGCGTTAAGTAAGGCAGACCAAAATGGCGGTGTACTGTCTAGGTGAGGTTTTGTATGGTATTTGCTCAAGATCAGTCCAGAGAGACACAGAGGTACATAGAAATGTTCTGCATGGTAAACAAGGGCCACAATGTATTGTTCCAACTTTTGCCATTGAAGTTTATGCAAAAACTCCCAAGACTAAAAGATGCTGATTCCTTAAGAACTTACTGATAACTTAGAAAACCATGGAACCAACCCTGTAATGTAGTTTAAAAAATAAGTAACACAGTGTAGACAGTTGGGGAAGATGGATGGTGGTGATAGGTACAGAATAAAGTGAATGTACTTAATGCCACTGAATTGTACACTTAAAAATAGTTTAAATGATGTAGAGGGAAAAAAGTTCTATATTAAAAAATAAAGGCATTTCATATTCAGAATTAACACCATCTTAAATAAATAATACCAAAACAGAAGCCCTGAAGGCTCTACTGTCTAAATTAGAAATTCTGGGTTCAAGTAAGCACGAGAGGAGACAAGAAACGGGATCGCAGAGAGGTCTTGAATATGCAACTACCACCAAATACTCAGACTTTTTTTTCTATTTCCCTTGTGGTTCTCAAGATGGCAAAGAGATTCAAAAGTTTTTCCTTAGTTGAGCTGGTGTTTTGATTGCAGAGAATCAACAGGAAGGGAGAGAGACAGGGAGAAATCTTCCTCCTCAAAGCAACCAAGAGTCTGGGCGCCCACCAGACCCGGACAGCCGCGCCCAGCCCGAGCTGCCCTAGTCCTCGGGCTGCTGGAGCCGCGGTGCTGCCGCAGAGCGTCTGGCAGCGCGGCCCACCCTGGGGGAGAGCTCCTAACTCCCAGGGCCTCCTGTGGCTTCGAGGCGGGAGCAGAAGCTTCTCCCGCCTCCCTCGCGCTCCCTCGCCTTCCAGGTTCAATAAGGATTACATCATGGAACAAGAATGCAGGGCAGCCTGAGAATCAAAGCCGTCACAATCAGCGGCTGGTTAACTGTACTGTTGCTGAAACACATCCTTCCCACCCCCTCCTTTCTCCCCTCCCCCACCCCAGACCTCTGCTTTTCGTACTATTAAGGATAGCATTATTGGGGAGAGGAAAATCTGATCAAAACTGTCGGCCGCCAACAGCAGACTTTCTATGGATTCTATAAAGGCCACCTTAACGATTTCCCTAATTAATGGATGACATCTTTGGCTGAAGGAGAGGCTATGGATTCGAAGATGTGTATAAGAGACAGGAGTTATGCCTGAGTTGTTGCTAAATGAGTATCAAGCCACAAATTTTGTGACTATTTAAAATAGAAGGCAAGTCTTCAAAAATACAAAATATAGAAAAGGGTAAAACAAAACCACTATTAAAGCATGAATTCTGAGTCCCGACAGACTGCTACTGCTGCTGCTAAGTCACTTCAGTCGTGTCCGACTCTGTGTGACCCCATAGACAGCAGCCCACCAGGCTTCCCCGTCCCTGGGATTCTCCAGGCAAGAACACTGAGTTCAAATCCCATTTCAACAACATCCCTGTGGCTTTTGCTGGGTCACATGTCTTTGAACGTCAATTTCTGCAAATGTGAAATGAGAATGCTAAGACGTTTATGATTGTCTTCTTGGTTTGTAATGAAGCTTAAATAAGATAACTTGGGTAAAGCAGCTGGTAGAATGCCTGGAACAGAAACAAGTTCCTTTCTCCCCTCCCCCACCCCAGACCTCTGCTTTTCGTACTATTAAGGATAGCATTATTGGGGAGAGGAAAATCTGATCAAAACTGTCGGCCGCCAACAGCAGACTTTCTATGGATTCTATAAAGGCCACCTTAACGATTTCCCTAATTAATGGATGACATCTTTGGCTGAAGGAGAGGCTATGGATTCGACTCTGTCTTCGTCTTTGTTAACCTTCTAATTAACTTTCGTAGGTCACCCAGGTCTCCCAAACCTAAAAAGTGAAGAGGCCCATTGTGCGAGGAGCAGTAAACTTACTTTTTCTGCTGGGGTACTTAAAAGGGAGAACGATTATAGGCTGAGAAAAATAACTCCATTTAAAAGCTTTGTGGCTGCAGAGAATGCATAGGTCCCTCCCTTAGAAAATAATTGAAACACCTTTTATACCAATATTTCTATGCATAATAAAAACAAATTAGCAAAATGCATCTAAATTCAGCAGCACTTTCAAATTACCTTTTTTGGAATGTAAGCCTCTACAAGTCAACAAAGGAGCAGGAGTTTAGAGAGAATATTGCAACTGCAACAGCTCTCAGTCTGTGGGCAGAGTGAGTGCAGCATTGGGCCAGGCTGGGATATCTGAGTCACCTCCTGGAAGAAATGCTCCTAATTTACTGCCTTTGGCCAGGCTGGGTATGTGACTGCCAGGGGGACCCAAAGACTGTTAGCAAGTGAGCAGGTCTTTTTTTTGGATAGCATTGTCTTTGGAAGTTGAGAATGTTTAATGGTCATGATGAAAAACAGAAACCACCATCGTAGAAAAGCCAGAAAGCCAGTGAAACTCCACCATGATCATTGAAATTGATAAATTTTTGAAATGTAAGAAGGGTTCTTGTTGGAATTTTCATTTTGGTAGCTTTTTCAGACTATGCATATGTGTTGTGGTTTCTGCCCCAGTTCCCTGGCATCTCTGGCCCAGCAGAGGAGACACTGAGGGAAGAGCAGGTGCTCAGCCTAAAGAGGAACTGAAATGAAGGCTCCTTTAAAGGAGGGCTTTGCCTAAAAGGAATGAGGTTCCTAACCCAAGGACAACAGTAGTGTGACTTTACTATTGTTTTCCGATTACAAACAGAACCAGAGTTCATTGTAAAAAAGTATAAAGATTTTAAATACTGTCAATATTTTAATCATGCTTTCCATTCATTCTCCTATGCATCCTCAAATTATTACCCATTTCATTGTTATATTCTTTTTTTAGTTCCTGTAATACCATTTTTTTCTGTATTAAAAGTGAGAACAAGATCTTGTCCTGCCCACACACCCAGATTGAAGGTGCAGGGGGTAACTTTAAGAAATCTCTTTTCTGGGATGCTGCCACTTGTGGAGAAAACAGTGCTCTCATGCATTGCTGTGGGAATTTAAATTGCTATAACCTCTCTGGAATAGAGGGAAATTTGGCTTTATTTATTATATTATAAAAACATACCTTCTTTGAGGTAGTAATGTGTCTTTAGGAAGCTTCCCTAGAGATATAACTAGCATAAGTACAAAATGACATATGTAGAAGTTACTCTTTGCAGCACTATTAATAATAAATTGAAAGCTATCTAAATGTCCACGAATAGGGGACTGGTTAAAGAAATACAGTATATCCATTGAGTGGAATATTATGCAGCCATAAAAAAGAGATGAGTATGTTCATTATATGCCAATTTGGAATGGTCTTCATAGCCTGTTGGGTAAAAAATAGCAACAACAAAATGCAGCAGAACAGTGGTGTAACTTATGCTATTTGTAGGGAAAGGCGAGGTTTAAATATTCATAAACATTTTCTTCTAGTAGCAGTTATCTTGGGAGAAGAGACCTGAGTGGCTGAGGAACAACTGTGGGAGGGAGAATGCTGTATAACTTTTGTATCTTTTGAATTTGTACTGTGTGAATATATTGCCTTTTCAAAAAATTAAAACATAATTTTAAAATGTCAAAAAGAGAAAGGTTGCCATTTTCTAATCTGCTCTGTGCATAGCTCTAAACAGTTCAAGGGTAGCCCAGTCATGAGGCGTCCTATTCATTTCCATACACTAAATAGCTTATTTTAGATTTCTCAAAGTCTGCCTAGATTAAAAGACCCCTAAAATGGAAGGTACACAGTCACTCTCTCTTTGAAATCTTTAAATGTTTCTTAATGAAAACAGAATAATGCATTCTGTGATTTAATTGTTCAAAATTAAAATTCAACAAACTGTTAAGTCTGTAGAAATGAAACATTCATGGGTTTCATCAGCACGTACATTGGGACAAATGCTTTGGGCCTCAGAATAGTGGAAATACTTTGAGATGTGTCAAGAAACATAAAAAGAAGTCAAATAGAATATTTTGTTATTATTCTGTTGTTCATTTTGGCTGCACAGCATGGCTTTCAGGATCTTAGTTACCTGACCAAGGATTGAACCCTGGCTCAAGGCAGTGAAAACATAGTCCTAACCACTGGACTGCCAGGGACTTTCCAAATAAAATCCTGTATTACACAAATTCTTTTTGCTCACAATAGTCTGATTTACTTGTATCAATCAATTTAAGTTATTCATGGTTTATGAGCTATACTATTTTTAGTGATTAAAACCTGGAACCAGTGTTACCCTCTCCTCATTCCTCAGCCCAGTCTGTCAAATGGCATTGGAAATGATTAGGCTGAATATATGAAATTAGTGTGTGTCAGTGGTACAATAGCAGCAGTTTCAAGTTTCAGCCTAATATTTTTCATCATCTTAATGTTGTTGCCTATAGCTGTATAACAGAGATATTGTTATAGTTGTCTGTTCACCATCCATTTCTCCTTTCTTCCTTGTTAGCAGAATTCCCATTTAATTCCCATTTTGTAAGGCAATAAATCTCAATTCAACTATATACATGGGATTCTCATTTCTTTTGTCTGTGATTGGTTTAGATTTGGGCATGTGATACAGTTCTAGGCCAATAAGATATAAGAAAAGACAACTAAAAGTTTCTGAGATAGATTTCTCTTCTACCAGACATTTTCAGGTCCAGATGGATTGCCCAGATTTCCTGCAGTCATCTTGCTACTGTTAATACAAAATGTGCAGACATAATGGGCATGCTAGGATGACACAATAGGAGAAAGTTGGGTCTCCATAATAGTACTGAGTGGTTGTATTAAACAGCTCTGTAATCCTCTGACCTTGTGCTTCTTGTTAAATGACATGATAATTTTCTGCACAGTTTAAGCCATTTTGAATTGGTTTTCTGTTACATTCCAAATACTAATAGAACATTGTGGTAAATATTTTTACCACTTTAAGTGGTGTGAAGCCCAGGTAGTATCCTGTAAAAGCTCCTCAAGAAAAAGAAGCTCCTCAAGTAGTTCTGTTTTATAGTCCTCTAGTAAAAATTATCTTAAATCATAAAAATAAATGCCCCCTCAACATCTTTAGTCGTTAGTGAAATGCAAATTAACACCATAATGAGATACTGCTTCACACCCACTAGAATGGCTATAAGCAAAAAGATGGACAATTACAAATGTTGGCAATGATGTACATTGCTGATGAAAATATAAAATGATGCAGCCACTTTGGAAAATAGTTTGGTAATTCCCCTGAAAAGTTAAACATAGAGTTATTGTATAACCAGGTAATTCTATTCCTAGATATATATTCAAGAATATTAAAAATATAACATTCACACAAAAACATACATAGGAATGTTCATAACAGCATTATTCATAAAAACCAAAAGGGTGGAAAAGCACAAATGTCTATCAGCTGATGAATGAATAAATAAAATGTGGCAGATTCATATATAGAATATTATTTGGTAATAAAAAGAAATGAAATACTGATGCATACTACAACATAAATCTTGAAAACATTATGCTAAATGAAATAAGCCAAACATAAAATACCACACAGTATATGATTTCACTTATATGAAATATCCAGAATAGGCAAATTCATAGAAACAGAAAGTTTCAAAATACATATGACAAATTTGTTAAAAGACTAATTTTTATGTAATCAAAACGGCATTTTTGCAGTCATTTAAGCAAAAATGAGTGAAGATTCTATCCTCCAGAAAACTATAAATTTCATGAAAGCATTGTCCCCCTCCTGGGTCTTGGTGCCAGCACACCCACCTGGACCACACACACTGCAGAATACGTAAGTAAATGTATCTTGGTGCATTTTCTGAACAATTTTGGGCCTAGTTCCTAAAATAGGCCTCTGTTTACTTATCTGCAAAATGGGGCTAGAGCAGTAACTACTTTAGAGGATGAATGTGAGGATTAAATGAGATATGAGAGCTCATTTAAACTTTGCAGAGTTCCTGGGACATAATAAGCATCAATAAGAGGTAGTTATTGCTGTTTTATTGTTGTTTTAAGTATTAGTACTGTTATTGTATTTTGGAACCTTATGCCCACTCATCACAAGATGTAGAAATTTCTTATCCCTTGGCATGAGCAATACTTGAGTGATATTGTTTAAGAATATATTCATTCTTATAAATTAAAGAAGAAAGGATTAGTAATTTTCAGGGTTAGTAATTTCCAACAAAAATAGTTAGAAATTCAGATTCAACAATCATAGGATTTTATAACAGTATATTAGTACATAAAAAAATTTACGAAAGTATAATAGATTTGCTATTGTTCAGTTGTTCAGTCTTGTCCAACTCTTTGCAACCCCATGGACTGCAGCAAGCTAGGCTTCCCTGTCCTTCACTATCTCCTGGAGTTTGCTCAAACTCATGTCCATTGAGTCAATGATGCCATCCAACCATCTCGTCCTCTGTCATCCCTTTCTCCTCCTGCCTTCTGTCTTTCCCAGCATCAGGGTCTTTTCCAGTGAGTCAGCTCTTTGCATCAGGTGGCCAAAGTATTGTAGCTTCAGCTTCAGCGTCAGTCCTTCCAATGAATATTTAGGGTTGATTTCCTTTAGAATTGACTGGTTTGATCTCCTTGCTGTCCAAGGCACTGTCAAGAGTCTTCTCCAGCACCACAATTCAAAAGCATCAATTCTTTGATGCTCAGCCCTCTTTGTGGTTCAATTCTCACATCCATACATGACTACTGGAAAAACTACGTGTGCTTAGTCGCTCAGTCATGTCCTATTCTTTGTGACCCCATGGACTATAGCCCACCAAGCTCCTTTGTCCATGGGCACTTTCCAGGCAAGAATACTGGAGTGGGTTGCCATGCCCTCCTCCAGGGTATCTTCCCAACCCAGGGTTCGAACCCATGTCTCCCGCATTGCAAGTGGATTCTCTACTGACTGAGCTACCAGGGAAGCCTGGAAAAACCATAGCTTTGTCTATACAGACAAAGTAGTATCTCTGCTTTTTAGTATGCTGTCTAGGTTTGTCATAGCTTTCTTTCCAAGGAGCAAGCGTCTTTTAATTTCATGGCTACAGTCACCATCCACAGTGATTTTGGAGCCTGAGAAAATAAAGTCTGGCACTGTTCCCATTTCCCCCCCATCTATTTGCCATGAAGTAATGGGACCAGATGCCATGATCTTAGTTTTCTGAATGTTGTGTTTTATTGAATTTCTATAAATGATCCAGTCTGAAACATTATTTTTCTAAACTATTTTTCATATACGCCACTAAACTTAGAATACCAGAGTCCTTAAGTTAACTTTAAGTCATTTTTCAGCCTCTGTTACAAGTTTTTAAATTGTCTCCCTCATCCACCACCCTTCCCACTTACCAATTTATAACATGTATCTTATTTGAATGAAATATTTATGTGAAATTTAACATATACTCATAGGATACAGAGAAGGCAATGGCACCCCACTCCAGTACTCTTGCCTGGAAAATCCCATAGACAGGGGAGCCTGGTAGGCTGCTGTCCATGGGGTCGCTAAGAGTAGGACACAACTGAGCGACTTCACTTTCACTTTTCACTTTCATGCATTGNCATATACTCATAGGATACAGAGAAGGCAATGGCACCCCACTCCAGTACTCTTGCCTGGAAAATCCCATAGACAGGGGAGCCTGGTAGGCTGCTGTCCATGGGGTCGCTAAGAGTAGGACACAACTGAGCGACTTCACTTTCACTTTTCACTTTCATGCATTGGAGAAGGAAATGGCAACCCACTCCAGTGTTCTTGCCTGGAGAATCCCAGGGACGGGGGAGCCTGGTGGGCTGCCGTCTATGGGGTCGCACAGAGTCGAACACGACTGAAGTGACTTAGTAGTAGTAGTACTAGTAGCATAGGATACAGATTGAGTCAACAATTGTTTGGGGGTGGGTAGGGGTGTGCTGGAGGCCAAACTTTTCCTCCCATCTCAAGGAAAAAATTTAGGTAAGTGTTTTATCTAGTGTCACATAACCTGCTAATGGGATTTTAAAAGGAAATTCAGGACAAAGGTACTCTTCTTTTCTGCTGCTACAGCACACAAACCCTCTCTATCATACAACACATGGGCAAACAATAGACAAGCAGCAAAACATTTCCCTAGCTGTGACATCAAATATTATGAGGACAAGCATAGGAAAAATGAAAAGTACATAGTTTTTAAGTGCATTCTTCCAGGTTTCAATCCATATTTTGATCATTTATATGTTCACAATTTCCATTAGGTCAATATGCTTCATTAATCTTGTTTGCCCTTGTGAGAAAAATACAGTGGCCAGGGGAAAATGGGGAAAAGATGAGCAAATAAGTGATTTGCTGGAGAGGTTAGAAAATCTGTCAGAATCAATTCTGTGTATTCACACCAACCTTTAACTACCCTCTCTTCACCCCACAAAAATAGAACAGACAGTAGCAAAGAAATAGGAGATCTTCTGATACTAGGCAGTAATAGAATTAGCTGTCACCAAACTGGGCCAGAAATAATGGATGGCAACCTCACCCTTGCACACCATTCCTAGTATCAGTTCCTTTCCCTTTCTTCTCATTACCAGTAAGACCCACCTACAAGGGAGAAGATTTCCTCCCAGTGTGAAGAAACTCACATAAGTTGGATGTTTTCTCTGCTGAAAGGTTATATCTTGTTTATGGACAGGGTTCTCTATGGTTCTTAAAAGTCCATGGGGAGAGGGGCCCTGTGGAGATGGATTATTCCTCATTTCCCCAAAATTTAATCCGTTCATTCAATTCCCCCTTTCTGATTCCCCTCTTCCTTTCTCTTCTCTCTTCTTATTTTGTGCCTCCATCTCAACTTTCCTTCCCTTCTCTTTTATCACATCAGTCTTTAGTAGTATATTAATGTTACTCATCAAAGTGATAAAGTCTTGATTCTGAAATTCTAAGGTCTTGATTCTGAATTTTGTTTTTCTAAACAAGATAAGTTTAACATTAAGAACTACAGGTGGCCCAGCATCTCTTTTTATATCCATCCATCCACCAAACAAAGAGGCCATATATTTATCTAGGGATGTATTGTATAACATAATTCAGTATACATGCAATTTATGTATACATGTACCTTAAAGAATCTTCTGGATCTGTGTAAGGGCCTTTGAAGTTTCTTCTGCATGTTAATTTCTCTCCTAATCCAGATGCCACTGCTCTTTGTGACATTTCAGAGAGGTCACTGAACACCATCCTTATAACCCTCTAGAGAAGGACAATGGAATGCAGAACTTTTTTTTATTACCCAACCTTTTAGTATTCTTTTTCTTTTCAAGAAAATTCAGTCAAATCCTAGGAGGTCTTGCCACTAACACTGCTTTCTCTCTAGTTCAGTCAGTATTTACCCTCTGCAGAGAAAATTATGACTGTATTTGTGTTCACAGATTTATACATTTCCTGTTTTATGTGATTACTCCCCAGAAGAGACTACCTTGAGCCTCTGCCTAAACCAGTCTTTCTGGCCTCCCCATGATTATGCAGTTCAAAGAATCACAGCTTTTACAAATGAACTTCCCTCCTGATTTGGAATTCTAAGAGCTCCAACTATAATTAACCTGTATATAAACTATAGGGATTTGAAAGAGGTAACAAATGTTAGAGACTGCAGCTTTTCAAGCTATATATTTCATAAACAAAATGCAAGCTTAAATTAGAAGCTAGGAAAATATTTTAGTTTTAGCAAAGCAGGTTTTTTAAATCTCCTAATAAAAAATTCATAAATTCTGGAGGAATTAATCTAAAATATTAATACTTCCCACATAAATGCATCAGATGATCTAAATGTATAACCATTTGGGGAGTTTTAATTTTTCTAGCATGAAAACAAGTTTTCTGACACTGGAATATCTTATTTGAATATGGTTTTATACAGTGTAAAAGCTTAGTCTTATATACTGTGCATAAGGAAAACCCATTTGTGTTTAAAATAAAAATTCCTCAAGATATTTTAGGTTCTTGCTGTGTGCTATGTATTTAAAGATAAATTACATTCTGAGTATAAAGTTGTTTTTGTTTATGTAGAAGAATATAAAGAAGAAAATAATTGATAATTCTACCATCCAAATAACCACTATTCATATTTTCTTTCAGTCTTTTGCCTATGCATATATTTTGAAATTCCTTATTTAAACTTTAACTGTTCTGTTTTAAAAAAGCAATAAAACATCATGCTGAGGCAAGGCTTGATTTTTAGTGACAGGGAGGGAGAAAAAAAGAGAGAGATCAAGGAAGAGGAGTATGGAGGGCACAGATTCTCTTGCCTTCCTTCCTACTGACTGTTGACACTACTCTCCCACACCTTCTTCTAGAGGCACTCCCCAAATCCTCAAATAGAACACACACACACATGAAAGAAAACTTTTCCAAACTTGAAAAACATTGTGAACCTACTGATAATCACTGTGAAGAAAACATCAGCATTCTCTATGTGGCTAGCTGGGCTTCCTTGGTAGCTCAGACGGTGAAGAATCCACCTGCAATGCGGGAGACCTAGGTTTGATCCCTGGGTTGGAAAGAGCCCCTGGAGAAGGTAATGGCAACCCACTCCTGTATTCTTCCCTGGAGAATCCCCATGGACAGAGGAGCATGGCAGGCTACGGTCCATGGGGTCTCAAAGAGTCGGACACAACTGAGCGACTAAGCACACAAGTAATTTGTGGATTTTTGCATTTCTATATTCATCTGTTTCTAGGCTTCTAAGAAATCATGAATATCTTTTCTAAAAAAGAATTGACAGTATATTTTTAATCACCTGAAAACACCCTTTAGAATCTAAAATGGGTATGCCCATTATTCTTATCCCCCTGCAGTATATCAACAGTAGTAACTCTTCTCAGCCTAGCGCACTTTCTATTTTTAGCTTGAGATACTTACTGAATTTTGACGGTTGAGTAAATATCATAGCTTTCCAGAATAGCCTGCATCATTATGACCTAGAACTTAAAACAGTTGTGTCTTCCTTTTCCTGTAGTTTTATATGAAAAGCACATTTACCACAAGAACCCCTGGAGAAGGGAATGGCTACCTCTTCCAGTATTCTTGCCTGGAGAATTCGTGGACAGAGGAGCCTGGCGGGCTGTAGGCCATGGGGTCACAAAGAGTCAGATATGACTAACACTTTCACTTTCATAGTACTCATTGTAAGCACTGTAGGCTTATAGTAAGCACTAGACTGTGAAAACAGAGTAGCGTGTCAGCCTCCTAAGAGGATGCTCAATGTCTCCTCAGACCTGTTTCCACTGAAGCCTGCAAGAATGACATTACTGTATTATGCTCCGTGATTGTGCTATCATTTCACCACCAGAAATTATAGCACTGGATTCTGTTTCCAGCACTTTGGTGGATTTGCTGCTGCAAAAGTTAGTTTTACATGGCAACTTGGCTAGGCTATGGTAGCACAGTGTTTTGTCAAACACTTGTCTACGTATTGCTATAAAGGTATTTCTTAGATGTAGTTAAAGTAAATTTTTGAGTAAAGCAGATTACTCTCTACGATGTGGGCAAGCCTCATCCGCTCAGTTGATGGCCTTAAGAGAAAAGACAGGTCCCCTGAAGATAAAGGAATTCTGCATCCAGACCTGCCTTTGGACTCAAAACTGTAATATCTACTCTTGCTGGAATTTCCAGCCTACCAGTCTGCCCTGTGAATTTTGGATTTGCCAGTCCCCACAGTCTCATGGGTCAATTCCTTAGATTCTCTCTATAGATTTATTGTGTTGGCCAAAAAGTTCATTTGGGTTTTTCTGTAACATCTGACAGAAAAACCTGAACAAACATTTTGGGCAACCCAATAGATATACACATATTCTATATTGTGATAAAATATAATCTCTTTCTTTGTATGGCTTATACAGATACCCTGAATGATAATCTCAGCTAAGATAACTAAAATGTTTGTTAAAATATTTTTTAAATGGCTTTTTACATACATCACTGAGCCTGCACAAAATGGAAGGCTTTTTCAGATCCCAAAAAGTGAACTAAAGCAGAAATCCTGATAGATAAACAAGTTCCAAAGCCAGCTTTCACCCTGAAACTTTCCATCAGACTCTGGAGACCCTGAATCTCAACTCTGAGATGATGGTCAGGGATTGCCTAAAGTGGGGGACCTGATAGGAGAATCTTTACATAAAGTTGAAAATACAAAGAACTACATCCTCAGTGTAAAGATAAATTAAAAAAAATAAACTCTGTCCCAAAGAGGGATGCTATTGCAAAGACATTTGCCTATCTTAATGTTGACGCTGGGAAGACAGAAAGAAAGAAAAAACTTCCCTAAGAATTTGGAAGCACAATAAGATTCATCACAGGAGACCTTTCTACCTAAATCCATACCACCTATATAACCTCCCAAAGTCTGGAGCTATAAAATTTGAGTATTTCAATATAAAAGGATTCTACCATTGGTAGTACAACCAAGAAACTCAGCCAGAAAAAGCAAGTGCAGATCTCCCCTACACCAGTCTATCTCCAACTTTGGCTTTTAAGAATCCCCATAGATAAACTGTCAAGACAAATGAGTAGCTCACAGAAGAAAAACTTCATAAAACCTAGGAAGAAATGTGGTACCATGAGGTAACAACCAGAAGCAAGCAGCAGACATCAAAAGTGGTCCTGCAAAGACATCAAATATTGACATTAGTGACCAAATACAGACTTTACATGATTAATGCAATAAAAGAGAAGCTTGAAGATATTAGAAAGGAATAAGACATTGTAGAAAAACATCCAAGCAGATCTGATATGGAGCCAAATAGCACTTTAGGAAATGAAAAATAATTTTTTAAATGGAGAAAAGGGACTTTTAAATAGCTGTTTGCTACTGCTACTGCTAAGTCACTTCAGTCGTGTCCGACTCTGTGCGACCCCATAGACTGCAGCCCACCAGGCTCCCCCATCCCTGGGATTCTCCAGGCAAGAACAGTGGAGTGGATTGCCATTTCCTTCTCCAATGCATGAAAGTGAAAAGTGAAAGTGAAGTCACTCAATCATGTCTGACTGTTAGCGACCCATGGACTGCAGCCCACCAGGTCCTCTGTCCATGGGATTTTCCAGGCAAGAGTACTGGAGTGGGGTGCCATTGCCTTCTCTGAAACAGCTGTTTAGACCTCATGAAAAAAATCAGTGAACTGGAAAATATATTTAAACATTTTCCAGAACACAGTCCAGGAGACAAAGAGACAAAAACTATAAAAGATGTATTGAGTTTTATAACTCCTTATCAGAATTCAGGATCTAACAGAGTATGGAGAAAGTAATTTCCAAAGAGAGAAAGAAATAATAATAGAGGAGAATTTCCCAATATTGTTAAAGGCAACAGTGATCAGATTCAGGAAGCCAAGTGCATCCCAAGCATGATAAATAAAACCTATATGGAGAATTCCAAAGGGCTTCCATGACTGTAAAAATGTAGAACTCCAAAGGGGAGGGAAAACTTTAAAAGCAGACAGAAAGGAAAGATCATCTGTGAATGCGCAGCCTTAGACCCAATACTGACATTTTAACAAAAAGCAATAGGAGCATGAGCATGCACAGACACACGTGCACACACACACACACACACACACACACACAATATAGCCTGTCTCTTATACACATCTAGATGTGTATAAGAGACAGAATGGTGTGTTTCCTCTTAAAAGCAAAAGCCATAGTAAATGCACCCGAGATGGATATTCACAACACATCTCTACCAGAAATGGTTGCAAANCATCATTTTGCCGACAAAGATCCATATAGTCAAAGCTATGGTTTTTCCACTAGTCATGTACAGAGATGTGAGTGTTGAACCATAAAGAAGGCTGAGTGCTGAAGAATTGACGCTTTTGAACTGTGGTGCAGAAGAAGACTCTTGAGAGTCCCTTGGACAGCAAGGAGATCAAACCAGTCCATTCTGAAGGAGATCAGCCCTGAATATTCATTGGAAGGACTGACGCTGAAGCTGAAGCTCCAGTACTTTGGCCACATGATGCAAAGAGCTGACTCACTGAAAAAGACCCTGATGCTGGGAAAGATTGAGGGCAAGAGGAGAAGAGGGTAACAGAGGATGTGATGATTGGATGACATCAATGACTCAATGGACATGAGTTTGAGTGAACTCCCAAGAGATAGTGAAAGACATGAAAGCCTGGTGTGCTGCAGTCCATGGGCTCGCAAAGAGTCAGACACAACTGAGCGACTGAACAGCAACAAGTATTATATTCCCGGTGAAATATCTTATAAGAACGAATGTAAAATATATTTTCAGTCAGCCAAAAACTGAGAGACTTTAACATCTGGTAGACCCTCACCAAGGAAAAGTTTAAGAAGTGTAATCCAGAAAGAAGGAAATATTAATAATCAGAAAAAGTGAAAGTGAAGTCGCTCAGTCGTGTCTGACTCTTTGCGACCCTGTGGACTGTAGCCCACCAGGCTTTTTTTTTTTTTTTTTCTTCCACCAAACGGCCGCTGTAGGGTAGGAGGCCCCGCGGCGCCGGGAGGGAAGTTCTCCGCGAACGGGTCCGATACCGCCCGCTGCTGGGAACGTGTCTGACCTTTATAGCAGAGAAGCTAGCCAGGGAGATGGCCCTCTCCCAAGGCAGCGAGGGGCGAAGGCGCCCAGAAAGTGATAGTGACACCTCCCTTTCTCTCGCTCCTCCCCCACTGACAGCTCGCCTCCAAAACGAGGGCATGGAGCATGAAGATGGGGGGTCTTTTCCCAGCAACCCCCTTCCCTCTAGGCTCTCTCTTAGGTGGGGAGAGGGCTGCAGAGTCCATCCTTGGGCTAATCGCAGATCAGTTTTCCTAGCTCCTGCACATCACTGTTTCTCGCCGGCTCCCTGTGGGGGCTCCTGTGGGTTGGGAAAAAGCTTTGGCGTTCCTGGAAGGGAGAGTGGAACTGGGCCCCACCTGGCCTCCGTTTACCCCTGAGGTCTAGCAGTAGAACAGACTTTGCAGGGGGAAGGCCGGCAGTTACTGTGCCCAGGGAGGGGCTGAATGGCCTCGGAGCCTCAGGAGTGTGGCAGACAGAGGCTCTCCCTGCCCCCACATCTCCACCGGGGCAGCAGGTAAAGGGAGAGGAAATGTGCTCTGGCTCTGTGGTCCAGGGGCCCCCATTCTGGAGAGAACCTCAGGCATGGCAAGGAGGGCTGTCCAGGTGCCCAGAGACCAAGCTTTCGGCTCTTCAGATCCTCCTGAGAGCGCTCTCAGATCGTAGTTTTTGGAAATGGAGAAACTGAGACCCTGGCCAGTGCTGCCAAGCGAACACCTCTCCGTGGTTCTCCTCCACCTCCAAAGGCTGGCTGTTGGAATTTTGCCTTCCCAGATGCCTCCTCACTGGCCTGGGGTGGAGGGAGTGAATTTTAGAAATGCTTCCTTTGCCCCCACCCCCATCCCTGGCTTTCCAGGCTCAAGGGTACCGAGACCCATTAGAGGACTGATGGCAATAGAATAATAGATGCCACAGGCACATGGTAATGACAGAACGTATCGACTGTTGGCCATGCACCCAATGTTGAGCTTCGCCTTACGAACACCTCTCAGATGTTCTTAACCTTTCTCTGGGCTGTGACTCCCTTTGATAAGCTGTTGAAATCTACAACCTTACACACACCCCTTCTAAAGGACATATACCTGCGACGTTTGTAGAATCACCTTCAGGGTTTCACCAAATTCGTGGAGCTCCCCCGTGATTCCACAACCTCGCATCCATAAACTGAACCCAAGACTCTGGCTAACACCCCCAAAGATACTTTTCTAACCTTCACAGACGGTCCTACCAGGTCAATATTGTCCCCTCCTTCACAGATGGATTCAGTGACGTTTCCCCGCGTCCTAGGTCACCCTGCAGAACTAGGATACAGCCCCCGAGTACAGGGCAGAGACCTTCTACCTGTAGACGCACAATCGGATGTGCTCTGGGTTTGAATCCAGCCTTCAGTGTGTAGGAATGTTGCATAAGCCATTTGTGCATTAGTTTCTCCTGGTTTGTTGTTGTTGCTTTTTTCGCAGGGAGCGGGCAGGAGTTGTTTATTTTTCCCCAGTTGACTCATTGGGTAAATTTCAGGTGTGCAGTTGATTTGATACATGTATATGTTGCAAAATGACTCCATCCTGTCACATAGTTACCATTTCTTTTTCTGCGGTGGGAACGTTTACGATCTCTCAGGACCATTCAAGTATATGATACAGTGTTATTAGCTGTGATTCCCCATGCTGTGATCTAGTGTGTTCATCTGAAAAAGAAAAAAAAAAAAAAAGGGACTGAATAACGGCATCTTTTTCTTAGAGCTGTTGGGAGTTAGACAAGACTGCTCAGAAAGCTAGGCTATCCAAACAGACAGAAACAAACAAAACCTCCAGGGGCCCAGCTCCAGGGACGATCGGAGAAAATGCAGACGGGGGATTCCGGCTGCTTTCTGCTCTCGCGTAAAGATTCATCAAGAACCCCCTGCCACCCCAAATCAAATCTGCGCTCCAGCGCAAGCCCCAGGAATCCCCAAATGGGGAGGGGGCTGTAAAAACAGACACGCCTGCCATGTCTCCCACTCCCCAAGCCCGAGGTATTTTTACTGGCTAATTGCTTAAGTGAAGCCGCCCGGGCCGAGAGCGCGCCGTAACCCGAGCAGGGAACCAGATCCAGCTCGGATTGTGCCCGGGCCGGCAGCGCGGGCGGGGGCGGGGGCGGCTGCCGACCACCCACCGCGAGGGCAGCCGCCCCGCCCGCCGCCGCCCCTGCTCTGCATTACCGCCGGCCCGCGCCGCCCTCGTCCCCGCTCCCTCGAACCCCTTTCCGGGCGACGTCCAAAGGCGACACAAGGTAGTGCGGGCGGACCCCAGACCAACGTGGGCGCTGGGCAGTAAAGGAAGCCGCCTGGCTTGGGGGCTTCGGTGGGGGTTGGGGGGAGGGATATTTGTGGTGAAAACGTAGCCCCCGGGTCGGGAGACTGTGGGGGAAAGTCAGGGTCCGGAGGAGAGCGGGTGTCCTTCCCACAGCTGTAGGATGATCTGTGCAGAAAGTGGGATGTTTTCCTCTGCAGACTCTAAAGGCGCACACGTATGGCGAGGGCCAACGTGCAGAGTATTGTCCAGAGGGCAAGAAGTGAACTAGAGGGGCACCCAGCACAGCCCCATAAGCATAAGCGTGATTGTGTCAGGTGAGTGCACAGCGTCAGGCTTGTGTGCACAGAACAGCACGAGGTGTGCAAACACGACTGCTTCTTGTGCTGAACGCTGCTGAGGTGGGAGCACGTGATGAATATTAAGATGGGAACAGTGTGGCACACTGTGTGTGTGGAATGTCGGAGTGCACCGGGAGGCGTCCTGTACACCAGCTATCATAAAGTGGGCATAGTATGCATGGGGTTGCGCACACAGAGTCGTCGGGGGCATGTACAGCGCCAAGGATTCTGCACAGAATGCAGCAGGCTCTGTGGGCCACATGATGTAGGGCGGTGTGCACTGTGCTCAGCTGTGCTTCTAATGGGTTATGTTGGACACGATATAGCGGTTTTACACATGGTGCATGCCTGTGCACACGGAGCGCCCTGGGCTGTGTACTGCAAGGAGAGGGATCTGCACAGGGACGCCGCGTCTACCCAGAGCATCAGGTGGTGTGTTTGCAGTGGGGTGTGGTGATGTGAAAGCAAAATGTGGAGATCACACAGCTAACGGTCGTGGAGGCCCGACTCCGTACCCTCGCTAGGCACCTCAGGGTCCACCCTAGCTCAGAACCCCTCCCCGTAACCCTGGGAGGCGGGTTCTGTTTGGATCTCGGGGTTCTCCTGCTCTGTCTGTGGCGACAGAGCAGCTTTCCTGCCCTTAGTTGTGCTGGGGAGCGGGCATGGCTTGGAGGACCATCTGTTCTCTGTGCGGGGTCTTTGCGGGGCTGTGACCGCAGAACCGTGCAAGCCTCTGTCTATAGCCCACAGAGGGAAGTCGCAGAGACGAGAAATGCAGGCCCAGTGAGCACTAGAAGGGGGCCCCAAGTCCGAAGACCCCAGGGCTCCCAGGTAGTGCCACTGGGAGGCCTCCCACTCTGTGCTGCACTTGCGCCCGCTGCTGCCAACCAGACCCCAAACCTAGGCAGTCCGCTGCCTTCTCTTGTCAAGGGCAAGCCAGAGTCTGGGGCCCTCTGAGAGTCTTCCTGGGGTACCCCAGGTGAAGAGGAGAGAGCCACACCCTCTGGCCGCGCTGGCCTGGCCACACCCCCTAGGCTCAGACGGGGCTTAGAAACCCCACCTGTGGGGACCCCCCCCCCAGGGCCATGCTTGGGGGCAGCTGTGGTGGGGGCTATCCATGACCCAGGCCTGGCAGTTAATCTTCCCTGTCAGTTGTACATTTCGGAGAAGTTCATGTTTTGGTCAAGGGAAAAAAAAAAAGAGAGAAACTCGTATTTGTGCTGCTGCAGTCCTGAGCTTGCCCCTCCACTTGGCCTTTTACCCAAAGGCACGCATTTTCCATGACGTTCTTCAATGAAATATTTGACAATGCTGCAACCCAGGAATTTACAGCCCTCTTCCCCGCGAGATTTTTGGGAGTTTTCTGGCCTTAGTGGCACATCCTGCTCTGAGGAACAGAGAGCGCTCCGGGGACAGTGCGCGTCCTGGAGCTCCCACCCCGGATGCCTGGCCCTCGGCTGTGCTCCTTCCCACGGGCGGGCTCCAGAGCAGCTGAGGTCTCTTCATCCCTGCCGCCTAGATGGCTGCACTCAAAAAGATGCAGAGAAGACGTTAGTTCCAACGTGGAGGTGGGGAGTGAGGATGTGTGTGCCAGAGGGAGTGCCTCCCAGATCTTGTTTTTGAGCAAGGGATCCACACGGAGGGAGAGAAAGGCCTTTCCCAAGAGGTGCAGCAGAGAGAAAGGGGCCAGTCCTCAACACTGGCTCGCAGGGTGGGGGCGACCAATGGAAAGAAGTCCTTTGGAGGCTAGCTCAGGAGTGGACAGTGAAGACTGAGAAGGCGAAAACGACTTTTTTTTTTTTTAAAGGAAAATATAAATTAAAATGTAAACATGAGGTATTTTCTGTTTCTCAGGTTTGATGGGGGAGATACAATAACCCACACAGTTTGTGGGGAAGAAGGGGTTGGCAGAAAATGAGACGAGGGACATGAGGGCCAGGCCAAGCAAGGCCAAGGTGGGGGTGGCGGGTGCTCAGATTTGTTTCTTTATGAAAAGTTGCAGTCTGCTCCCAGAAACCTGCTGGTGTGTGCGAAGAGTGTTCCTGTTCGTCTTCACTGACAGCTTGCAAAGCTCTATTCCCTCTTAGAGGGTATCAAAAGCACGGAAACAAGTGCTGTTTCTAGGGAGCAAACAGAATTGGAGCAGCTCAGCAAGGCCAAGGAAGGGAGAAGCGCTACCTGCCTGAGGGCAGCCCGCAGCCCCCTGGTCTGCTGAGGAAATGGAGGTGATGCCCCCTCCCCAGGCCTCCCCGACTAGGTCAGGCTTGGGTGCTCCTGTCCCAGCAGGGTTGTATCCGCGAGGCCCCAGGGCACGCCCCCCACCCCAGGACTTGCACATGGGCATGTGGGTGTGCACAGCCTCGCCAGTGTGTTTTCTGCACTTTCAGTGGGGGAGCCAGCTCTATGTGTGTGATGCGGGAAGACACAGTGCCCTTCAGAGCCAAGTGGTATGGGGAGGCCTGCCCTGTGCACCCAGAGTGGAGGCACGGGTGACCGGAGACCGGGAGACCCTTTCCCACCCCAGAGAGGTCACCAGAGCCCAGAGACTCAACAAGAAACAGGGGCTCTGGCAGAGGGGTGCAGGGGGGTTGCTTGAGGACAGAGTGGACATCTAAGGAGAAAGAGATGCACTCAGAGGGTGTGTGTGTGTGTGTGTCTGGACGCATGGCCCCCACTGAGCACAAACTGGACATTTCCTTCTGGGGCTCCAGGCACTGGGCGGGCAGTGGCCACTCCGATATGGAAGTTTCTTTGTGTCCCATTTTCAGAGGAGTGAGTCCCAGACCTCATTCCCATTAGCCCTGGGGTGGGCTTTCCCAGGAGAGCCTTCAAGGCCCTCTCCAGTGTCCCCAGGGGCCCGAGAGGGCAAGGAGGCCAGGGCAGCACGGAGCCAGGAGAGCCTTCCCAAGTGGCGTCACCTCTGGGTGCCTCCGGTTTTCCTTATCTTAAAGTGGGGGGGAAAGTCGGTACCCATTCACAGGGCAGCCTGAGAACCAGAGAAGAAAGGAGGAAGAGCTCTGACCAGGGTCTGAGAGGAGGCTAAAGGTGGGGGGAGCAGCCACATCCACGCAAACCAGGGCAAAAGTCTTAAATAAAACTAGAGAGACTGGCTTCCACTGCTCATTGTGTGGCCTGGGGTTGGTGGCCTCCCCTCCCTGCCTCAGTTGCAGAAGCAGCACAGGGACTGTACCTCCTTCTCGGTGGCAGGTATCCAACTGTGAGTAAGGCTTGACCTGGTTGTTATCACTGGGGGTGCTCCCTCATCCCTGCTGTTTGTGGGTGCGGGGGTGAGGTCCTGTGGGTCTCACCTTGGTGGACTGAGCTTTGGCGGCGTGAACTCGAATAGAGGATCAGCTCACATGAGACTTTGGACAGGTCCCCTCCCCTGGGCACCCTCTTTTGCCCCCACCCCCAGTGATGTGGCACCTACTTCAGAGGGCAGAGCGTCATCGGTGGGTCGGTGGAGGAGAGCCTCCGCTGCCCGGTGACAACTCAGAGTTGACGTGCTGACAGCCGGCAGGTTGATGAGGTCTCAGGTGTGGCCCTGCACCAGCCAGGATTGGTCCCCAGTCACTCTCTGCAGTCAACAGAGCCCCTTGAGGGCTTCCATCCCTCGTGGGAGGGAGCTCTGGGGCGGGGGCCCAGCCACCAAATACCTGGGTTAGAATCCCGCCCTCCTCCCTTTTCTGTCCCAGCTGCTGGGCAGTCTCTGTTCGGCTTCTAGATCTCTCCAAGCCCCTCTTCTCATTTGCATGGTGGTGAAAATACAGATACTGCCACCCTGGGGCCCCTGAGAAGAAGACATGAGAACAGCGCTGTCTTCAGGGAACCACGGAGTGCCTGCTGTGTAGCAGTGTGGGGCTGAGGAGCTGCTGTCGCTGAGCCCACTTTGCAGACAGGAGTGCGGGGCCGAGTGAGGGCTCCAGTTTCAGACTCTTCCCTCCTCCTCAGAAGGGCACTAGTGGGGGGGTCCCAACTCGGGCACCTCCAGGAAGAAGAGGGGAGGCTCTGCTTCATGTCCCCCACAGCTCTCCACTTCGAATAACAAGAAGAAAGTACCCTCCAGCCTGTAACCCCCACCCCATGGGACAAAGGGGCTCGGCATCACCGCACCCCCCCCACCGCCCCGCTCCGCTCCCCAAGAGCCAGTTTCCGAGATGGGGACAGTGAGTGATGGGGCCTGGCCTGAACATCCCCGCTCTGAACAGGGTATCTGTTTTGCTAGGAGTTGGGGCTCAAGACCATCAACTGCCCTCCCCCAGGGTGTCACCCTGACAAGAGGGTATTGCCAGTCTTTTCTGAGGAGTTAAATGGGTGCAGGAGGATTTGGGGAAAGACAGACATTGGAGCACACTGGCTCCTTGGGGGCCTATGGGTCCCTGTCTCCCCGAAGAGCAAACCTCCAGTGGGATCCCTTGCTGGGTAGGGAGGGGGCAGGGGTCCTGACCAGCCCAGGCACTGAGTCTCCACTTGAGGCAATTGCAGAGCTGGCCCCGTGTGGCTCTTTGACTTTAAAACTGCTCCATGTCCCTTGATACTATTCTTATTTTTGCATCCTAGCCAATGCCCACCTTCCTATCAGCCAGCCGCTTCATACCTCCTAGAATTTAAAAATTTTCAAAACAGCAGTGTAAACATAAAATAGTCACTTACACTTTCTGGTTCTTTTATTTTGAAATGTACTTTCTCAATGCCTGAGCTATGCCAAAGCTTGGAGCAGTTTGATCACACACGGCTCCTCGAGGGGGTTCGTTTGAAAAACTTATTTCCTGGGGGCACTTGGTTTTCATTTAAATACATCATTTCTCGCCTCCAGCACCAATTAATTTTAATCCCAGGTATTTTTCTTAATAATCAGAAATTAATTACATGCAAAAATTCTATCCTTGACATGGGAAGACCTGCTATTTCAAAAAGCACAAACCTCAAAATATTTTAAACATTTTGTTATATCTCAGGGTTAAGATGATCTTTTTATCTCCGTTCTCCTTCCACCTCCCTTTCCCCTGTTAAAAGCTTAAGAATGAGTTGGGTTCACGTGGCAGCTGCAGGCTAAGCTTCCGCGGGGTCATCCCCACCCCACCCCTAAATTGGGCTAAGACCCATGTAATTCGCCATGAAAACTAACTCAATTAGGAGTCAAATTTGCCCTTTGTAGGAGACCAGTAGTGAGTATCCTAACACCCCTTCGCGATCACCCCCACGCTTTCTCCGCGTTTTTTGCAAAGCAGCATTTTCGGAAGGACCTAGCTTCAGTCTCCGTCTGCCGCTTCGCCGGCCGCCTACCTGCCCCTAAACTTCTTTCTCTCTCGCTCTCTCCTTTTTAAGCAGCCAAGACTCACTCTAGCTTTGCGAGTCTGACTCGAGCCTTCTTTAGTCGCCTCCCAGAAAATAATTGTGGAGAGCTGGCGTTCGGCCGAAACGGTGGCTTCTGACTCGCGCAGGAAGCTCAGAACGCGTTTCTCTCCGCGGGGACCCGGGCCCACCGGGGCTCCGCGCCGCGCGCGCCACCCCTCGGGGTCGGGGCCAGCCTGGCTGCGACGTGACTCGGCGTCCACCGAGGCCCCGGCGGCGGCGGCGGCGGCGGCAGGGTCCGGCAGACCCGGCTGGTTACTGCCCCTCTCCTTCTGCGACGAAGCAATTATTTTAACCGTGGTTTGGGCTAATGATGGGTTCTGCTTGCTTGAACGCCGTGTTTATTTTACCTCGACCATCCCCGGGGAGGGGGCGTGCGCCGGATGCTGGAGTCGCAAATTCGAAAACTCTCGGGCTGGGGCAAGGTCCTAGGAGATGGGGGCAGTGAGCTCCCCCTTCTTACTCGCTTGGTCCTGCCTGGGTGGGAGCCCAGGAAGGCGGATTCAGCCTTCTGCGGGCGTGTGAGCGGAAAGGCCGTGTTCTGGGCGCCCAGGCGCACCCAGGACTCTCGCTCCCGGAGAGGCGCCTTCTGGGAGTCAAGTACGAGCGCATCTCCGGCCCCGTCGCTCCCCTTCAGCAGTGGTGGGACTGCCTAGTCTCGGATACGGCGGGCGCTGGACGCACGAGGGGAGAAGGGTGGATAGGAAGGGTCTCCGCTGGACTCTGGATGCAGCCTAGGTTACCGCTAGAGGGTGAGACGCCTAGTCAGACTCTAAGGTTCAGGAAGCCCGGGTGCCTCCAAGTGTTTTCTCCTCTTTTCTGCAAAACCGGAAGATTCATTTCAAGTGCAAAATTGCTGGGGATGTGTCTATATGGGTAACGGGAAATAGCGGAGACCAGAAATTAGGTAGTAACGTTAAGAGGAAAAAATTCCTTGCACAATTCCAGCTACGTTTTTGGGGGGCTTGAATTAGACGGGGAATCGGCTCTGTTTTTGACCTGCGTGTGCCCGTGGGGAGATGCAGTCTGGACCCGGGGCCTGGACCAGGCGGGCTCATTTCCCATTGCGGTCTCCAAAACCCTCTCGATTTTTAATTCGTGCGTGTGTGGGTCCCGAAATGGGTCCCACACACGCACGGGTGGAAGAGAGCGAAGCTCAGACCCTCCGCTCTGGGCTGAGTTCTGGTTTGGGGCGGGGCGCGCTGCAGGAGAGCCCCGTCGGCGCACGATGGAACGCACACAAGTGCGTGCGGGGTTGGAGCCAGGCCTGCGGAGACGCGGACGCGGGAGACGGGCGCTCCAAGGAGAGCCGCCAAAACACGGTCGCCGCGTCCGTTTACGTGGACCGCAGAGACCACCCCGCAGTTCCTGCTCTTCCTTCACCAAAAGCCCACCCCAGGCCGGAGGCCCCAGGCCGCGTGGACTCCCCCAGCCTCCGCCCCCGGCTTCTTCCTCCATCTTTCCAGGCGTCCAGCTGAACGAAGCCCGCGCGGGTTCCAACCCAATTAGCTCGCCGCAAGGCCGCCGCCTGCCACCAACTCCTGCTGCAATTAGGACCGCGCCGGCGAGGGCGGGGGTCGGGCAGGTAAAGAGGGACCAATTTGCCCCGGGGCTTTATCAACAAGTGGCTTAACTAGGAATTTACGTTGACAACTCAGCGCCTCCGTCGGGGCTCCGGTGGCGGCCCGCAGGGATGACAGGCTGAACTGTGGGGTGGGGTGGGGAGCGGCCCGAGACCCGGGAGGCCTCAAGCCCCAAAGCCACACAGAGGCGGCCTCCGCCCGGGCCCCGCGCGCCGCTTGGATCGCGTGGACCCGGGCGCCCCGGGGCGCGCTGCAAGGGCAGGGGTCCCGACCGGCGGGGGCCGGTGGGCGCTGGGCCGTCTTTCCCGGCAAAGTAGGTGGCCCTGTATATTTTTGTTCAAGTGGTGTTTATGTTAATGAAAAAAGGATGGAATTACAAACAGCCCGCCGATGGAGCTTCAGCCTCAGGCCCTCGCGGTGCTCGCCTCCCAGGCCCAATCAAAAGGCGCGCACCCTGGGTCCCTGGGACTCTCATCGGAAACTTCTAACCGGGAGAAAAGATCATGTGTCCTCCCTCACGCTGCAGAGTGGGGACGCTGTTTGCTATCACCCTCCCCAACCACCAGTGCCACCCGCAGTGGCACAGTCAGGGTTCCGGGTAAGAAAAATCCCGATTCAGGTCCTGCAGCGTGCCCAAGAGCACCCAGACAGTTCCTTTGGGACCGCCCGCCGGGGCAGATGCAGCTTCAAGCCTACCCCTGTTGCCAGCCTTTCCAGCCTTTCCCTTGTCTCTTTTCTTTTAAAATAATATAATTACCCCAAGCTTTGACGTTTGCTTTCTGGTCCTGATGACTTTTTTGCTGGGGAAAAGCAGTTGGCTTTCCAAAGGCCACCCCAGTTCACTCAGATCAAGAGACTGTTTTCTCCTTTTCTCCACAACCCATCACCCCCTTTTCCTCTGTTGACTCTCAGCACTGCCTGTGCTGGCTTTCGCCTCTTTTTCCTTTAGCTGAACGAGAATCAGAGCCGGAAAAGCAGGGCCCTGTGGAGAGATGCCCGGAGGGCTCCCGCCGCACTCGGGAGGCATGCTGGGCTGAGACAGCAATGCTTCCTCTTGGAAACACCCCCAGCCCTTCTCCAAACACTGTGCCCCGGGAGTCTGGCAGCTGTATGGTCAAGTGGGGCCTCAGCTAATCTCCTGGAGGGCCGGGCTGGGAGGTCCCGGCTGTCGGGTACATCTCTACAGCTCCTCACCACGCTCTGTTTGCATGGATGCTGTTCCCACCCTCTGGATCCGTTCTGCCCCTCCCAGCTCTGTGTACAGGGTGCCCAGAGAACAGTCCACCTGGGCTTTCATCTTGGGGAACTGGAGCTACCAGCAGCATCTGGGCACCACACTCTCGGCTCTCAGACGGTGCTCTGCTCCCGGGTACTACAAAGTCCACAGACGGTGCTCAGATAGGCTTTGCTGGCCAGGCTCAGCCCGACTCAGCAATCAGACTAGAACCCAAGCAGTAAAGAGGTCGTGGTATCCAAACAGAGGAAACTTTTTCCAGGAAGAGGAAGATAGGGAGTTGTCCTTTGGCCATAGAGTTCTGCAGGTGGACTCTTCCCGGAAGGGAGGGAGCACCGACTCTAGGTTTAGGTAGCTGGGTGGGGAGGACTCACTCCAGGAGAGGAGATAACTTGAGAGCTGTGCCCACTCCCTCTCTCTGCCACTTCAGGGCTCCACGCCAACCCCTGGGAGCTGACCTGGGGCCCCTCTGTTGGGTCTTGGAGGTTGGATCCTGGCATACTTCGCGGGGCTTAGGTAATGGACGCTGTCGAGCTGTANGCTTATGTAAGGCTGGGGGAGACTTGGAGTCCAGGGTTGGATGTGCCCAGTTTGAATGAGGCCCAGACCATCACCAGCTGTGCTTCCATACACACTGGAGATGCTCAGGTTGGCCCCTGCAGAGCTGAGGGGACAGAGTGTGTGGGTCGAAGCCACCCCAAATTGAGCCTCTCAGGAAATGACCAAGTGACCCACAGGCTACAAATATTTGGACAAATGAAACAAGGGAGTCCCCAGTCTAAATGTTTGCCCAGGGCCTCCGAGGGAGAAGATTAATCACAAGGAGATGTGTATAAGAGACAGGTAGGGGGGTGGGGGGTGGGGGGTGGGTGTTCTTAAGTCAAGACCAAAGGATCTTGAGATAGGAGGTGCATCGGGGAGAAAGCATTCCTGTAGTTTTCACTGCTGCGCAGAGTCCCTTTCTTACACACTCTCTCCCAAATAAGAACCACCAAGATGGAATAAATTGGGCCAAGTCACGGTTATTGGCACTCCCTTTCAAACAGTTATCATTTGTCAAAGCCCTCCGCTCAACTGACACTCCCTTGATGGCTTTTGTAGCCATGACATTGAGCAGCGGAGAGAAAAATACAAGAGGGTGACCGGGTGCAGCCTCCGCTGCCGCAGGCCGGAATCCACCCCTCTCCTCCGGGGGCGCCAAGGTCACAAGCCACGTTTTTCACGCAAAAGCCGCGGGGTCGACGGCCCGGAGGAGGGTCGCTCGGCGCAGGGTCTCGCGAGTTTCCTTCCGGGCTGCGGACCGCGTCACCAAATGGTCTGCCTGCGCGCGTTTCTCCCTCTCCGTAGCCTTCAACAGGTGCCGGGCGCCCGCGTCCCGACTCCCTTCTCTCCCCTCGCCCTCTCCAGCCGTCTGTGCTGGGAACACTTCAAACCGGTATTTAGTCTGTTGCGACTGGTGGATATGCACAGCTCAAGCTGAATGCCCAGCCAGGCGGCCTTGCCTTCTGCCAAGGAGAAGGGGAGCGGTGGGAGGGTAGCAGGGGCTTTTTTCTGAGGGGCTTTGGAAAGCACGGTCCAGGCAAAAAGAGGGAGTTAGTCGCCACAGGGCCACGCTCCATGGTCCAGCAGCCGCCCAAATCCACGCACACCCAAGGGTTCCGGGCGGCGCTGACACGGACCGCACGACTGCACTCGGCTCCTGAGCCTTCGACCTCCTCGGCTGCCCAGACTCCGCCGGAGCTGCTTTCTCCGCCGCACCACTTTCTCCGGGGCTGGCGGATGCCAGATTCCGAGCCCTGAACTTGCCTGCGAGCTGGCGGGGCCCCTTCTGCGCGTCCCAGCCATTTATTCCATCCTGCAATTAAACCCGAGGTCAAATATCTCCTTAACGACGCTATCAGGCCAGCGGCTCATTATGGCGTATATTTAGCCATAAACTAGGGGTTGTAGCAAGGAGGAGATGAAAATTATTGTGTTCTGGGAAAGAATCCTTTTAGCAGAAACCAGAGCTGTTATTTACCAGGGAGAACTAAGTACAGGCTCCGGCTTCTAGGCGACCCAGGCAGGACAAGCTGCGTTGCTGTCCCTTGCCGCCTTCGCCCGGCGCCCCTGCCCCAGGCCTCCGCAGGCTTCCCAGGACCCAGAAGGCTCAGCCCCAGGGCGCAGGGAGCTGCCCTGCAGAGGAGCGACATGAATGTGCCTGCGGAATGGTCTGGAGTTGGTGGGTGGGATGTGGTGTCAGAGCATGCGGCTTCTAGAGTGATTCTCTTTCTCCTGGGCAGCCATAAGTGGATGACCTAACTTCTCTGCACCTCAGTTGCCTCATCTGTAAAATGGGGGAGAAGTAACACCTTCTCCCTCGCAGCTCAGGATAAGTCTGGCCCAGGAGGAAGTTTAGTAACTGATGGCCCCCCAAAAAATCATAAGGACCCTGATTTAAAAAAAAAAAAAAGCAACTTCATAGGGTGCTGGAATGAATGAATGAATGCAAGTGCTTATGTAAGGCTGGGGGAGACTTGGAGTCCAGGGTTGGATGTGCCCAGTTTGAATGAGGCCCAGACCATCACCAGCTGTGCTTCCATACACACTGGAGATGCTCAGGTTGGCCCCTGCAGAGCTGAGGGGACAGAGTGTGTGGGTCGAAGCCACCCCAAATTGAGCCTCTCAGGAAATGACCAAGTGACCCACAGGCTACAAATATTTGGACAAATGAAACAAGGGAGTCCCCAGTCTAAATGTTTGCCCAGGGCCTCCGAGGGAGAAGATTAATCACAAGGCTGGTGGGCCTGCCCCCCACCCCCCCACCACCACCCGAGGCCGGGCAGGTGTGTCCTGGGGAAAAGTGGCTGTGGCCCCTCACCCATGCTGGCCAAGGCCCAATTCCCCTCGCCTCCGGCCTGGGCAGGACACCAAAATCCCATCCCTCCCCCCATGGACATCTTGCCCAGAGATTCTGGGAGCTTCTGCCAGTTGGACGTGAGTTGTGTTGTGGCGGGAGCGATCCCTAGACCTTCTGTTGAACACACATACGATACGTGCATACACACACATGCACATATACATGCATACACATGTATGCACACACACACATGTGTACACACGCACATCGAACAGCCAGGTTGCCCACTCTATGTCCCCTCTGCAGGCCCTCACTGCCCCGGGTGCAGTCCTGTCAGCTCAGCCACCTCCCTGCTCCCATGCTGCCCATCTGCAGTGATACAGTAGCCACTCCTGGGGGTCCCCCTGAACTTCCTGGAAAGGGGAGGGGCACCAGCACTCTTCAGTCATGGCCACTTCCGGAGGGGTCTGGAGTTCTGAGAGGGACATGCTGGGTGCTGGGCCGTGCTCTCTGTCACAGCTCTGTAATCATGGCCAGGTGCCACCCATTTCTGAGCCTCTGTTTCTCCTTCCAGGCAACGCAGATTCTGTCTTAGCACTTAAGAGTCCAGGCCGTCTACCTCTCACATTGGATGTCAGGCCCTCCTTCTCAGTTTGATCAGCCCTCTCTGAGGCACCAGCCCATCACCCAGCCCACCACCTTTAGGACGCACACACCAGGCACTGCGTAGACTTTTACCCCTGGGTGATGCGGATCCAGGCTTTTCCAATGGCACAGGGAGAAATTCACTACTTAATCACAGGCTTCCCTGGTGGTCCAGGGGTTAAAAATCCACCTTGCAATGCAAGAGATCCTGGTCCCAGAAGATCCCTCAGGCTGAGGAGCTGCTTACCCCCAAGCACCACAACTCTCTGAGTCTGCGCTCAGAACCCAAGAGCCAGAACTACTGAAGCCTGCCCACCCAGGGCCCAGGCCCTGCTCCAGGAGAGGCCACTGTCCTGAGAAGCCTGCGCCCTGCAATGAAGAGTAGCCCTCTTTCGATGCAACCAGAGAAAGCCTGCACAGAGCAAAGAAGACCCAGCAGAGCCGAAAAAATGAATCTTAAAAATACTTAATCCTGTGGCATTCTGATTAAATGAGATCACAAGATGTAACTTTTGTTGGTCAATTAATATAAATGTATGTATGGTCTATTGCTAGGGATCATTGTGGTTTAAAAGCTGGAGTGTCTCTGGGCTACATGCTGTATTACTCGGGAACTCCATGGGGCAGAGACGGCAAAGATGACACTGGCGGTAAAGGCGGATGTGCATCCCCAGATGCGTCCACTCACAGTCACTGGCCTCGGGTGGGTCCCGAGGCAACAGCTTACACAGGCTGGGGTTGCCTTGGAGACAGGCTCACCGTGCAGGGCTGGGCTCCGTGCTGCCATTCAGCTTGTGTTGCTGGGAGGGTCTGTATCCAACATGACAAACGCACTCAGCCCAGCGTGGAGACGCTGCTGCCCAAAACTTTTTATTTCATTAGAAGCGAGTTTACTGCCTGGCGGGCTGGCTGCTCGGGTGAAGAGCCCGGCCTATGATACACAATCCTCCAGTTGTGCCCTCCAGGTCTTTGAAATGGTGGCTTCTGCACAAACTAAGTTCGTTCTGTTCAGAAGAGTGTTTCTATGCTTTCTTCCCCTGCGAGAGTTGAGACTGAATGCCTGCCTTGTGTCAGGCTCACTCAAGCGGTGGAGGAAATAGCAGAAGATCCAGAAGGATTAGGCTAATGAGACAACATTTTCCCTCTGGGATTATATTTTGGTCTGTTCTCTCTTGGGTTAGCCTGGGTTTCTACAGCTGACCTGTAGGGAGACCGGTGCTGTGCACAGACCGACACTGGCCACTGGGAGCCGTCATCTCAGTTAGGACACCAGAGTGATGCCCCCAGGACAGTGGTGTGTGTGGAGCACTTCCTTGCATCAGGTGCCACTCAGAGTGTTGTTACCTCCTTCAGTCCCCCAAAGAGCTTTCTGAGAGCGACTCTGAGAGGACTGCCCCATCCTGTAGATGGGCTTGTGGAATCCAGAGAAGGCCTGGCTCGTCCCATCACAGGTTTCCGAATGACAGAGCCCAGGGCCAACACCGCATCTGGCTCCAGAGCCTCAGTCCCCAGGGGTCCTGGCTGTCCACTCACCACCACTGACACAGACCCTAAGATTCGGGGTGAGGAGCTGTAGGTGGTGGTGCAGGAGGTTGGGGCCTGGCATGGGTAGGTACTCAAATAAACTGCCCACTTTCCATACTGTGTTCAGAGTTTTCTGAGCACAGTGGACTTTGAACCATCCTAGAATCACTCTTGAAGTTCTAAAAATTGTTTTCTAAAAAACTGACTGTGATCACGGACATTCTTGTGTGTGATAACTGAGTGTGAGTGTGGATATTCTTGTGTGTGATAACTGAGCATGGATGTTCTTGCTGATGCCTCAGATGTCTGTGAGACATGTGGAACATGTGTTCTTGATGAAGGGACTTTTCCAAACTGGGAAGAGGTGACCCAAATTTGAAGACAGCTTTGGGATGCAAAATGCTTAGTCTGAGCAGCAGTTCATCGCTGTCTAAACCAGCTCCGTCCTTTCTTTTAAAGATACTGAGTGAGATATGTACCGATGGGGTGCGCTTGAGAGTAGCCCAGGGCTCAGGGGCAGGGGAGGGGTGGAGATGAAGCAGGATTGGACGGCAGTTGGTAAACCGTGTGCAGTGGGCAGGCGGGCTGGGCAGAGCATTTTCTTCCCTTTTCTGTACCTGATGATTTCTATGGTGAAAATATTTCTTTTAAATTGAAAATCACCTTGTCCTCATAGGGACCAACATGGTGGGGCGGGGAGTGGGGGCAGGGAGCAATGCAGAGTTCAGTGATAAGGGTGGGTTGTGTGCACACAGACCACATATGCATGTGCATATGCACACAACATACGCACATGACATCCACACACCACACACACACACACCACATCCACACGCCACACAAACACACACCACATATACACACCACATCCACAGACCACACACACACCACATATACACACCACATATACAAACCACATCCACACACCACACACACACACACCACATCCACACGCCACACAAACACACAACACATATACACACCACATCCACAGACCACACACACACCACATATACACACCACATATACAAACCACATCCACACACCACATACGCGTACACCACATCCACACAACACATCCACACACCACACACACACACCACATACACACCACATACGCACACCACATACACACACCACACACACACACCACATATACACACCACATCCACACACCACATACGCACACCACACAAGCACACCACATATGCACATCACATACACACACCACACAAACACATACCACATACGCAACCACATACACACACCACACAAACACATACTACATACGCAACCACATACACACACCACACAAACACATACCACATACGCACACCACACACACACACCACACAAACACATACCACAAACGCACACCACATACACACACCACACACACACCACATATGCACACCACATACACACACCACATATACACATTACATACACACACCACACACGCACACCACATATACACACCACATACACACATTACATACACACACCACACACACACACCACACAAACACACACCACATATGCAACCACATACACACACCACACAAACATATACCACATACACACACCACCACACACACATCACATACACACACACCACATACACACACCACACAAACACACACCACAAACGCACACCACACACACATACCACACAAACACACACCTCACAAACACACCATAAACACCAAACACACACCACATACACACACCACACAAATGCACACCACAAACGCACACCACACACACACCACACAAACACACACCACACACACACAGAGATAAACAAAAAGGAATCCTAGACATTTAAAGTTAGAAGGAGACTTGACATGGTTTCCTTTCCTTCTCCCATTTAGTGAGACATAGGGTGCCCAGAGAGGGTGAGGGGCTTGTCCAGGTTGGCACAGCAGGCTCAGTGGAGGTGCCAGGACCAGATCACATGTGGCGCAGGTTTCTGCCCCTCCCTCATTTAAAAAAAGCTGAAAAACCATGTCATGTAGCATAAGAAAAGGATTTTGTATTTGCTGTTGTACAGAATGGTTGGAGTGGCCGGTCAATCAGGTCTCTTACTAAGCACATGGGTAGGAAGGTGAGCAGTGGACTTGGACATTCCGAACATCTGCGTATTTCTTGGTCTTGTGCCCAGTTTCATGAGGTGAGCTGGGGCCTCCCATGTTTCCCGGGATGTTTTGAAATCTGCTGAGCCATCTTTATAAACGTGGAGGCTGTACACTGCACCGGCATAGCCTTTTCATCTGCTTACACATCCCAGCCATGACGACTGGCATGACGATGCCCTCCAAGTATTTTACATAGAATGGGGCTCAACACAGGGGGTCTCGGCCTTCAAAATGGCCCGACAGCCTAGAGGAGGGCATTCTAGCGGGGCCTCCAGAACCGGCTTTCTGAGAGCTACGTCGTCAGCTCAGACGGGAGGCAGGGGCTTGCCACTGGCTCTGCCGAATTCAAGGATGGCTGTGCCTGCTGCTAGGATCAGATTGGGAAGCCGCGCCCATTGCCTCCCACTCCCATCCTCTCACCCCCACCCCCTGGGCTGAAGGTGGGCAACAGGATGCTGGGAGCTGCCACACCTGCAGAACCCAGCAGGAGCCGAATCTGTTCCAGGCTGCCTCCTCTCTGCCTCTGGCTGAGTCTCATTGGCTGAATCTCATTTGCAGCTAGCATTTTGGAAGCAAGGAAGTCTGGGAAATGTAGTTCCTGACTCTCTGGATCAGGAAGATGCATATGAAAAGGGAGTGGGTGCTGGGAGCCAGCAACACAGGTTCTGCCCTCTGTGTCCAGAGAGAGGGCTCTGTTCATAGTCCCATGTTGCCACTTCATCCGCTAGCTACCCATCTGTTCATTCAAGAGATGTTCACCAGGTGCCAGACCTCACTGAGGTGGTGACTACAGAGGTTCCGTTCCAGTGGGCAGACAGTGGCAAGAAAGGCCACGCCAAACAGAAAAGCTAGTTTCAAACAGAATGAAGTGCAATGAAGATGGAAAACCAGGCAGTGAGATGGAGTGATGGGAGAGGAGGGCTCAGCTGAGCTCAGCCAGGCCTGATGACAAGGAGGCTGTCCTCAGCAGGTGCAGAATCCTCAGGGGCATGACTGCCAGGGTTCTCCCCAGGGGGCCAGGGGTCCTGGAGTCGGAGAAGAGGGAAGCAGAGAAGGCTGGGAAAGTAGAAAGAGAGGAGAAAAAGCGGGCAGAGGCCAGAGGGATCCTGCCCATCTAGTGGGACTCGGAAAGTGTGGGTTTTGTCCTGAATATGGTTCAGTTCAGTTCATTTTAGTCGCTCAGTCGTGTCTGACTCTTTGTGACCCCATGGACTGCAGCACGCCAGGCCTCCCTGTCTATCACCAACTCCCAGACTCAAACTCATGTCCATTGAGTCCGTGATGGCATCCAACCACCTCATCCTCTGTCGTCCCCTTCTCCTCCTGCCTTCAATCTTTTCCAGCATCAGGATCTTTTCCAATGAGTCAGTTCTTCTCATCAGGTGGCCAAAGTATTGGAGATTCAGCTTCAGCATCAGTCCTTCCAATGAATATTCAGGACTGATTTCCTTTAGGATTCATGGTTGGATCTCCTTGCAGTCCAAGGGACTCTCAAGAGTCTTCTCCAACACCACAGTTCAAAAGCATCAGTTCTTCGGTGCTCAGCTTTCTTTATAGTCCAACTCTCACATCCATACATGACTACTGGAAAAATCTTAGCTTTGTCTAGATGGACCTTTGTCATCAAAGTGATGTCTCTGCTTTTTAATATGCTGTCTAGTTTAGTCATAGCTTTTTTTTTTTTTTTTAAGGAGAAAGTGTCTTTTAATTTCATGGCTGCAGTCACCATCTGCAGTGATTTTGGAGCCCCCCAAAATAAAGTCTGTCACTGTTTCCATTGTTTGCCCATCTATTTGCCGTGAAGTGATGGGACTGGATGCGATGATCTTAGTTTTCTGAATGTTGAGTTTTAAGCCAACTTTTTTACTTTCCTCTTTCACTTTCATCAAGAGGCTCTTTAGTGCTTCTTCCTGAATATGGTGGTCGACCGTTGAAGGTTTTTGGCAAAGAGAAAGGTGGTTTTAAAGCATATCTGAAAACTCTTTATTCCCCCTTCTTTCAGAAGGGATGGAGGTCTGGATGCCCCTCCCTGGAAGCTGGGCAGGACATTGAGGCCGTCTCAAAGATAAAATGTGGCAGACGTGAGGTGGGTGATGTCCAGGGTAGGGGAGCAAGGGGGAAGCTTGTATGGCCCCCTGATGACACATGCCTTTGAACCTCAAGTGGCCTTGAAGGGAATCAGCTCCTCAGAAGCCCTGTGCTAGAGACACTGCAGGGAGAGGTCTCACGGAGACAGGAGGCCCTGAAGCCCCCGCAGCTCCAGCCCCCATGGTTCCAGGCTCCCAGCCCAGGGCCCAGACGAGTGAGTGAAGGAGCCGGCGGATGACCTCACCCGGCCCCCGTGGAGCCTCGACCACATGAGAACGCCCGGCCAGAGCCATCCGGCCTGCCCCGCTTGGCTTTCCCACCCACAGACCCGGTGAGAAACCGTAAAGCCACTGCACTTTGGCACGACCGGCTGCACAGCTGTAGATTACCCGGAAAAATCTCATTTACATTTTTCAAGTAAACTTTGTATTGAAATGAAACCTCCATACAGAGAAGTCCACAAATCAGCTGGACGAATTTTCTCAAAGGCAACCTGCCCCCAGAGGCCCCTCGTGCCCCTTCCAGTCACCCCCCACCCCCAACATGCACACAACGGCCTGGAAGTCTGTGCCCCCAGGTTCCTTACCCCTAGGGTGATGGTTCACCAGACGGGGACTGTGGGAGGTGATGAGTCCACTCGGGCCCCGCCTCGGGGGTGTCTGGGACACCCCGTGTGTACACATGGTGGACCACGAGGCAGCAGAGAGAGCCTGCCTCGCGTGAACACTGCATAAAGGGGCCACACGGTCGGGGGTGTGCCCCTCTGACCCAGCGTCTGTCTGCCCTCCGCGCTCTGTGTCTGGGGCTCACCCGGTGGTTGCCGGGAGCCGCACGGCTTATCCTCCCCCATGGCTGCGTGGCATCCCATGGTGTGATGGGACCCTCCTCTGAACTCCTTTTGCTGTCGCTGGCATCGTGTGCTTGGTTCTATGTGGAGTCCATCGCCATTAGGGTGACTGTTTAGGCTGTGCCTTTTGGTGGATGAATGTGCGCATTTCCATTGGACCTTGTTTCTGTGTCTCTTAACAAATAAGAGACCATCCTACACGTAGTGACTTAAAACAGTCACCGTCTTCTTCTTTCTCGAGGTTCTGTGGATGGACTGGGCTCAGCTGGGCAGCTCTTCCACTCCCTGTATGCTCCACTGCAACACCTGGGCTGGACGCCCAGGCTGGCCTGCTCTTCTGGACGGTTCTGGGAACCCAGCTGAGAGTTTCAATTGGAGCCTCAGTTGTCCTCCCAGCGCCTGCACCATGCGGCCTCGCGTTGTAACGATAGGTGCCTGGATCCTAAGAGGAGGGAAGTAGGAGCTTTCAGCCTCTGTAGGACCCAGGCTCAGATGCCCAGGACCATTGTCCTATTGCCCAGAGCAGAGAGAGGGCCAGCCGTCCTGGACAGAGGGCTGCCCTGTGCCTCCAGGGGGCTGGCACTGTCCAGACCATCTTTGGAGCTTATGAGTGGATTGTGAGTTGATGGGCACTGGAGAAGGCCCACTCTGGTCACTATGGGGAGTGGCCTATGAGCGCAGCATCCACCAGGACTGTAGGATCCCTTCCTGGCCCTTCTCACCTTGACCTCAACCTCCACGTTAAAGGTTGATCCTCTCGGAGCCCCTGACTACGAGCAGAGAACAAGTATCCGACTCCCACGGCCTGCATCCTGACTGATGACTAGAGAAGCATGCTGAAGCTAGTCCCCGCCTCCTGCCTCTGGCTTGGGTTCCCAAGGGCACACCCGCCTCCATGAATCAGATGCCTTCATGGAAACGGTCCACACTGCACCCCAAACCCAGATCCTGCAGTCCATCAGCTGTCTGGGCATAAACTAAGTCTCATGTCTGTCCAGTGTGGAGCAAGTTAGACTGTTCCTCAGCATGGAGCTTGGGGAACCTGGAACAAGCGGTGGCCTAAATGTTCCTCTCCAGGGGGATGAACTGGACCACAGAGCTGTGTGTATGTGGTGGAATGTGTGCAGTGCTGAGACTGTGGAATGGAGCTGCTCACAGCCACGCGAACAGCTTCGAAGCGTAGGACCCTCAGAACCAGGGTGGAGGCAGTGGAGCGTCCTGAGGTGGAGCTCAGCCTCTGGAGCTGTAAGGTGAGGGTCCAAATCCCCAGTCCCTCACTGACCATGACCTTGGGCAGGTCACTTACCCTCCTTGGGTGCTTACACCCTCAAAATATGCAGGACAGCGGGCTCCTGTGTGGATGGCTGCTCCTCACTGCCCCCCAGGGCCGTCCCCACAGACAGGACGGGGAGAGAGGGGTGTTGCTAGGATGCTGAGTGCTCACCGGAGGCGTGGAGAACCACTGCTTGGTGATGAAGACAGCCCAGCTAGGGCGGCCCCGTATCCTGGGACGGAACAGTCATGCCTGTCATCTTAGGTTGTTTTTTTTCAATCCAGCTTAGACAAAGATGGGCAATAAGTGTAGTTTTAAAAATAATATAAAGACTTCCCTGGCGGTCCAGTGGCTAAGACTCCACACTCCCAGTGCAGGGGGCCTGAGTTTGATCCTTGGTCAGGGAGCTAGATCGCACATGCTGCAACTAAGATCCGGTGCAGCCAGGAAAAGAGAAAGACACACAGAGTGGAGAACCACACGTGAGATGCAGGGAGAGGCCACGTGGCGGCAGAGGCGGAGGCTGGAGCGCTGCGTCTATGTGCAGAGCGCCGCTGACCGTGCCAGCGGCCGGTGCGGGGAGAGGCTGGGGATGGTGCCTCCAGAATGAACCAGCCTTATGCACGCCTGGACTCTAGACTCCCCACCTCTGGACCTGCGAGGGGACACATTTCTGTTGTTCTAAGCCCCCCAAGTAGTGGTGCTTTGTTATGGCAGCCCCAGGGAACCCATACAGATTTAAGTATATAATTTTGTGTGTATTTGTTATAAAAAAGAAATTTATAAATCTTTGAGCAGTGAATAAAATTCATTAAATTGTGTTGTAAAAAAAAAGACAAATAATGTTATCTATACATTTTCTATGCTTGTAAAGAAAAACATCCAAGCCTACAGAGGGTTCCTCTTGTTTTAATTATTTCATTCTTTTAAACAACAAACAGTGTGGCTAGAATAAACAGATTTTTTTTTTCCCTCGCGAAACAAACAGAAAGGGTTCAACGACTTAAATAGGTAAACCATCCCACCAGCGTGGAATCCGGGCTCAGGCTCCAGACAGAGTCGTGTGTGTGGCAGCATCTGTGGAGTTTGGGGCTTTGCCCGTTTCATGGGAAGGGAGCGGGGCCTTTTCCGAGAAAGGCTCCCCAGCGCACTGGGTTCCCTGACTGGCTAGGGGTGTGAGCCGGCTTTAGAGCTGCTCTGCCTCCCCAAAGCCAGCAACCTCCACCCTCCAGACAGCACTCTGCTCCTGGGACCCCATCTTTCCCTGAGTCTTGGGCCACAGCCGACAGAACTTCCAGCAGCTGGCCCTTCGGTCTGGAGCAAAGAACATCCACTCATCCCACTTGCCAGCACTCCTGGAGTTTCCCCAGGGGCCTCTTGTCTGGCCCGAAGGTGGGAAGGTGTCAGAAAATTGCAAGGAAGTTGCTCTTCCTGTTGGGAGTCAGTGGTGATGCTAAGGGGATGCTGGAGGTCCGTATTCCTGCCTTGAAGAGAAGTCAAGGCACCACCTGAGCAGGACACCCTAGGAGCAGCAAAGAACGAGCCGAGACACAGGAGCCCTTAGTTTCGAGTCAGAAAGACCGAGGGTTGTTAAGACCCCCGAGGGCTGGTGCAGGATCTGAGAACCAGGTACTCTTTCCTGCCTGCTCTCTACTGGATCCTGTCGGGTTCGTGCAATGGACTTGCAAGGCACCTGCTGGTTACGTAGGAGTTCACCAGTCTCCAAAGCTGCTTCTCTATATAATTGGGAACATCACAATGGGGAAACAGGAAAGGACAGCAACATACTCTAAGTCCACAGCACACCGGGTTCTTCTTTTATTAATTTCCCAACGTTAGGCAGAATGACCCCAGTTTGCATCTGGAGACAGTGAAGCTCAGAGAAGTTAAGGAACTTGCCCAAGGCCACACAGCAAAGATGGGACTGGGCGGGGCTTTGAACACAGATGTGGGTTCCAACGATGAGCGCACCAGTCTCTCCTGGTCCTCACGCTCCTCTAGACCTTGCCACCTGCCTTCAAGCGTGGAGCTGGGCCCTCCCTCTGATTCCCGACAGGCTCCACGAGCACCCCTCCCGGAAGGGGACAGCAGAAGCGACGGGCTGTGACTTCTGAGGCTCTGGGATGCTCATTCCTGGAGCCCAGCCGCCATGCTCAGAGGAAGCCCCGGTGGCCCGTGAGAGCCCCACGTGGAGAGGACCCAGGGCTCCCGGCCCACAGCGCTGGCTGTGCTCCCAGTCGCGTGGGTGGGCGGCTGTTCCATCTCGGAAGTGGGTCCTCCGGCCCCATTAATCTCCCCTACCGCTGCTGCTCAGTCCCTCAGCCGTGTCCGACTCTTTGCGACCCCATGGACTGCAGCACGCCAGGCCTCCCCTGTCCTTCCTCATCTCCCAGCGTTTGCTCAAACTCATGTCCATCGCGTCGGTGATGCCATCCAACCATCTCATCCTCTGTCACCCCCTTCTCCTCTTGTCCTCAGTCTTTTCCAGCATCAGCGTCTTTCCCAGTGAATTCGCTCTTCACATCAGGTGGGCCAAAGTATTGGAGCTTCAGCTTCAGCATCAGTACCTTGGGTAGGCTTTGGAAAAAAAAAAAAGGTAGGCACTGTAATCAGGTAGCTGTGAAAAGAGCTGCCGTCTTTGCCCACATCCAGCACAGGGGTCCCAGGGCAGAGGTGGCTGGAAGGGCACACACCACAGGGGAGATTTCATGATGGCTGGATGGCAGCCGACGGCCGGTGCCGGGCCTGCCCCTCACCGCTGTGAGGCTGAGTCCTCATCCTCATGATGCCCCTAATGGCCAGTCTGGACAACCCACACTGGACAGCTGGGTCTGTCAGGCCCGATACAAACACTCAGAAATAGTCACGCAGTTTTACTGGGCAGTCACTGTGTGGCATTGTGCTGCTGCTGCTGCTGCTAAGTCACTTCAGTCGTGTCCGACTCTGTGTGACCCCATAGACGGAAGCCCACCCAGCTCCCCCATCCCTGGGATTCTGAGAGCCTTGTATTTCAAAAGGTGTTCCATCCATCCTCATTTTATTCGAGAGGAAACTGAAGCTCAGAGAGTCACGGAGCTAGGAAGTAGCAAGCCGAGAATCCCAACCTCCCAGACCCGCCCCCACCCAGGAGCCTACCCTACTGAACCTAAACTGGATCTTCACAGGCTCCCCGCACCCAGGTGACTCTGCTGCACTCAGGGTTATAACGTGGGTTTGGGGAGTTGAGGCTTCCCTGGAGGAAGCATCTTGAAGGTCCCCAGTGTGGCCCCAGGTCGCCCCTTCCCAAGGCCTTGTAACTTTCTGTTCCTTCAATGCCTCACATGTCCTTCTGCTGACAAACCCTCTTCTTCCCCATACCCCCACATGCTGTCAATTCAGTCAGGATGCCCCTGGCTGTACTTCACAGAGAAACTAGCTTCAGCAATGAGGACATGTGTGTTTCTCATATAAAGCGTCTGCTGGTGGGGGCCACGTCAGAGGTGGTGTCTCAGCACATGCGTGCATGTGTGTGTGTATTCGCGTCCAGCTCTTTGCAGCCCCATGGCCTATAGTTTACCGGGCCTCTCTGTCCATGGGATTTTCCAGGCAAGAATACTGGAGTGAGTTGCCATTTCCTCCACCAGGGGATCTTCCTGACCCAGGAAATCAAACTCTCATCTCCTGCGTCTCCTGCATTGCAGGTGGATGAGCCACTGGGGAAGTCCCTGTCTCAGTGCTTATCCTAGAGTCATTGAGGACCTAGATCTCTTCATCCTTGTGCTCTCGTGTCTTTTGCAGGTGCTTGTCTTGTCACCTCATGTCTATAAGGTGGCTGCCATAGCTCAGACATCACATCCTTTCTCTCACATCCCAAACAAGAAAGAAGGCAGCAAGTGAAGAAAGACACTTTGCTTTTAAAAGGAAAGAGAAGTTTTCCGAGAAGCCCAGCCGAGGTATATGGTTTCACATCATTGTCTTGAGCTCAGATTTTGGACAGACTGGGTTCAAACCCCTGCTCTGCCCTTACTAGCTGTGTGGCTGTGGGCAAGTTACGCCACCCCGCCTTGTGTCTGTGTTCCCTTCCATGATTCAGGGCCGGCTCCGGGAGTTAGGAGGATTAGGGGAGCAGGATGTGTGAAATGCAGGCCCAGAGTGAGCTGGCACTGCTGTTCTCAGCCTCACCAGCCATTCTGTGACGGAGGCTGTGCAAAGGGTGTGGTGCAGAGGTATAAAGGGTCTGCCTGAGAGCCCTGCGTGTTCCACACCTGCCCCCACAAAAGCCAACTGTCTCGCGGGGACTTTTAGTTCAAGCGTGTGAGCATGAGGCGTGAGAGTTCTGCTTGCTGCAGCCGCTGTGCTGGAGTCTCGCTTGTTGTAGGTTTATATGACTTGTAACTGAGTGTGTGCTAAGTCTGAACCCCTCTGCACTTCCCGGAGAGGCAGCAGTCCACCCCGGGAAGGATTAGCGAGTCATGGCAGGAATGCAAAGAGAGGGCTTCCACTTCCAAAACAGGCCCTCGGGGTCGGCGGCTTCCTGATGGTCTGGAGACTTTGAGAAGACAAGTGTTTCCTGCATTCTAGTCACTGCTTCCAGAGGTAAGACCCCCGAGGCAGGCTGGGGCTGGGGGGATGGTCACTTGAGCCCAGGTGGTGGGGCTCCTTGCTCGCACTCAGGCCCCTGCATTGAGAAGGGAAGCTGGAGAGCAGTAAAGTGAGGCCGCCAGGCATGGGACCAAGGTCCTCAGAGTCGACTCTGATGGGGTGTGGGGTGGTAGATGCCGTTGGAAAAGCAGGGATCTGAGAACCTTGGGGCTGGTAGCAAGTCCCCTGGGCCACTCGTCTCCTGCTTTTTACATGGACCACACATCTTCTGCAGAAAGGAGACAGAGACCTCCAAGGTGGCAGAGAAGAGTAGTAACCAGTGTGTGAGTGTCCCATGGCCCTGAAACAAAGGACCACAAGNCGGGGCTCCTTGCTCGCACTCAGGCCCCTGCATTGAGAAGGGAAGCTGGAGAGCAGTAAAGTGAGGCCGCCAGGCATGGGACCAAGGTCCTCAGAGTCGACTCTGATGGGGTGTGGGGTGGTAGATGCCGTTGGAAAAGCAGGGATCTGAGAACCTTGGGGCTGGTAGCAAGTCCCCTGGGCCACTTGTCCCCTGCTTTTTACATGGACCACACATCTTCTGCAGAAAGGAGACAGAGACCTCCAAGGTGGCAGAGAAGAGTAGTAACCAGTGTGTGAGTGTCCCGTGGCCCTGAAACAAAGGACCACAAGCAGGGTGGCGTAAAGCAACAGGAGTCATTCCCAGAGAGGCCAAAAGTCTGCAGTTGGGGTGCTGATGGGGTGTCAGATGCAGACCTCCAGGGGCCATGCTCCCTCCAGAGGCTCCAGGGGAGGGTCCCTCCTGCCTCTCCTGGATCCTGGGGGCTCCAGGAATCGTCAGCTTGTGGCTTGGCCCCTGCCTCTGTCCTCACCTGGCTACCCCTCTTGTCTGTGTGTCCTCTTCTGTCACTTATAAGGACACTGTCTTGGATTTAGGGCCACCCTAGTCCAGTCTCAAGACTCTTAACTTACACGTGCAAAGATCCTTTTTCCAAATGAAGTCACTTTCCCAGGTTTCAGGGGTTAGGACACGGACATTTCATTTTGAGGGGTCATCACCGACCATCAGTAGCCATTCAAAGGCCCAGCTGCACTGAGACAGTGGAAATTGTGAAAGAAACTGTCCCATTTCATTTGCCTGGAAAGCAAACCTGGAGTTGGGGGGCGGGGAGGAGAGATGGAAGGAAGATGTGTTTGCAGGTGTGGGCTCAGCGGCGGCCATAAAGGTCCGGATGCCGTGTGTCTAAACAAGGGAGAAGCTAAAGCCCGCCCGTGGCTGGCGTCCCACACAGCGTGTGGGGCTGAGGGGCGGGTCCACGGTGTCGGGGGCCAGAACGGTTGTTTCTCTGGTTCGTCGGCCAACCATAGACTGCTGCCCACGTGTGCATGGCTGCCCATGAGTGAGTCCAGTGCTGGGCAGGGGAAGGACGCAGGGGCAGGGTTTAGGGACGGGCACCCCCAGGGCTAGTGTTGAGGTTGGCGTACGTGATGGCACGGCCGCCCAGGTTCCCCACGGTCAGCGTGCGTATTGGTTCCTCGGGGCCTGTCTGTTCTGCTCGCTCACTGTCTGGCACCCCTTCCCTTGAGGGCATGTTGTGCCTGTCATTGCACCTAGCACCTGGTCATGTGGCCACAACTAGCTGCAAGGAAGTCTGGAAGTGGATTCTTTACTGACAGTGGCTATTTGCTGAGCGGAAAATTCGATTACCACGGAAGAAGGGGGAAAGGAGAAGCCGGTTGACAGACCGTGTCTGCAAAGGAGGGGACTGGCATTCTGGGGACAGGCTCAGCTTCTCCTGACTCCTCGGCTGCCTGGCATTTGCTGGAGGAAGGGTGATGGATCTTGGCCCAGGAAAGCCCTCGGTCTTCACACTGACCTGGGTCTTTGGGCCTAGCAGCCGTGGGCCGTCACTGGCTGAGACTCCTTCTTGTGCACCAGCTGGCACCACAGCATGGCAGGGGTCCAACTCTGTCCCCTGAGATGCTGACCCACTTCCCGTGCAGAGCTGAGGGGAACTGCGCTGACGGATCTCTTAGATGCCGCCCACCACCTAGGCGGTTGTCTGTGTGCTATTGCTTGTTGAGAAGCTGCAGAAGCTTCCAGCCGACAGCCCTCTGCAGAGTGGGGCCAGTCACCCCCTAGAGCGATGGCCACAGCCATCGGGGGCCCGCAGGCCGCTCCACCACCACTCTTCTTTGGGATGCTAGGCGGCCAGCAAGCTCAGTGAGGCCACTGCCTGCAGGATGACGAGGCTGCCTCCGCTCCCTGGCAACGTCCTGCTTGCCTCGTTTGTTTCAGAGCCTCCTCAGTTCAGTTCAGTTCAGTTCAGTCACTCAGTCGTGTCCGACTCTTTGCGACCCCATGAATCGCAGCACGCCAGGCCTCCCTGTTCATCACCATCTCCCGGAGTTCACTCAGACTCATGTCCATCGAGTCCGTGATGCCATCCAGCCATCTCATCCTCTGTCGTCCCCTTCTCCTCCTGCCCCCAATCCCTCCCAGCATCAGAGTCTTTTCCAATGAGTCAACTCTTCTCATGAGGTGGCCAGAGTTCTGGAGTTTCAGCTTTAGTATCATTCCTTCCAAAGAAATCCCAGGGTTGATCTCCTTCAGAATGGACTGGTTGGATCTCCTTGCAGTCCAAGGGACTCTCAAGAGTCTTCTCCAAC
>SJYX01006316.1:678070-693311 GCA_006410675.1 Oreotragus oreotragus | reverse complement strand
GCCTCTCTTCTTTTCACAGCTATTTGTAAGGCCTCCCCAGACAGCCATTTTGCTTTTTTCCATTTCTTTTCCGTGGGGATGGTCTTGATCCCTGTCTCCTGTACAATGTCACGAACCTCATTCCATAGTTCATCAGGCACTCTGTCTATCAGATCTAGGCCCTTAAATCTATTTCTCACCTCCACTGTATAATCATAAGGGATTTGATTTAGGTCATACCTGAATAGTCTAGTGGTTTTCCCTACTTTCTTCAATTTAAGTCTGAATTTGGTAATAAGGAGTTCATGATCTGAGCCACAGTCAGCTCCTGGTCTTGTTTTTGTTGCCTGTATAGAGCCACATGGAATTCCAGCCCAGTGGGGATGAGTGTGGGAGTCAGGCAGTGGGGGCTGCACCCGCCTCTGGTGTACTAGCTATGGGACAGCTTCTTATCTGCAAACGAAGAAGAGAGCCACCCTCAGCGCCCAGCAGAGGCAGCAGCCTAGCCCAGGTTTTTGTATAGATCACACTTCAGAGGCTTAGGACGAGAGCAGAGTGGATCTACCTGCACACACAGACCACGCCCACCGTCCTGCAAGAAGACAGAGCACACTCTGCTCCACAAGTCAGCACTGTGTCTCCTCCCCCAAGGTTCCTTCCTGTGCCCACATTCCAAGCTATTCTAGGTTCTCTTCTCAGAATGCCTAGGAGTGTCCTGGGACAGAGCTGGACACGGGGGTGACCACAGTGACAAGGACCGCAGGCATGGAGTCCAGCCCTCAAATGGCCTTTCTGGTGTGTGGTCTGGGACAGTTTCCCCAAGCCTGGAAATGGGGTGGCTTCGTTCTGGCTCCTCCCCTCCTCTCCCCCAGCCCACTGGGGACTTGCTGGCATTGAAGAGAGAAGAACCTAAGAAGGAGGGCACTGGCCATTTGGGCAAGGGACACGCGGATCACAGACAGCAGGTCAGCAAGTCCTGAGCCAGGAAGCCACCTCAGAAGCCACTTCTGGATGATCAACCGTTGAGCACGTCTACACGAGCCTCCCACCAGATGGCTGCTGCTGCTGCCAAGTCGCTTCAGCCGTGTCCGACTCTGTGCGACCCCAGAGATGGCAGCCCACCGGGCTCCCCCGTCCCTGGGATTCTCCAGGCAAGAACACTGGAGTGGGCTGCCATTTCCTTCTCTAATGCATGAAAGTGAAAAGTGAAAGTGAAGCCGCTCAGTCGTGTCCGACTCTTAGTGACCCCATGGACTGCAGCCCACCAGGCCCCTCCGTCCATGGGATTTTCCAGGCAAGAGCACTGGAGTGGGGTGCCATTGCCTTCTCCGCATCAGATGTTTACTAGTCTTTAAATCAGCTGATAACATGTCAACCTCAGTGGCAAATGACCTTGCATTTTTTATACGTAGCGAATGTCTCCCTTTGAATCAAGGACGATTTCTTTTAAGGCTGCATCTGCATTTCTCACTGGAGTGGGGTGCCATTGCCTTCTCCGCATCAGATGTTTACTAGTCTTTAAATCAGCTGATAACATGTCAACCTCAGTGGCAAATGACCTTGCATTTTTTATACGTAGCGAATGTCTCCCTTTGAATCAAGGACGATTTCTTTTAAGGCTGCATCTGCATTTCATTGTGTAGGTTTTAATTATCTTCAGGGCAGGGGGTCCCCACCTCCCTGAAGGACCCAGTGCTTCCCCAAACACACTAAGCTCCCTCTGGACTTCCTTCTTCCTGAAATGCCCCACTGAATCCCACCAACCTGCCTCTCCCAGTCAACACACCCTGCAGGTTGCAGCCATGCACAGCCACCCCTAATCCCCGAGACTGGGCCTTGTGTCCGCTCTGTGTAGCCAAGGTTGTATGCTCCTGTCATAGTGTCATCACTTGTGTAGGTTTTAATTATCTTTAGCTGGAAACAGCAGAAACCCAAAGTAACAGTTGCTTAAAGAAGGCAGTTTTGCTTTTTTTTTTTCACACCAAAGTTTGGAGTGAGGCAGGTCAGGGCTGGTCTGCTCCTTCATAATGACCTCAGGATAAGGTTGATTAACCTACCACATAGGTCCTTTTTGTCCAGAGCCACCTTGCTCAGGGTGGCCACTTCAGCACCAGCCCTCACATCTCCATCCCAGTCAACAGGAAAGAAGATCTCTGAGAGGAAAGGGCAGAAAGCTAGGGTCAATTGTGTTGTTGTTTAAAGGAAGGGCAGCCACACTGTTTCGTCTGATTGGCCAGAGTGTAATCACATGGCCATATCTAGCTGCAAGGGAGGCTAGGAGATGTAGCTTTCATTGTGGGTGAACACGTGCCAGCTGAACTGAGTGTTCTATTACTTTGTGGGGGCTGGGGTGACAAACATGGGAGGAGAGCTGCCGCCTTGTCCACACCATCTCTTTATTCCTAGTGCTCAGCTTAGAGACAGACTGCTAGATATTCTAAGTGAATAAGTGATGCTTGAATGACTGAGTGAGAGAGCCCATGGTGGGCAGCAGGGCCTGGCCATGGGCTCCACTCTGCAAGGGGGGCCCTCATGGGACGGCAGGCCCAGAGCACCCTCAGCTCAGCTGCCCGGCAGCCCCAGGGAGCACTGTGGTAAAGAGGGTCAGGACGCTTTGATTTCCAGATGCCCCAGGGCCAGGGGCGATGAGCAGGCCTGCAGGGGAGGGCCCGTCTCAGAGCCCGATGGGGCACTCGGTGAGGTTCCTCCATGTCTCTGCTCCTCTCCCATCCCAGTGCCACTGTCCTCTCTGACTTCTGGGGTCTGAGCCTGGCACAGAGCTTCAGCAGGTAACCCCGCCCCACTGTCTGCATTTAATTTACCCTGTATCGCTGGGGCCCAGCTCGCAGACAGCTGTGCAGAGGGATCATCTTTTACAACCCAATTAGCAGCAGACCCCCCAGACACTGGGGAGACCCAAGGCGGTCCCCTTCCCACAACGAGGCTTGCTGCCCTGCCACAGAGCTGGGCTGCCTGGTGTCTAGGGGGAGGGAAGGGACAGGCAGAAAGGAGGGGGTGGTGAGCTGATACTCTGGCAGGGGGAAAGGGAGGACTCTCCTGAACTTGGCCCAACCAAGAGCGAGAGGCAGGAAAGGCCGAGCCACCCACGCACTTCCCCATATGGCCTCCCAGCTGCGACTCCTTAAGCTCCACTTGGGGCCAAGCTTGTGGACGACTCACCTTCCTTTCTCTCCTGGCAAGAAAATGACGAGGGGCCTTTTTTCTGTGTCCCCCGTCCTCACCTGGGGTGGAGCAGAGAGGAATCTCCTGAAAGCCAGCAGGTGTCTACAGCTGCCACGTCCAGCGTGCTCCTCCTGGAAGGAGAAAATGAGGCTCAGAGGGGGCCCAGGAAGTGGGGGCTGGCCGGACACCACCCCCCGCCATCCAGTCACTAGCAGCCTGCTAGGTTCCCCAGGAGGGCCAGTTTTGTACCATTTGCCACCTTGCTTCAATTATGCCTCCACCAAGAATAGCACGCAGTCCCGGATGTCAGGAATTTACCCCAGTTTCCCTCTGGGAGGCTCGAAGTACCTTGTTTCATAATTTCCTCCACCCAGTTGACATCATTGGAGGCCTCCTCCTGGGATCATGCATTCCTTCTCTGGATGAGGAAACCGAGGGATGGGCCAGCTGATAAGGGAGAGAGGGGGAACCCCCGGAAAAATGCTGCCAGCAGTCCCTTGGACAGGCACCGAGGCTGGTCTGGGTCCCCAGGGGCTGCCTGTGGCATCATTCTCGTGTGGCTTTTGCACCCCCAGAGCCCTCTCTCAGCTGACGGCATCCGTCAAAGTCACTGAAAGGCATCACTAAGAACAGAGCCCCCTTTGAGTCTCAAAGGACCGAATGACCCCCCAAACCAAGAGTGAGCTGGGCTGAGGAGGTGAACAAGCCTGGGTCCCAGCCGGGGAGGGATGCTGGGTAACCGTAGATGCCCTGAGTGGCAGAGGACTCCTGCTTAAAACAAGGCTGGGATTACGTGCTCTTCACCTTCCTGCCCTGGCATCCCACTCTTTATTTTTTAGTTCCAGGTCAGATGCTCCAGACCCATGAGTCCAGTTTAGCCTCCTCCCCACGCTGATACGTGGTGCTGAGCTCCCCGCCCTGCGTGACTTCCTAGGGGCTGGGGTGTGCCCGGAAGTCTCCTGGTTCGGGAGACAGGCTCACAAACTTGGCCCCTTGCTAATTATCCCTCCCAGTTATCCGGCCTGATAACTGTTGCATTTGGAAACAAATGACACCCTTTTCCTACATCTGCTCCAAATTTGTCTCTCAGAAATTAGAGAATTTAGTTATGCGGTATTACATGGCAGTCCGGCCAGGCCTTGGAGTGTGGAACTGATTGGATATTCCACCCAAAATAAGTGGAGTTTCAAGCTCTTTCCAGGAAATTGAGTGGAACACGCAAACTGACATCCAATATTAAATATTATATTTGTATGGTTGTTCTGTAGAGTTCCCTGGCATCCGACATCTGGGAGTGAGATTTATAAATGCAGAAACTGAATACCTGGTTAGAACAGTGCTCATCAGAGCTGAGAAATTAAAATATTACTGTGTGCACTCCAAGGCAGGCTGCTTATAAAGGTAGAGCTATTAAAATATGATTAGCTGACCCGTATTTTGTCTCAAAAATGTCATACACCATTAAAGTTGAGAAGACTTTGATGCATATAGCCCTGGCACAGGCTTTGCCCCGTCAGCAGCAATGTGCTCGGGAATGTTCACTGCAAACATACAGGCCTGCCGAGGGAGGGGCAGCCGCCAGGGCAGCAGGACGCCCAGCACCTGGGGACTCGGGTGCCAGGAGTCAGGAGCATCTCAGGCCGGGAGCCAGGTTCCCCAGAGTGCATGGGACAGCCGCAGGAGTGGGTACAAATTTAAGGGAGTGCCAAAAATCTTGGTAGTCAAGATAAGTTCATATTTTAGTATAATATTAAAAATCAGAATAAGACAGAAAAGAAAGAAAAAGAAAACCACCCTGGCCAACTCCTGCCTGCTGTCTGGCCTGTTTTTTTTTTTTTTGGCCTGTTTTTATAAATAAAGTTTTATTAGAATGGGGGCCAAGATGAGGGTGTAGCAAGTGAGCAAGTGTTGTGCCAATTCAGGACCAGATTCTGTCCTTACTTGAAATTTGATATTTTGTCCATCGGGTTTTTAAAAAAATTCATGTCTTTTGTCATCCATTTAAATTTGGAGCTCAAGGTAAATCCCTTATTCCGCCCCCCACTGCCACAGCCCAGCCCTGAATGGGAGAGTAGTTTCAGGTAGTGACTCTCTCACCCCCAAGCCACCTTCTTGTTCTCAGTGGTCCTCCAGCTGGAGCCTGCCTCAGGGCGGGCCGGGGTGCTTCTGAAAAGATTGCCGCCTCCCACTCCAGGTTTCTGGGTAGGTCTGGGGCGGGGGCCAAAGGCCATTTCCCTGGAGCTGGTGCTGCTGTCGAGGACTTCACATCTAAGGATGCGGGGAGAGGCTCTGGGGGAGGGAAGCCGAGGGTGAGAACAGGGAAGCTGGAAGCAGACTGTGTCTAGGGACCCTTGCAGTGCTGGAAGGAGCACTAGGCTCCAGCTGCGTTTCCCCAATGTTGCTCCCGAGTCCCCATAGGAAGCTTCTGTGAAAGACAGATTCCCATGACCCATCCCAGATCTTCTGAATCGGAGCTGGCCAGGGCATAGGAAGGTTTATCTTTGACCCCCTCCCAGGTGGCTCTGATGCCCACAGGTTAGAACCAGCCATGATACCTACCCCCCCCTCCCCATTATGAATTCTTGGCAGGGGGTCATTTTAAAATATCACTTCCTGCACCCAACCCAGCCCATCTGAATCCAGATTTCTGGGCACCACCTTAGGCATCACCAGCTTGTGGGACTCTGGATGCTTCTAACTTGCTCCATCGGCCAGGCCGGACGAAGCTTGAGTTCAAGGGCTTTTCCAGGGCAGAACCCTCCCCCCACCACCCATCCTCACCACTGAGAGAAAAGAAGCGCCTGTGCTGCACCAGCTCAGGGAAGGCCGGCCGGCCACAGCTGATGGACCACATCTGGGCAGACAGCTGTCAAAGAGCGGGCTGATGCAGAGTCATCAAAGAAAATTGCACTGAGGACGTCGGGCAAGTCACCGTGATTCTGTAGGCTGGTTTTCCTTTCAAACCACTGAGGCCTGGCGTGGGCCCAGATATAATAGAATTGACCATACTGCCCACTTAGGATGCAGACCTCGCAGCCTCGTAAACGGCCTGAGAGATCTGTAAACTGAAGCCCCAGCCCCATCTGCACCCCGTCATTTGTTTGGCTTGGCAGAGGCGAGAGTTCATGCCTGGCATTATTACTATTATGATGGGATTTTCATGGTGATTCACCTCCCACAGCTCAGCCTTCCCCTCACGGCCTATGAAGGAAACCTCTCTGACGTCGGTGTTGCCACTAAGATTCGTCAGGGTGGTTGGAGCCCCTGGGCCTGAGCGGGGTCGCGGTCGCTGGGCTCTGGCTGCTGGGAGGGCTGACCCGTCTATGTCCTCGGGGGCCTTGGCCCTCTATGCGTGGCGCACATGGTGGGTGCTGGCTTCACGCGGCCAGGCTGCCCAATGCTGGGCAGGAGGGGCCGGAATTCATGCAGGGGCTGCTTCTGGCCAAAGCGGCCAGCTCCATGGCTCAGCCGTCTCTCAGCCACGAGCCCAAGGAAGAAGAGAAGTTGAGTTAACCTCAAATGTTGGGCAAAGCTGAACACGTTAGGTGTGGGGCAAGACTAATTGTGTGTGTGTGTGTGTGTGTGTGTGCGCGCGCGCGTGTGTGTTATTCTTTCAGTTGTGTCTGACTCTGTGTGACCCCATGGACTGTAGCCCGCCAGGCTTCTCTGTCCATGGGATTCTCCAGGCNGGCAAAGCTGAACACGTTAGGTGTGGGGCAAGACTAATTGTGTGTGTGTGTGTGTGTGTGTGTGCGCGCGCGCGTGTGTGTTATTCTTTCAGTTGTGTCTGACTCTGTGTGACCCCATGGACTGTAGCCCGCCAGGCTTCTCTGTCCATGGGATTCTCCAGGCAAGGATACTGAAGTAGGTTGCCATTTCCTCCTCCAGGAGACCTTCCAGACCCAGGGGTCGAACCCAGGACTCCTGCACTGCAGGCAGATTCTTTTACCGTTTGAGCCACCAGGGAAGCCCATGGGGCAAGACTGCCTGGGTTCATATCCAAGCTCTGACCCAGACCTTCTGGGTGTCCCTGGACATCACCTAAAAACTCTCCATGGGCCTCAGTTTCCCCATCTGTTAAATCAGCATTTAACTCCGGAACACCACATGTGCTCACTCTGTTGTGCTGGACTCTTTGCAACCCCAGGGACTGTAGCCCACCAGGCTCCTCTCTCCGTGGGGTTTCCCAGGCGAGAATACTGGAGTGGGTTGCCGTTTCCTCTCCCAGGGGATCTTCCCGATCCAGGGATCAAACTTGCATCTCCTGCATTTCCTGTATTGGCAGGCAGATTCTTTACCACTGCACCACCAGGGAAGCCCAGAACACTACCTAGGGTTGTCTAAACATAAAATGGAATCAGCCATATAGAGCAATCTTGGAACAGTGCATGACCATGAGATTAACTTATCAGATGTCCGTCTGTCTAGCCATGTCTCTATACATCTTTTTTTTTTAAAATTTATAGGTATCAGACCTGCCCTCTGGGGTCCAGTTATTTAAGCTCAATGCCTGTGTTTAAGGTTTTCACAATACACATTTGCAGTCCCTACTGAAAGGCAGCTGGCCCTTGCTAGCCTGAGGGATGGAGTCAGAATCTGGAAATTTCTAGGCAGATGTAAAGGAGAAAGAAGGACTCTAGGGTGCTCCAGGAAGAGGGAGCTTCAGGAGCAGAGGTGCCCACTAAGGACGGGGCTTACTGAGGCCAGAGACTGAATGCCAATCATGCCACCCTCCCCTCTGTAGGACTTGGCGCAAAGCCGGCTCATCAGAGCCTCGGGCAGGACAGCTGAAGGCTGTCCCTGGGGTGCCATCCTTGGCACCTTTCTGGGTGCTGCTGGAGCAGGTGGATCTGTGGCTCCACTCACCGGACCCAAAGGGCCTGTGGGAAAGTCGGCCTTTGCTCTTCCCCCAAAAAGCCGGCCTGGGGGCGGGGGTAGAATTGTGCTCCCCCATTAACTGTGGGAAAGTCCAGACACACAGGGAAGTTACTGCGCATGTACGGCAGTCACCCACACACCCGCCACATCTCACTTCTTGGGCTCACACCTTACTGTTCTTGTTTCACCTCTCCATCTGTCCATCGCTCCATTCATCACTTCTATATCAGTTTTATTTTATTTTGTATGCAGGCATCAGATTGCTTGCCCTCTGAGGCTAACTAATTGTAGATGAATGTCTCTGTTTGAGGTTTTAATAAGGAGGAGCCCCTAAGAAATGCAGCTGGGGCTTCTCNATCCATTCATCCCTCCATCCATTCATCCATCATCCATTCATCCATTCATCCACCCATTTATCCATCCACCCATCCATTCATCCATCATCTATCCTTTCCTCCATGCAAAAGGCATTTACTCAGAGCATCATCATTAGTTACCCTATGTCTCTCATTTAATTCCCAAGACAACTCTCCTAAACAGGTACTATTGTTATCTTTGGCTACGTGAAGAAACGGAGGCACAGAGCTCCCACAGACAGCACTAGGACTTGACCCCAGACCCAGGGAACTGTCCACACCAGTGCTCAGAGCTGTCTGACTCTTCCCCTCACAGGGCCCTGGCAGTTCCAGAGAGTCAAGAATGGAAACGGGTGACACCACCCTCACTTACAGAGCTGTGACCTCAGAAAGTGACATGATGGCCCCCAAGTTTTAGGGAGCCCCCAAACCCGGAGTGTTTCTTCTGGGGAGCTGGGGTTTCACTTCACCCCCATCTGGAACACAGCTTTGAGACTGGCTTTGGGGGCTCTTCCTGGAAGGAGCGCGTCCCACCCACCAGTCTCGTGCAGTCATGTCTGGGAACAAAACCGCATTTCCTGTGTTTACCAAAGCTGTTCTGTAGGATGAGTGGAGACCCAGGTCACTCAGCCCAGGCACATTCCGAAGGGACCAGCCACCCGGGAAGCAGTCAGGATCGGGTGCTGGGTGGGGGCTGTGCAGGCATTAGCCCCAGGACGCCTGGGTGACCTTGGGGTGCACGTGCGGTGGGTCCTCAGCCCCGTTGCCCTGCCCTCTGGTGCAGTGAGTGAGGGTCCTCAGAGCGCGCCTGACCCTCTGTGTGCCTGGGCAGGATGGAAACAACTCCAGAGACGGCCCCAGGACAAAGGCAGGGAGGAGGTGGGAGCCCACCTCAGTGGTCCCCCTGGTTGATGCAGGGCTTAGTGGAGCTGCTCTGTGGAAGCCCACCCAATTCTCTGGGACCCCCAGCTGCTGGTCCTGTGTCTGCAGGGTGAGGGCTGACGGACCCGCCTTGAGGCAGCCCATCTCCAGCTCGATTTGGAACATTGGTAGCACCAGATGGCGTGTTAACCCACAGATGACCCGGCCTACCCCCGCCCCTCACCCCTCAGCTTCACAAGGGCTGGGTGACACTGGGGAATCGACTCCAACCAGGTTCCAAGTGATGCCGTTGCTGTAAGTCTGGGGGGCCAGACCTTGAGAAGCACCCCCGGGTGCGTATCCATCTTTGCTAACAGCGTGTGGGCCAGTCCTGCCTGTAGGCACAGGGGCCCTCAGGCACTGTAACACAGCCAGTGCTGATGGGCACAGCCACACAGGGCCCCTGTGGAGGACCCGGCCACAGCTCCCAGGCTTCACCCGCTGGCCTCCTGGCCGACACGGGTGTGCCAGCCATGTGCTGCGCCATGTTGGAAGCCAAGGCCCGTTGGAGCTAAGACCCGTAGGTCTTCCTTGCTGAGCGCCACCCGCAGCTTCCCATCCGTGCAGTGGGCTATACCCCATCTCAGATGAGGTCGTGTGTGATGAGGTCACGGGTCCAAATGCTCAGCATACAGCACACATGGGCAACTGGTGGCACTGTGGCCTGTGGGGCCAGCGGGCCATCTCTTTCCTGTCTGAAGCCTTGCTGGCCCCTCCTCAGGGGTTCCCGGCTCCTTTTCTGTCATCATAAGAAATGATCTTTCCGTAAGCGAGCCTCTACCCGTGGAGGCTGGTCAAGAAATTTCCCCAGTCTCCCTCCCTACCTTCACCTCTTTGAGGTCAAGTGGAAATGGCCGCCAAAGCAGGGCCCATGGACACGTCAGGGCCACCCAGCTGGCCCCAGCCCCTGCCCTGGGCCCTGTGCCCCGGTGGCCTGATGGACGGGTTGGGCGCGGGTCCTGGCCACTGCCCAGGTGTCGGGGTGGGGAGGGGGTGTCTGCGGCCGGCGGGGGCGGAAAGCTCCAGGCAGGGAGAGAGAGAGGCGCATGAATAATCCGCTGACCTTTCCTCTCCGTGTTTGGGCGAACCTAAGCCTGTTTACAATAAACCCCAGGGAGATTTTTCATCCTTCCAAATGGAACAAGGGTTATGTAAGCAGAGAGACCTGGAGCTCGGCAAACACCTGCTCCGGGGGGCCCCACGGAGGGAGACGGGGTGAGGGGAAGAGGGGCCCTCCGCTGACTCATGACCAAGTTCAAGATGACACGGGCTTCATCAAGCAGGAGACTGCTGGGATGGGCAGAGGGTGCTTCTGGGGGGCATCAGATGGGCCGTGCTCTTGGGCCGTCCTCCTCCGCAGCCTGCGCAAGTCAGGAGGGCTCACCGTCTTGTACCTCCGCCCCCCACCACCTCCAGGAGGCTGCCCATCTCTAGAGTTTCTTCAAAATGACCCTGGGTGTCCTCCGTCTTTAAACACGGGCCTGCATATTTCCTGATGATAGTAAGGAGGACAAAAGCCACTCACCCTTCCTAGGTTTTTGTCTTTCTGCTTTCTGCATCCTTGGGGACTATCAGTGGCAGCTCGACCCAGGTTGTTTACGTACAGACGCTGGTCTTTCATCTTAGGGTTTAGGTAGGTGTATTGTGCTAAGTAAATTAAGCTGGATTGGGAGCATGAGGTCAGCAACCCATGCTTTGGAGGATCTGCAGGATTCCTTTTGGAGGGTCTGCAGGACCAGCTGTAGGCTGGTCAGCCCCCTGTACCCGTTCATGATTTGGGCAAGGTTGGTTCAACCCCACCTGGGGCGACCTCTCCCCACAATTTCCCAAACACAGACCTAGACCAAACACAGTCCAGAGCGATCTTGACCCCCAGCTCAGACTACACCGTCACAGGAGAGGAAGGAAGGCTTCTATAGTGCCCCCAAATGTCACGCTCTGGTTTTCAGACTCTGGCAGGCAGTGGCGGGTGGCGTTTTCCAAGACGGCTGCAGGGAGATCTCCCCACCACCACAAGTGGGGGGTCTGCACTCTCCTCTGTTTGCATCTCAGTGGCCCCGTGCCCGAAGCAGAAGTGGAGCCATCTGACTGCCCCGAGGGGCCCCGGAGAGGGGACACACTTCTGTGTGGTCCTGTCGGGACATTGCTTCTAGGAACCCGGCCACCATGACGTGGGGAAGCCGAGAGGCCCACACGAAAAGGTCGACATGGAGGGAGGCAAGGCTGCGGATTCCCAGCTGACAGCCAGCACCTCCCCCAGCACAGCACCATCTTGGAGGGGGGCCTCCAGCAGCACCCAGTCAGGCTGCCAGGGCTGCCGGAGCCGGGTCTGCAGCCCCAGGGGTCCAGCTCCAGAGCCAGTGGCTTCTCCCACTGGCAGCCACTCCTACGGGTTACAAACCCTCCTACCCCTCAGGCCCTCTTTGGCACGGACCCCACTGCCTTTCCCAGGCTCCTCCAAGGCACCCACCACTTATCCGACCGTCCAGCCAAGTGCCCGGTGATCCGCCGGCCGCAGACCTCTCCCAGGCTTCCCGCCACCATTGCACCACCGTGTCCTGGGTCTGGAATGTCCTCCATTGTAGAAAGCTGCCCACCCATGTACGAGGCCAGCTGGGCTTCAGAGCTGCTGCTGGGGTGTGAAGAGGGCAGCGACTCCCAGAGCTTTGGACACACAGAAGAGCCCAGCCGTGATGTGGGGCGAGGGGCACGTCTGACTGTAACCTGCTGAGGATCCAAGGACCACCGCCCACTCTGGTTTCCTGTCCAGCCCGGCCTGTGCCTGTCTCAGGAGCCCTGTGACCACAGACTGTGGCTTCCTGCGAGCTCAGTGCGAGGTGTGTCCTGCACGTCCATGTGCTCAGCCCTGAGAGGACCAAATGCAGGGTCACTGCGTGTTGCCCGGGTGGCAGGCTGCCTGCCTCACTGGGCCACCCTCCTCACCCCAACACCAGCTCTCCTTTCGTTCATCTGATAGGCCCACCTGCCCCGCAACCCAGCTTTCTCTGCGTCCCACATCCATTGACATGCCCACCAGCAACTGGGCAAAGCCTGGTCCCCTGACGCCAACTCAGGGTTTTCCGTTGCACACCACTCCCACAGCGTGTCCTGTTGGGCTTTCACAATCACCTCAGTAATGAATCCTGTCTTCATCTTAAAGACCTGGGATCCCAGGCCCAGAGAAACGGAGTCACGTGCAGAGGCCGCACGCTAGGAAGCAAGGCCTGAGCTCAGCCTGTCTGCTGACCCACCGCTTCTCTCCCCGTCACCCCCACTTCGCAGCAGTGCCACCTGCTGCCTCCGCTCCTGCAGCTTGCCAGCCTGGCTTGTAGCAGCGCTAAGGTCCTGTCAGTCCCGTCCTGTCAACCTCCCGTTGCCTGGCTCCCTGGCACTGTTCCTGAGAGTGGTGAGTCACCCAGCTCCAGGGCAACCTTGACTCACTCGCCACTGGAGCCCTCCAGCTGGAGCATTCTCCTCACGCCCGAGCCCATTTCAACAAGGCGGGGAAAAATGGCTCAGAGTGAGTTGTCCTGGCATTGCCGTCCCCTCTCCTGGCATCCCACAGGCCCCACGTGCCTCCTCTGTGCCTGGTAGACTCCCAGATACCTTAAGGTGTTTGGCTCAGATGCCCCTTCCCCCAGGAAGCCCTCCTGGCTTCCTCCCCCGTCCACTCCAGATTTGTACACCCTCATCAGGGCCTTTCCCCAGTGTTCTTATTGCTCGTTGCTGCCTTGTAGGACCCTCGGCTTCACAGGACTCCCCCACCTGGCCCTACTGTGCCAAAGCTCAAGAGAGGTTAGGACGTTTGCCCAGCGTCACACAGCTGGAAATTGGCAGAGCCCAGCACACACTCAGACAGATTGGAGCCCAGTGCTTTGCCTGCAGGCAGTGCAGCCTAGTGGCTAGGGAGGCAAGGAGGGCTAGGAGGCTGCCCCTGCCCCTGGTGTGTGGCCTTGGGCAGGTGACTTGTGACATCGTCTTCGAGGCGCCTCTGGACTCTGAGTGACCACATCCCAGGCTCAGACATGAGGACAAGCCTGGCCGGCCGAGGAGGGAGCCTGCTTGTGCCTTCCTCCACCCCCCAACTTTGCTTCGTTGCCTCTGCCCTTTGCTTTAGCCTGGACCTGACCCCTGACCCGTGGCCCCAGGGCTCAGCAAGCAGTGCTGAGTGAGGTGTCTGCCCCTGTAGTCAGGCCACTTGTGGTGGTGGTTCTTTGGCTGTCCGTCCACACCCTGCCCGACCGACCAGGGCCTGCTTGCCTACCACCCGCCATGCACGGGACTGACCTTCCTGCATGCTCGCCCCAGGCCCCGGTGGTGATTGTTCTAATCAAAGGGGCCCTTTGCGGCCACGTGCCCGCTGCTGGTTTCCCTGGTAACTAATTAGCCCACCTGAGGTCACTTCCCCTGTAACTGATAACCTGCCCTTTCCCGGGAGCGAAGCCTGCCACCATGTCCTGCCCGCCATCCGCCGCACACAATGGGGCGTCTCTCCGGGACCCTGCTCCAGACGTGTAAGCTCCCCCACCCATTAAACCACAGATGTCTCTGTCGCTGCCGCTGGCTCTTTCTTCGGTCTTGAAGCTGCGCAGACATGGGGCTTGCAGGCCTGCAGTGTGCAGCCCTGGCAAAGCAGCCAGGAGACCGAGGAAGTTACCATGAGCGCCGCGATGTCGGGAAACACAGGGCGGGGGAGGAAAGCTGCGGGGGCGTCCGCTGATGTGTGGACACTGACACATCGCCGGGGGAGTCCTGGTCGGCTGTCCACTGGCAGGTGGGCCCCGTGGTGACTAGTGGAGGGCCGTGTCTGGAGGACTGTGGCCTCTAAGGTGTCATCTGCTGGGATGTCAGAAGTGAGTCTTCTGTAGCTGGCTATGAAGGCTGAGTAGAAGGAATTGATTTTTCTCTTGTGCCTTTGAGATGTAAATGGTCTCCCTGGGCTTGCTGGGACTTTGTGATCTCTAAGAGTAAAGGAGAAAAAAAACTTTTAGGTAAGCTCTATAAAAATAATTATGTTTGGGAATGTCTATCTAAAATAGTCTCTCCAGACTTTGATGACCTGAAACTAAGCTAAATGAAAAGAATCATTGACTGGGTCATCTAAAATAGGAGAAAGTACTGGAACGTTAATGACTGGACAGGTCTATGGGGTCGCACAGAGTTGGGCATGACTGAAGCAACTTGGCGGCAGCAGCAGCCTTCTTAGGAGAGGAAGACTAAAGCATAAGTTTTCCAATCAGGAAATGCATGATTACATACTTCTTGGTTTTCGCCAGAGATTAAGGTTTCAAGGGTCAAGATTATATTCAGTTGTAATTCTTCTAACCAAGTCTATCGATTACATTGGGTTCAAGTGTTTGTGCGCTTTTAAGTCTTGTCATTTTTAGACTGCTGTACTCTGATGCTTTGGCAAAAGTGCTTCATTTTCAAGAAGATTAATAGCAAGGACCTGTTGACATTAACAGATCTCTGATAACTTTCAGATTATATTGCTGAACTGGGTAAGAACTTAAAGAATGCTAATGGAAGAGCTGATGGCGTCATAAAAAGTTTACGAAAAGACTGGTTGCTGAACGAACAGGTGGACGTGGTTCTATTGTTCACGGGGTTGTCCCTCATGTTTCTAGTGCTTTTGCTCTTTTGGCTGCATCTGGTCTCAGTTGCGGCGCGGGGGGTCTTAGCTGCGGCACGGGGGTCTTAGTTGCGGCGCGGGGGGTCTTTGGTGCTTCACGTGGGGTCTTAGTTGCAGCACGTGGGTCTCAGTTGCGCCGCGTGGGGTCTTTGGTGCTTCATGTGGGGTCTTAGCTGCGGCGCGTGGGGTCTCAGTTGCGGCGCGGGGGGTCTTTGGTGCATCACGTGGGGTCTTAGTTGCATCACGTGGGGTCTTTGGTGCTTCACGTGGGGTCTTAGTTGCAGCACGTGGG
>SJYX01006316.1:594595-677186 GCA_006410675.1 Oreotragus oreotragus | reverse complement strand
GCCGCGCATGGGGCCTTAGCTGCCGTGCGGGGGGTCTTAGCTGCGGCGCGTGGGGCCTTAGCTGCCGCGCGGGGGGTCTTAGCTGCGGCGCGGGGGGTCTTAGCTGCCGTGCGGGGGGTCTTAGCTGCGGCGCGTGGGGCCTTAGCTGCGGCGCGGGGGGTCTTAGCTGCCGTGCGGGGGGTCTTAGCTGCCGCGCGGGGGGTCTTAGCTGCGGCGCGGGGGGCCTTAGCTGCCGCGCGGGGGGCCTTAGCTGCCGCGCGGGGGGTCTGTCTGCAGTGCACAGACTCCCGTCGTGTTGCACAGGCTCCGGAGTGGCAGGTTCAATAGTGGCTGCACTCAGGCTTAGCTGCTCAGTGGCACGTGCGATCTTAGTTCCCTGCCCAGGGATCTAACCCGCTGTTCCCTGCATTGCGAGATGGATTCTTTACCGCTGGATCACCAAGGAAGTCCCTGTTACTGGCTTCTCTGTGTTTTCCAGGTAGAGGGAAGCCCTTCCCCTCAAGTTGGTTATGATTTATAGAAATTTGGTCAACTATACCTGTGTAGGATTAAAAGTTTTTTCTTTTCTCTCTGCCTGGTCTCTCCAGAAACGCCCTTGAGTTCCGAGCAGCTTTATCAGCTGAATGGGAAAGTCGGTCTCCTGGCACGTGCAGGAACCTCAGTATTTGGGGGACGGTGGGATCCACCGAGGTGGAACCCGATGGCGGGGCTTGGGCGTGACTTTCCTTGAGAAGCCTGTTGGGAATTCGGTCCTCCTGGGGAGTTCTACTTCAGCCAGTTTGGAGAAGCCTAGGCGATTGTTTGACCTGACTTGTTTTGCAGATAAAGTAGTCTTCAGTTGACTCTGTTTGGTGGCGATGAGGGTAATTTTAGAGAGAACAATATTGTGTTTCAGTGGATGCCAAACTCTAGTTTTGTTAATTGTGGTCTGTATTTTTGAAAGGTAATGTGTTAGCCACACTGTCGCCTTGATGTTCTGGATGGAAAGATAACTGTTTAGTGAAATTGTCACAGAGTGTAACCTCTCATGAAGTGTGACACTGCTTGCTTTAGGTCTGCGGGTAAAAGCAACAATGTGTGTGTGTGTGTGACAGTTGGGTATAAGGGATAAAATGTATAGCCTATAAAGGGTTTCCCCATTACCATACCCCTGAGATCTGACTCATTCCCCTCTCCGTGAATGACTAGGTGAATGGAAAGGAAACCTGGCCCCTAAGGACAGGATCTGAACCTGGTGAAGGAGCCAGCACCCCAGCATTGCGGGACAAATGTTTGGATCATCCGTGCTTTCTACTGAAAGACTTGCAATCAAAAGGGGAAATGATGGAAGAGCCTGTAGGTATCGAGTATGGGGAAGTCGTTCTGGCTCATCCATGGTTGAACGTAAACTTCACCAACCAAAGCAGCCTGTCCCGTGGCCTTTAGACAAGCCTTGTATACCTGCTGTGGCTGTTGAGTGAAGGGACGTGTCTGAGAGTCAAAGTGGAGTGGCTGAAGTCCAGATGTCCAACGTGGCTGTCGTAGACGTGATTTTGGACGTGCTCTTATGTCACTGAAAACCTGAGTTTCCTGAAGTGTATTGCAGACCAGGAGAAAACCGCCGGTGGGGGTGGCATTATCTCTGAATGTGGCCACTGTGTGTATTCCGCTCAGTTGCCACCACTGCACCTGCCCCAGGCCCGTCAGGCATCTTTCGTTTCGGCCCTAGTCTAAGGAGAAAACTCCACCGGAGGCTGAGCAGCCTCGCTGGCCTCACTGGAAGTTGAGTCTAGTTGCTGGGGCCACAGCAAAGTGCCGTGGTGGTCCTGCTTTGGCTAGTTCAGTGGCTCAGTCACATCCAACTCTTTGCGACCCCATGGACTGCAGCATGCCAGGCCTCCCTGTCCATTACCAACTCCCGGGGCTTACTCAAACTCATGTCCATTGAGTCCGTGATGCCATCCAACCACCTCGTCCTCTGTCATCCCCTCCTCCCGCCTTCAACCTTTCCTAGCGTCAGGGTCTTTTCCAATGAGTCAGTTCTTCGCATCAGGTGGCCAAGCCATTGGAGTTTCAGCTTCAGCATCAGTCCTTCCAATGAATATTCAGGACTGACTCCCTCTGGACCTCCATGAAAAATCGACCCGGCCACTGTGCCTCTGGGGGAGGCACGGACTGACCACGGGGGCTGAGACTCCCCACCTTCCTGGCCCTCATGCTAGCGCACCAGGAGCACCCACTGGTCAGCGTTAGTGTGCGGCTGGCTGGCCATGAACCCCCTGGGCCAGGCTATGTGGGTGGAACAGGCTGGCTTCTGGATGCATAAGTCCAGCAAGTGGAGCCAACTGTTTGGAAAGACCTGATGGGTCCCCTCCTCATGGCACCCAACATAACGGGTGGGGGGGGCGCACCTGTAACTGTGCTGACTCCTGGCTCGGCCCCCAGAATGTTCCCTTTAGAGCCAGACCCTCCCCTGCCCCTGGGAGCAGCTCTGGGTTTGTGAAACCCAGGGATGGCGCGACTGTCCCTGTGACTGGACAGGACACCGCTGCTATTGACCCGGTAAGTTCACGCGAGCCTGGCTCAGGACTGTACTCTTGGTCCTCATTGGCAGCTGCTGTCAGTGCTTACCTGTGGTGTCTGTTGCACAGCCCGCTGCACGTCTGACCCCAGGGATATGGCGGAGAAGGGGCACCAAGACTGGAGAGTCCTGCACGGTTTGCACGGGTGGGGCATGCGGTCAGGCCACTCAAGGCGGCCGCTCTCTTGCTGTCTGTCCATCCCTTGCCTGACCAGTGCCAGCTCCACCTACCCGCTACACACAGGACTGACTTTCCTACTCACCCCAGGCCCTACCCCGCTGGTGACTGTTCTAATCAAAGGGGCCGTGAGGGGCGTGCCCTCTGCTGGTTTCCCTGGTAACTAGCGAGCCCACCTGATGTCAATTCGCCTATAACTGGTAACCTCCCCTGCCCCGGGGAGTGGAGCCTGCCGCCTTGTCCAACCCACTGCCCCACGGTGGGGCATCACTCTAGGACCCTACGTGAGACAGCGTTAAAGCTCCCCGACTCATTAAGCCACTGATGTCTCTGTTGCTGGCTCCGGGCTCTTTCTTGGGTCTTGAAGCTGGACAAGCACAGGGCTTGTGGGCCTGCGGAGGGCAGCCCAGCAGCCCCTGAGGTGCCCTCACACCTGCCTCCCTCCCCCTGCCGACAGCCACCCCTCTCCCCAGCTACAGGACTCAGTCCTGCTCACAGAGGTGCAGGCAACAGAGGGTATGAGTGTTTATTCTTTCCGGGGCCTAAAGGTAAACTTTGTCATGGTCACGCACATCTATGCTACATGTCCACAGTGGAGAAGGTAGAAAACCCAGAGAAGCAAGACGAGATTGCGGGTAACCCTCCACCTAGAGATTAAGTGCTTTGAATATTTGTCCTTCCTTCCTGCTTTTGATGTGGCTTCAAGAATGCGCTTTGTTGCATTCGTTTTCCTTAGATCTTACATGTATTATCTCACTTTATCCTTAAACAGTTCCATCAGGTTTGCATTAGTATAAGCCCCATTTTATTGAACTGAGATGAAGTAACTAGGTGAGTTACAAAGATACTAAATGCGAGAACAGTGAATATAAACTCAGCTAAGCGATTGATTGCAGACTGTATTCTTGCCCACATAAACACCTCCCCACAACACACATGCAAACCGACAAAGAGATGAAGTTGAAGGCACCTCTGAATTTTTTTAACGTAATAATAGAGCAGGAATGTGTTTCTATTTCACTAAATAGGATCCCCCTGCATTTTTGGCCCCTGTCTCCCTAGTCAGTCTGTTAGTGTTGAATGTCTAGATAAACATCCCAGCGTTGAACATCTTAGAGTTAAATCTCTTTGCACACATCCTTAATTATTTCCTTTCTATAAATCCCTAACAGCGGGGAATTCAAGTCACTGTTTATTCATACTTGCAATTTTGGTAGTTATTGCTAAATCGCCTTCCAGAAAAGCTGAATACATTTACACTTTCAAGAGCTGTATCTGAGCAGGATCAACAAGGGTTTGAAAAATCTTTCTTCACTAGGGTTCTGGTGTCTTAGAGGCTTTTCTAGCCATTAACACCCCGACCATGTTCCAAGGAGGAATATTTCCAATTACCTGGGAAGCGGGGCCAGCACTCTGTGACGCCTGGGAAGGAAGGAAGGAGGGAGGGGACAAGGGACAGGGAGGCTACATCCTGCTTGAAAAAGGCTGTTCCTGGGGTGAGGGCGTTTTGTCTTCCACCCTACTCTTGGGTCAGGAAGACCCCCTGGAGGAGGGCATGGCAACCCACTCCAGTATTCTTGCCTGGAGAATCCCATGGACAGAGGAGCCTGGAGGGTTACAGTCCATGGGGTCGCAAAGAGTCGGACACGACTGGGCCACTAAACCACCACTCCTGCATGAGGCTAGTCTTTCAAGGGAAGGAGCGAGTTTACCTGTACTGCTGGGAGCACCCCAGAGCACCACAAAACCTGTGTTCAGGTTTGAGAGACGACTCCAGGAGGAGGGTTGAAATGACTGGGCACGAACTCAGGAACTGTCCCCACTTAGCACAGGGCAGGTGAAGGGGGTTGAGCAGAAGTCCCCGCCGGTTGGCCACGACCCAGGAGTGCTGCAGGTCCCCGGGGTTCGCAACCAGCCACGCCGCCATGGGCTTGTCACACGTGAACCCCAGAGGCTTCCTGCCAACTTGGGTGCCAAAGCAAGTGGCTTTCCCAAGGGCCCGCAGTTCCCTGGGATGAGCAAGAGGGAGACAGGCTGGTGCAGTGCAGAGACCCCAGGCTCCAGGCGGGGATAGACCTGGGCTGAGGTCTAGTCTCTGTCGGGCCAGCCCCCGGGGCTTCTGGCGAGGGTCTCGCTTCTTGGCTTCCCTTAGGGGCAGCACAGCGCCTGGGTTGCAGGTCAACCACAGATGGTTGACCTCCGGGCCCTGGTGCACAGACCACAGATGCCCGTAAATGGGACCTGTGCTAACTTTTACCTGAAAGCGAGAAGTGAATGAATGTGATTCCAAACTAGAGACTCCCCTGCTCTACCCCTGCCATTGCAGCAGCTGAAATATTGGCTACAGATGAGGTTCACAAGCTCAGTGATGGCTTTTCATCACTCCATTTTTTAGAATCTTTCAACAATCTCACTGAGCCCCCATTTTACAGATGAGAAAATAGAGGGTCTGAGAGTTCTAAACAGGGGTCAGCTGAAACCCACATTCTTTCTGGGGAGTGAAAGTGTAAATCGCTCAGTCGTGTCCGACTCTTTGCTACCCCATGGACTGCAGACCGCCAGGTTCCTCTTCTCTGGGGTTCTCCAGGCAAGAATACTGGAGTGGATAGCCATTTCCTACTGCAGGGGATCTTCCCAACCAGGGATGGAAAGTGGGTCTCCTGCATTGCCCGCAGATTCTTTACTGACTGAGAAGCCTTTCTAGGGAGACCACCCCCCTGAAAAACCCATGTAAGAAAATGGCAACTCATCTTCCAATGATTGTGGCAGTGGGGGCCACACGCAGTCCATGCCTGGGGAGCCAAGGGTGGGGGCAGGGAGGCAGGTTGGGAGAGGGGACCTGGGGTCCGCCCCCCAAGACGTGTATCGTAAGACAGGCTCAGCTCTGCTGGGAGAGCCCGGCAGCTGCATAGCTGCCCCCACCTGCCATTCAGGAGAAGCTGTATCTGAGGAGGTGTTTCCGCCAGGCTGTCTCACGTTAGGTGAAACTAGGAAATGGTTATTAATGCTTAAGATTTCATAAATTTTTCCCCAATTAGAAAGGAGGTCCTGAAAAGCCATGTCTGCTTCCCATAATTGGCAAGTGTTCCCCAGATGGCTGTTCAGCCACCTTGAAAATCAATGTTTTCACGACCCTTGACCCCTCCCGCGCTGACGAGTGTCTCCTGCAGGTTGGTCCCAGGATGAAGACAATAAAAGCAAATATATAACAGCAAAGGCCCGAGGTTAATGTCTTTAACAAGATAATGTTACTTAAGGGAACTGTAACGCAAATCATTCCAAAATTCCACGTATTCGCTGCAGATCCAACTGTATTCTGAAACCAAATGTATGTGCTGCCGGCACGTCTGGCCAGGCGCGTCTGGCCGTGCACGGCTTCTGCGTGTGCGCTGCTTACTTTGATCACGTGTCACACAGTTGGTTTAATACCCTAATCATTCAAAACCCCTAAAAGCTACGGAAGGCGGTTTGGGGCAACTGTGGAGGTTCTTGCTCCTTGGGCCTCGTGTTTTCTGGGTTAATGGTTGTCCCACCGCCAAGCAAGACTGATGCCCCTGGGGGACCCTTTGCCAGCGAGGGTTGTTGTCCCGTCACTCAGGCCTGTCTGACCCTTTTTGACCCCATGGACTACAGCACACCAGGCTCCTCTGTCCTTCACTGTCTCCCGGCGTTTGCTCAAAACCATGTCCATTGAGTCGATGATGCCATCCAACTCTCTTAACCTCTATTATCCCCTCCTCTTGCCCTCAATCTTTCCCAGCATCAGGGTCTTTTCCAATGAGTCGAATTTTTGCATCAGGTGGCCAAAGTACTGGGGCTTCAGCATCAGTCCTTCCAGTGAATATTCAGGTTTGATTTCCTTTAGGATTGACTGGTTTGATCTCTTTGCTCACCCTCAGTGAAGGTGATAACTGAAAAACTCCGCTTAGCAAACATGTGTCTTGATTTCCTGATGCCAAACACCTGGCCCTCTGGAAATGTTCAGATTTAATCTGGATTTGGGCGTCAGGGGAATGGGTTTGCACCCTGGTAGGTAGATTCCATTTGTCATTGATATGACATTCCATGCCATTGTATATCCTTCTCTCAAGCCACAGTCCTCAGAGAATAGTCTCAAGAGAGTGAGCACAAGGGTCTGGGACCAGGAGCATCACCTGAGGTTTCCCTCATGTCTGTGTCATCATCCAAGGTGGACAACTTCCTGGGGCTGGGAGGGCAGATTCAATCCCTGATGGCATGGTGCACACTTACCAGGGTGGCTGGAAGTAAAGTCTGGGCACCTGCAGCACGTGTTGGCCAAGTGGGGAGGGGTGGGCAGTCCTACTGCAGGGGGACCAGTGCCCCCATGGAGAGGGCACTCGGGTTGAGGGGCTCCCCTGGGAGCCTCACTGGAGCTGGGACTTGGGGGCTCTGGCCAGAGATGAGATGAGAGGGGATGTCCCAGGGTGGGGGCAGCCTCACTGAGGCCCAGGAGACAATCCGGCCTCGATCCCCACCACTCAGGGACCTTTCAGAACCACCCCCCCCGGGGGACATTGCCCTCCTTCTCAGAAGCCCTCCAAGACACATGGTCGGCATCCGTCTCATCCCTTGCCCCCAAGTCCTGCCTCTGAGCCTGTCTCTGCTTTCCAGGCGGGAAAGACCAGCTCCCTCCCCACTGCCTCCCTCTAGGCTTCAAGGGAGGAGACCCCCGTTGGGTAGGGACCAGACGGAATGGGCGACGCATCCGTAGCGCCTTCTGCAACCTCCCAGTGCAGTTCCATATCCTCATCTCCATCAGCCCAGGCCCAAGAAGGTGAGCAGAGTCCAGCCCCAAGCGGGCTGTGTGTAGACTTCAGGCTATTTCAGGCTTCCTTTTTGGACTCTCAGGAATTTTCTCAAGTATACACACATTGCCTTTGTAGCCAGGACTGCTGCTGCTGCTGCTAAGTCGCTTCAGTTGTGTCCGACTCTGTGCAACCCCACAGACGGCAGCCCACCAGGCACCCCCATCCCTGGGATTCTCCAGGCAAGAACACTAGAGTGGCTTGCCATTTCCCTCTCCAGTGCATGAAAGTGAAAAGAGAAAGTGAAGTTGCTCAGTCGTGTCTGACTCTTCGCAATCCCATGGACTACAGCCTACCAGTGGTTTTCAAATTGAAGCATAGTTGCTTTACAATGTTGTGTTAATTTCTGCTGTATGGCAAAGTGACTCAGTTATACACACATACGCTTTCTTTTTTTTAAATTCTTTTCCATCTTGGCTTATCCCAGGAGATTGGATATTGTTCGCTGTGCTAAACACTAGGACCTTGTTTATCCATCCTATGCATGTAATAGTCTGCATCTGTTAATGTCAAACTCCCAGTCTGTCTTCTTCCCCTTTCCCTCCCGCTTGGCAGCCACAGGTCTGCTCCCTCTGGCTGTGAGTCTGTTCCTGTTCTGTGGATCGGCTTATTTGCGCCCCATTTTAGAGTCCACATACGAGTGGTATTGTGTGATGTTTGCCTTTCTCTTTCTGACTCACTTCACTTCACCCGATAATCTCTGGTTGCATCCATGTTGCTGCAAATGGCATTATTCTGTTCTTTTTTATGGCTGAGTAATATTCTATTGTATATATGTACCACATTTTCTTTACCCATTCATCTATTGATGGACATTTAGGTTGCTTCTAAGTCTTGGCTACTGTAAGGCGTGCTGCAGGGAACATAAGGGTGCATGTATCTTTTTGAATTATAGCTTTGTCTGGATATTGGCCCAGGAATGGGATTGCCTGGGTTTTCTATTGTATATATGTACCACATTTTCTTTACCCATTCATCTATTGATGGACATTTAGGTTGCTTCTAAGTCTTGGCTACTGTAAGGCGTGCTGCAGGGAACATAAGGGTGCATGTATCTTTTTGAATTATAGCTTTGTCTGGATATTGGCCCAGGAATGGGATTGCCTGGGTAGTTGAATTTTTAGTTTTTAAAGGAAGTTAAAGGACGCTCCATACTGTCCTCCATAGTGGCTGCACCAAGTTACAGTCCCATCGACAGTGTAGGAGGACTCCCTTTTCTTCACACCCTTTCCAGCATTTATTGTTTGTAGACTTTTTAATTGTGGGCATTCTGACTGGTAGGAGGTGGTGCCTTACTGTAGTTTTGATTTGCATTTCTCTAATAATTAGCCATGTTGAGTATCTTTCCATGTGCTATTGCTCATTTGTTTGTCTTTTTGGAGAAATGTCTATCTAGGTCTTCTGCCCATTTTTTGATTGCATCATTTTTTGTTGTTGAGTTGTATGAGCTGTTTGTCTATTTTGGAGATTAAGCCCTTGGTTGTATCATTTGCAAATATTTTCTCCCATTCTGTGGGTTGTCTTTGCTTTTTAATGGTTTCCTTTGCTGTGTGAAAGAGGAGAGTGAAAAAGCTGGCTTAAAATTCAACATTCAGAAAACTAAGATCATGGCATCCATTCCAATCACTTTATAGCACACAGATGGGGAAACAATGGAAACAGCAACAGACTTTATTTTGGGGGGCTTCAAAATCAATGCAGATGGTGACTGCAGCCATGAAATTAAAAGATGCGTGCTCTTTGGAAGAAAAGCTATGACCAACATAGACAGCATATTAAAAAATAGAGACATTACTTTGCCAACAAAGGTCCGTCTAGTCAGTTATGGTTTTTCCAGTAGTCATGTGTGGATGTGAGACTTGAATTATAAAGAAAGCTGAGTGCCAAAGAATTTATGTTTTTGAACTGCGGTGTTGGAGAAGACTCTTGAGAGTCCCTTGGACTTCAAGGAGATCCAACCGGTCAATCCTAAAGGAAATCAGTCCTGAATATTCATTGCAAGGACTGATGCTGAAGCTGAAACTCCAATACTTTGGCCACCTGATGCAAAGACTGACTCATTGGAAAAGACCCTGATGCTGGGAAAGATTGAAGGTGGGAAGAGAAGGGGACAACAGAGGATGAGATGGTTGGATGGCATCACTGACTTGATGGGCATGAATTTAAGCAAGCTTTGGGAGTTGGTGATGGACAGGGAAGTCTAGCATGCTGCATTCCATGGGGTTGCAGAGAGTTGGACATGTCTGAGCGACTGAACTGAACTTGCTGTGCAAAAGCATGTAAGTTTGATTGGTCCCATTTGTTTATTTTTGTTTTTTTTTTTTTTATTTCTACTGTCTTGGGAGACTGAACTAAAACAACATTGGTACAATTTATCAGGATATCTTTTTAAGAGCAGGAGAGGGCTGTCCTGTGGTGCCCATGAGCCTGACTTTACTTTCTGGACCCTGTGGGGAGAATCTCAGGCTTGCCTTGTTTAGTCTTTAACCGGCTGGTGCCCACAACTCAGTATGGGCACCCATCAAGATGGTTTTCCCATCTTTAGGGTGATAGGTCTTGATTTTGAAGATCCTGTCTGCATTCTAAACTCCTCTTCAGGTACTTAGTTCTCAACACATCTCAAGGTTTTAAGGCACTGGAGGTTTCAGAATAACAAAAACATTACTGTCTGAAAGTGTGAACTACCTTCAAAATCCCTAGGCAGACCCAAGGCACCCCCTCCTGGCCTACCTCCCCTTCTCTGAGGCCAGCCAGCCCTCCTCCTTCCACAAGCAGAGTATTTTTAGAGCATTTTCAACCACTTTTCATTGAACCTTAGTTTTTCTCCCTCCCCCACACCCACCAAGTACCTGAGGTGTAGAAATGAATTTATAACAGGAAGCCTTTGATTTTAGACCCTTTATGCTTTTGAAGTCTTCCAAAGCCGGGCTGTGAAACAACAGGCTCCCTTTAAAGGAATGTCACATTCTCCACGCGGGGGCTGGCACCGTGCTTTCCTCGAGGTGGGAGGGGCACGTCCCTGTGCCGAGAGCAAGGAAGTGCCTGCCCCGCCGAGGAAGTGGGGGTCTGGGGTGCAGGCACCTCACCGCGGGTGGCCACGCACATCCCTGCTCCCCACTGGAGGGCCTCTGGGGAGGGGCCCTGTCCTCAGCCTGTGGGTGATGCTCAAGGCCACCTCCATGGCGATATCCCTGTGCAGATTTGGGAGCTATCTCTCTATGTTCACTCCTCCTTCCCCAAACCCTGCTGGCCCTGAGATGCACACAGTTTAGCAGCCGCCTTTACCGCAGAGGGAGGGCATTGTATTACATGCAGGTGTTGATCCAAAAAGGTCTTCTGATTTCTAAAATGCTAAAATGTGATGAACATGCAGCCTAGACCTGAGGGACTAAGACACGTGAAGGCTGGCCCCTCAAAGGGTTTCTGATCTGCCCGGAGGGCTGCCTAGTACCTCCAACCGAGACTTCCGACCCCCGCCCCACCAAGCGGGGTGGCCACAATCCTCCTGTGAGAGTTCTGATTCCAAACGGGAGGTCCCCTCTGACCCACAGTGCACGGCCCCGGGAGCCTTACTCGTCCTCGCTGTAATGCTGCCGTGTGCCCACATTTCCCCTGTTTTACATGTGAGGAGCCCAAGGCTCAGGGCAGCTGGGGCTTGCACAGGGTTGCTATGGCAATGCTGGACTCTAACCATGGTGCTGCCTGCCCTCCTGTGCACTCTCACATGCTTGTCTCATTTTTTCTCCCATCCTGGGTGGAAAAGAGGATCCTTTGGACTCGACTAGGGCAGAGTGGAGTCACTGGGACAGAGACAGTGTGTATTTTGTACAAGAGGAAACAGCTTCAGAGAGGTTGAACGACTTGTCCAGGGCTACACCGTACGTGGGGGAAGCTGGCCCTCCGTCTAGGTCAGGGGTCAGCAGACAATGACCAGCACCTGCCTTTGTAAGTGGAGTTTTACGGGAACACAGCCGTGCTCGCTTGCTGGCCCATTGTCTGTGGCTCCTCTGGGGCTAAACGTCAGAGCTAAGCAGTCGTGATATTGACCGTGCTCCCACCAGGGCAAAAACATTACTGTCTGGTCCTTTACAGAGAAAGCTTGCTGATCTCTGGCAGAGACAAATATAGTTTAAGGTAGTGGCTGCAGCAGAACCAGAGGGGCGGCCCAAGTGTGGCAGGACGGTCACTTGTTAGACTGGATTAAATATCGGATGCAATCTACTGCCCGTGTTCGAGGTCTGCATATGGGGGGAGCTTGTGATGTTGTTCACGGGCTGGCAGAGCACTCTTGGCCTGTGGACCCCCAGCTTCCCACAGAACCTTGCACAGTTTCTCCCGCCTGCTGGCCAGGGGCACAGAGAGACCCTCTGCTGCACCTGCCTGCACCCCACCCCTTGTCACCCCCTCAGGTCACAGCCTCTGCTCCTCTGTGAGCCTTCGCGGCCCCTCCCAGGGCCCAGGTGCCTGCTTTCTAGCCTTCTAGCCATCAGCATCAGTCACGTGTCTGCTTCCTGTTCTGCCCTGTGCCCTGTGGCCTCCTCCATGGACGCTGTGCCCCCATCCCACACGTGACCATGACACGCTGCCCGTCACAGGGGGATTGACTGCCCACCCCTCGACTCAGCAGAAGTGACTGACGTCTCGCCTACCGGAGGATGCAGAGGTCATACAGGCGAGGCCCCTATCCTGCTGCTCTTGAAGTTTTTGGCAGCCATGCAACAAGGGACCCCAAACTCCACATCAGGGAGACCACACGAGAGGACTTGAGGCCTCACGAAGAGAGGACCCCCACCATCTGTTTGCAGCACCACCTTCCACCTGAGACCCTGACCACAGAGTCCCTGGGAGACACTCATGGTTTGAACTGTGTCCTCTGGAGAAAGACATGTTGGGGTCCTAACCCCCAGAACCTCAGAAAGTGACCTTATTCGGTGATAGGGCTTTCATAGATGCTGTCAAGCTACAATGAGGTCATTAAGGAGGGATCAAATCTAACATGACTGGTGTTCCTGGAAGAGAAGAAAAACTGGACAGAGACACAGGGAAATACCAGGTGAAGATGAAGACAGAGATCCAGGTGATGCTTCTGCAAGCCAAAGGCCACCAAAGTGGCCAGCAGCCACCAAAAGGGAGCAGATTGTTTCCCAGAACCCTCAGGACGAGCCAGCCCCGGGACACCCTGATCTCAGACTTCTGGCCTCCAGAAGGTGAGACTGTACCTCTCTCTTCTGAGCCACCTGATGTGTGCAGTCCTTTGTTCCAACAGTGCTAGCAAAGGAGTACAGGAGATAATAAAATGGTTGTTGTTTTCAGTCAAAGTTCAGTTTGGGTCTGGTTTGTTACACAGTACTAACCCAGCTGGAACATTCTCCCACCAAAGTGGAATCTCCTTGAAGGCAGGACCCACTGGCATGTGGTATATGCTTATTAAATGAGCGCCGGTCGATGATCGGTGCCATTGCCCTCAGGCGCGTCCCTGGGCAGCCCTGCTGCGCCAGGTCCATCCTCCTGGGTGTAGGGAGCCTGGGCTGCAAACTCAGAAGCGACTCAGCGGCCATCATAGGCCTGGGAACCAGAGTGAAACCCCCCCTGGTGATGCATTTCCTGAGAGAGCCCATGCCTGGGAAAACAGGAAGGTTAGTGCCTATGCATTTTTATGGGCACCCAACGTGAGATTTCAGAGGATGGAGGCCTGGGCGGGAACAATGTGTGTGAGCTGTTAAAAGCCAGCGGGAGGCATATGCTTTTGCATTCAAGTGGGCCACACAATTGAATGGATGCTGAAGAGAGCTCATGTTGATGACAAAAGAAAACCCAGCTTGAGTTCTAGACTGTCTCTCTCAGTGCAGGGCACCCAGGGCAGCGAGAGCTAGGACTGCAGGACTGGATCCTGTTAGGAGACCTGGAGGTCGTGGCAGCCAACCCCCTGCCTCCAGGTGACTGGGTGCTACCATCCAAAATGGAAGGATTCTTTTCTTACTTAAAAATTTTTTTTTTTAGAAGTATTAAGGTTGCTATGATATTTGAGTTTTATTGGAAGGTACCAAGACATACGTAATACACATTTGGGTCATGGAATCAGCTGTCACGTCAGGAGAGCTTTAAGGATAAGGAGATAGAAGACTGGCAACAGTGGTGACCCCCCCACAAGCATGAAGTTCCTCGGGGGCTGAGCTGTGTTCGCCCTCAGGGCCCCCAACCCCAGAGCCATGATCTTAATTACTGAGCTGCACACAGTGGTGCTGCATAATTGCACGGGGTGCTCCTGCTGCCAGATGATTAGGAAGAACAGCCAGTGGAGGCCTGCCAGTCACGGGGGTTCAGCAAGCATGTGGGATCCCTGGGGGCTGGCGGTCCACCCACCCACCCAAACGTCCCCCACCTATCCGTTTGACAGCAGTGGTTTTATTTACATCAGTTGGTATCTTGAAGCCACATAAAGACTCTTAAACTGTATTAGTCGCCCCCTAAACTCAGAAATGGTGATGAACTCAACCTTGCCGCCTTGAAAAGCCAGCCTCTTAACTTTCATTTCCTTACATTCTCCGTAGGGACTCAGCATATTTTAATGAACACACACGCTTTTTTTCCCTTATTAAAATTTTAAACATTGCCTCCTTTTATCTTCTGTGTTGTGTGTGTGTGTTAATCGCTCAGTTGTGTCCAAGTCTTTGCAACCCCATGGACTGCAGGCATTGCCTTCTTTTACCTTCTGGCCAGGTCACATCTCATCACGTCGATGATGCAACACTGCTGCTGGTGGATTTCTTCAGATCCTCACTTCTCTATTCTAAAGCTATTGGCACGAACATTTACATGCAATGTTTTTTTCTTTTCTCATATTGCTTATTTCCTTGGGATAAATTTCTAGAAGTGAGATTTTTACAACATGACTATTTTTTCTAGTGCTTAATCTCTCTTTTGAAATCATTTCCCAAAGGCCAGTAAGACTCTGTTGGGGATGTGGCCAGACCAGACATTGGCAGCTCTGGGCAGGAATGCTATCTGAGGCTCCAGTGATTTTAAAATACGTAAAAGTTCCAAAAATCTGCAATCAGGACTTGTGTCTGTGCAGGAAAATGTGTATTTCTTTCTCTTTTTTTGGCTTCGGTGAGGAGCTCGGGGAATCCATGGTGTCCGCACGTCCATATCTCCTCATTTAAGCCACACCAACCTGAGGACTAAACGCATTCTCTTTCCCAGTATTTATTTCTTTATTTTTCTGTGCAAGAAACGCTTTTCTTCAGCTCAACAGAACATGGAAGTCTGAAAAAAACCTTACCTTCTGCAGAGGATGTGAGCTGGCCCGCGGCCAGCAGCCAGCCTGCACCCTTGTAAACACCTCCCTTTCCCGTCAGGGCCCAGAGATAAGCCATTCAGGATTCTGCCTGGACGGCTGGTACCCTTTCCATCTGCTAGAGAGGGAGCCCCCGCACCAGCCGTGGGGCCTGCCCCCTGCCCTGGCCCAGGGAAGCAGCTCTGATGAAAACGCGTGTCTGTCACCAGGCCTGGTGTGAAATGTTCCGTACGTGTTGCCCAAGGAGAACCTTTCACATTTTCTTTCACTTTCCAGACCGCGGGCCGGGTGAGTCCTGGTGAAGCCCTGTACTCACGGGTACCTGGCCGCACCCTAGCTCTCCTCTCCCTGCCCAGCCTCCCCCCAAACCCCAGGTCCCCAGCCTGCATCACCCGCCTCTGGCTCCTGCTGTGCGCTGAGTCTCCTGGGTGGCACCTGGCCAGATGCTGGGCATCTAGGCTACTTGTTTCCAGGAGACTAGCGTCCCTGGTGTCATCAGAGAGTGGGCACCGACTGCACACCACGGCCCCGACCTCCCCAGCCTGCCAGCCCCTCGCTGCTGCAGTTCCAGCATGCGTTGGGGCGTGGGGACAGGAGCCCAGGCAAGGGACACACACACCTGCTTTGTGTGGGTTGCCAGGAAGGGAGGTGCCGAGCTGGGTGTGCAGCTCAAAGCTTTGAACAGAAGGAAGGATTGGAGCTGCAAATACGCTTCCCGAAAGGGCTGTGAGGGTGAGATGGTGTGTGCAGGTGTGTGTGTCAGTGTGGTTGTGTGTGTGAGTGTGCATGTGCGTGCCCCGCCATCACTCACAAGTTCCCACCTGACCTGCCCGTACCTCTCTTTCTCCCCAGCCACTTCCCCACCTTGGGGGCCAGCACCCTCTCCCTGAACACCAACCACCAGACACCCTGGTCCTCGCAGGGCTCCTGCGCTCCTGCCCCTTGGGCTGCCTCTCTGATGCCATCATCAGCCCCCACACCACCCATTCCTTTGTTCACACATCTCGTGACCTCCCCCCCACCCCGGTTACCCTCTCCTCCAGGTCAGGGTCCCCACTGCCTTCCCTGCGCTTCCCCCCAACCCTGAACCCTCCCCGGCCGGCCGCAAGGTGGGCACTCAGGACGCACGCGTTGAGTGAAAAGTGACTTGTTTATTTTTTAATTAATTAATTATGCTTTTAACCTTAAATTCCACGGCGCATTGACTCAGGAGGCATTTGTCATTAAAAGATCTCAGGGCTGACTTTTCAACCCAGCCGAGGGGGGTGGGCTGGAAGAGGATCTCTTTTGAAGCCCTGACTCCAGCTGCTCCCAGGGCTCTGCTGGGCTGAGCCGCTGCTCTGGGCTTGTTTCTGCCTTAACGTGGATATTTCCAGAACGGACTTGGCCCAGGGGGTGTGTTCTTGCCACTTGGAGAAAAGAAAAATGTGTCTCTGTATTCTAGGGAGCCTCTGCCCGGGGGGGAAAGACTCTTTCTGAGAGGCAGCATGTTGCCTAAGTGGAAGTCAGCAGTTTTCAAGGAAAACGAGGGGTTTGCTGTGGGGACTCAGTGATTTCTGGCGTCTTTAGCTTAGCTGAGCCTCAGGTTTCCTAAGCTCAGCCTTCTCGTTGCTGAGGCCGCGTCATGCCCCATGACCGGATTTTCCCTAGCCTGGGAGATGGAATGTGGGGTCACTGGGCCTCAGACGGTGTCAGCTCAAGGACTTAGGCCTCTGACTGATGGCTGCAGCCCTTGGCAGTGGCTGCGAAATGCTGACATTGGGTTTGAACAAAAGTGGCCCTGGGAGGTCTCCGCAGAGGAAGGAAAGTCGTCCGCGGACAAGCCACCCTTGACGTTCACAGTGACTCGACTCGGGGAATGCTGGGGACACCGCTGTCCTTCCTGGAGAGTCGGGCTGCTCCGGGGAAGCAGCTCTGCTCCGTCCATTGTGCCTGGCCAGACTGCCGGTCCCTAGGGGCCTCCATGCAGGAATGTCCAGATGGCGCGTCTACCAAACCCATCTGCGGGGCCAATGACCATCCATCATTTGCACAGTCAGCAACCTGTGCTACCAGGCTGAGCAGGCCTTCCGGTGATAAGAGGGCATTAGAAGGCACAGCTAGTCCTGGCTGTCACCCCCAATATCCAGCGCTCCCCAGGCTCCCAAAGCCCAGCTCCACGAGCATCTCCAGAGCTTCTCAGCTGGGGAACATGTCTGGATTCGGCAATGTCTGGAGTTAGAATAGTTGGTTAACAGTATTTAACCTGGATAGATATGGACAGGGATGTAGAAGGCACTTGCAGTGAAATTGCTGTAAGAAATCTCCAACGTGATGCCTGGCACTGGCCACAGATCTGGCTCTGAGTTCTCTCGTTGGCCTGTTTCTGACCTTGCAAAGTTAGAGGAAAATACAATGATACTGAAACTTGCAGCACCCGTGAAATAAAAACGAAGCCGTTACTCAGAGGATTAAAGCTATTTCTGATACCTAGAAATTTTTCCCTTCTGTATCTGGCTTGTAGAAACTTTTATCATGAAAGAGTGTTGAGGTTTGCCAGACAACTCCTCTGCATCTGTTGAGTGTGGTGTGTGATAGTTTGGAAGTATTTTCTCTTCTTCAGGAGTGTACCTCAGTATAAGAAATGTCATGTATGAAAAGCCCACAATTAACATCATTCTAATGGTGAAAAACTAAAAGCATTTCATGTAAGATCAGAAAAAGACAAGGATGCCCACTCTTGCCATTTCTATTCAGTAGACTACTGGAAGCCCTTACCAGGGCAATTAGGCAAGAAAAAGATATAAAAGGTGTCCAAATAGGAAACAAAGAAGTAAAATTATCTATTTGCAGGTGACATGATCTTGTATGTAAAAAACTCTAAACATTTCACACAAACACACACGTAACTAATAAAATCAGTACAGTTATGAGACACAAAATCCACATATAAAATCTGTTGCATTTCTCTACCCTAACAATGGACATCTAAAAAGAAAATCAAGAATATAACCTCACTCACAATAGAATCAAAATAGAATAAGATACTCAGGAATAAGCTTAACTGATGAAATAAAAGACTTGTACACTGAAAACTATGAAACAGTAATGAAAGAAATTAAAGCATAAATTAGTGAAGAGACATCTCATTGGAAGAATTAATATTGTTAACATGTCCATACTACCCAAAGTGATCTACAGATTCAGTGCCATCCCTTTCGTAATTCTAAAGACCTTTTTCATAGGAGTAGAAAAAGCAGTTCTAAATTCTTACAAAACCACAGAAGACTCTGAATAGTCAAAGCAATCTTGAACAGAAGTAAAATCTGAAGGCATTACACTTCCTGATCTCAAAATATATTACAAAGCTACAGTGAAAGAAAACAAGTATTGGTGAGGATGTATGGAAAAGGACACTCTTGTATTCTGTTAGTGGGAATGTAAATCTGCACCGCCATTATGGATGATAGTAGGGAGGTTCCTCAGAAAATTAAAAATAGAACTACTGTATGATCCAGCAATCCCATTTCTGGATAGTTATCCTAAGGACTGAAAATTAGGTTATCTAAAAAACAGCTGCAGTCCTCTGCTCATTGCAGTATATTCATGGTGGCCAAGATACACAGTCTAAGTGTCCGTCGATGGATGAATGGATGAAGAAAACATGGAAGATGTAGAATGGAATATTATCCATCCTTCATCAAGAAGGAAAGTCTGCCGCCTGTGAAACAGGGATGGACCTAGAGGATGTTGCGTTAAGTGAAACAAGCCAGACACAGACAAATACTGCGCGATCTCACTTATATGTGGAAGCTAAAAAAGTAACACTCAAAGAAACAGCACAGAAGGGCGGGTGCCAGGGCTCGGGCGAGGGGCGGTCACTCCGTGGGGGTCAAGCTCCAGTGCTCCAAGGCGGCGACGGCCTAGGGGCGCTGCCTAACTCGGGGCCCACGGTGAACACTGTGTTGCACCCTTACAGGTTTGGCAAGGGAGTAGATCTCACGTGTTCTTACCACAATTTTTTTTTTTAATGAAATTTCGCGCATGGCATTTTTTAAGAAGATGAGAAGCTGAACTTTGAAATGTCAATGGCAGGGGCGTGGTTAGGGAAATGAAGCTAAAGCCACCAGATGAATTATCATGGGGCTTTTAAACTATTAAGATTTAAATGATATTTGCGTAAAGAAAGAAAGACATGCAAAGCATGCGGGTACCAGGATGAGGGCATAAAGAAACACATTAAGCTGAAGACCACATTTGGCGCTTTTGCAAAATTGTCTTATCCGTTTGTGGAAGTTTCTTCCGTGTGAAGTTTAGAAAACACACTTGTCAAGTTCTCAAGACGGCACAGGACTTGCCATCCAGTCTTGGCGGTGTAGGGATTCTTGGAGGGGTGCCGCTGCACACGCTCTGTTTCCCCCATGCTCTCCTCATACATTCAGGCCTTCCTTCGCGTCTTAGTAAGGTTTTCAGTTTCCCCACAAATGTTCTACACTTTCTTGCGAAGGAGTCTCCCAGATGCCTGATAATTCCTGAGACGGCATTTTATTTTGGACTTTGCCCGTGTCTTGCTGCTGTTTGCCTCCCTCTGGGTGGCTGTGGATCTGTGTGTGCCCAGCCCACGCACAGCCCCACTTGGCTGTGGGCTCTGCTCGTCCTTCCGGAATAGTTTTATGTTGGAAGGATGTAGAAAGATGGGTGCTGCTCTCCCCAACCCTGTGGGTGGCTCGGTAGAGTTGGTGCCCCAGGAGCAGCCCTTGACCAGTGGGCCCCGGCTCTGCAGTCTCTCAGCTGGGACGACTCCCTGAGGCACGCTCCTGAGGCACAAGCCTTCCTTCCGGAGGTTACCAGCGGGGTGGGGCTCCAGATGGAGCTTCTGCGGTGCCTTCCCTTTCCCGACTCATTTCTCCCCTCTCCCGTGGTGGTTTCCCCGGGGCCATCCTCCAAATGCACTGTTTTCATTCCCTGCCTCAGGGTGTGCTTCGGGGGGAGCCCAGCTGAATCCTTACCTTTGTGGGTGCCCCACTGGACTGTGAGCCGAGGGCATGGGGGAAGCATCCACGTCAAGTTCCCAGTGCCCAGCACAGTGCTGGCCCATAGCTAATGCTTCAACAACTGTGTGGTCAACGGATGGCTGGGCTGGGTGGATGGAGGAAGAAAAGATGGATACCTGACGGATGGATGGAAGGAAGAAAGAAAGGTGGATGGAAGGATGGCTGACAGATGGCTGGGCTGGGTGGATGGATGGATGGAAGGAAGGAAGGATGGATGACTGACAGATGGAAGGAAGGAAGGACAGATGGCTGATGGTTGGATGGAGGGATGGATGGAAGGAAGGTTGGATGACTGATGGATGAATGAGTGGAGCATGGGTGCGTGATGGTTGCCATGGAGATGGCAGGGAAAGCCCAGGTCTCCTCAGATCATATTCAATCACTTTTGGGTGGAGTGTTTTGCACCCTCCTCCCCCACCTCTGCTAACATCCCACATCCTTCTCTGGAAAAGTTTCTCTGGTTGCCCCAAAGATAATCGCTCTTGCCTCACACTTTCCAGGAATCAGCCCACCAGGACTTCATCCTCCTGAGGACCTTGTTGTGGGAAATGAGCAAAACAGAAAAACCGCAAAGCCAAGCTAAGGTGCATGTTATGAGCTTTCCCTCTGGCTCAGAAAGAAGGCTGAGGGCACCCTGCCTTCAGGTGACTCAGCCCCAAGTGCCTGATGGGGTACATGGTCCAGGGCATCCAGGCAGGGAGCAGGGCGGGGATGTCCACCTGACACTCCAGGAGGGGCTCCTGCCCCCTGCCTCTGCCTGCCAGCCCAGACCAAACCCCCATCCCAGGGGGTGTACCACCACACCTGCAGTGAAAACTCAGGTGCAGGCTCGCTGGGCTGGGCAGGGCAGGGCAGCTCAGCGATTTACACGATCAACTATTAGATCTTTTCCGAAAGCTTAGTTTAACGAGAGGAGAGAGAAGTCAATGTGTGGGTTTTTGAACCTGGAAAGCAAATGAAGAACTTTGGAGGGACAAAGAAAAAGGCCCTGGGCAGGGACAGAGTGAGTTAGTAAACTGTGATAGTCTTGCAACTGGCCAAACAGCGAATTCCTACAACAATAATAGTTAACATTTGAGGGTTTACCGTGCGCTGGTGACACGCAGTGGCTCATTTGACAGCTTTGCTAGGATCTACGGGACAGCTGTGCTGAGTGGGCTCCATGACCAGCCTTCTTATAAACGAGGACCCGGGACACAAAGAGGCTCACTCATTTGTTCCGCATCACACAGCTAGTTAGCAGAGGAACCGTTTCCAACTCCCTGTCTCTTCCCTTTGCCACCACATCACCCTTTCTCTGCTCAGTGTCCATTAGCCTCAGCACCACATCATTGGATGTGCTTGACTCATCTCTTTGGTCATTGCCTTCATAAAAAGGACCATTTGCTTTCCCCGACACCCCTACCCCAGAAGAGAAAGCCAAAGGCTGTAAAGACATGTGTCTGTCCCCAGTGCCTTAGAAAGGGCACAGGAGATCCAGAGGCTGGAGGACCCACCGTCAGCACTCCAGGGAACTGAGTGATGCCTCAAGCAGGTCACTGGTCCTCTCTGGACTTTAGTCTCTTCATCTGTCAAGTGGAGGAGGGCATGCTTCATGTGGCAAGAGTTCTTTTTAGCACTGAAGTTCCAGAGCGCCTTCCCCCCATTAGCTCACCGTGTGAATGTCTGAATGCTGCAAACTCCTATGCCTCGATTTCTGCAGCAGTCCAGTTCTAATATGAATTGTGCTTCTCTGTGAAGCTTCAGTGGGATGGTGCATAGAGATGTACTCCATGCAGTCTGCAGGTCAGACTCACAAGGATGGTCTTCCTGCTATAGTACACAGCCCCCATGTTTGAGAGGTTCGTGCATGGAGGTTTATTTCTTATTCACACAGCGGTCCAGCGCCCACTTGACTTCCACAGCTGTGCGTCTCTCCTGGAAGCTCTCCTCCTTCCTGTCTTCCACGTCTGCCTCCTCCTGGTTCTTGGAGCCCTCTCCACTCAGCAGGTAGATGAAGAAGAATGGGAAAGGTTGCAGATTCACAACTTATGGATCCAATGTGGAGCAGTCAACACCCATATCTTCACACTCCATCACCCCTAGCTACATGGGAGGCCAGAGATGTGGGTGTCTGTGTGCCCTGCATTGAAGGGGAACGGTTTCCAGGACAGTTCATCCATCTCTACCATAGAAATCATAGTCTCCAAGATCGATGAGAGCCATCTTGATCCTTTTGTGGAAGGAAAGACCCCTTGACCTACCAGGATTGGGGAAGTCTCAAGATAATCATTGTGTCAATATGTGTGCAAGTGTGTGCGTGAGTACATGTTCCCCAGAAACCAAAGCCCGAGGCAAGGCTCACAGGCTCCTGCCTTCTCAGGAGGTGCAACTCCAGGAAGCAGGAGACCCAACAGGAAGGTCCAGTCTGAACTGACCAGGACCTGGAATTAACAGCCAGCCATTGCTCGGTTTTATGGGGCCATCTTCCTAAAGTCCATACAGTTGCTGCTCGGGACAGCTTATTCAAGGAGGAGAAAGAAGGGACATTCATCCACTGGCTTCTGCTGCTCATTGGCTGATGATTCATTCAGGTTGCAAGAACTCTCAGTCATGCAGGGATAGGCTCTGGGAAAATCCTATGGCATCTCTGAGCCCCCAGGGGCCAGGAAGATCCTCAGAGCAGGGAATGGAAGGTGCCTGGTGTGGACATCAGGTGAGGCACCTGCCGAATCCAGTTGGAACCCATGGAAAGGTCCCTGGTGTCACCTTTGCCAAGCTAACAGAAGACAGAACTGGAAGGCACCAAAATCCAGATGCAGGTTGACACCAGGCACCAGGTTAGCCCACAACGAGACCCCGCCCACAGTGAGACCCTTTCTGAAGGTGAGCGGGGTTCTGCTCTGCACTGCATCTGACCTCTGGAGAGTTCGAGTGTTTGCTGCAAAAAAAAAAAAAACAACAACAACAACAACTCATGCACACATGATTCTCCAGGGCCGAGGCCCTGTCATCCTTCACCGAAATGAGCCCTTCAACAAATGTAAATACCTTCCATGCTCTCCCGGAGGCCCGTCCTAACAAGGCTTCACCCGGGCTCCTCGTAATCCCAGGGATTGCTGAAGCTTTTAGATTTCACGGGGTAATTTGTAAGGCGGCCTGACTTGCAGCCAGCCCTGTGGTGACTTGCCTGGGGTGGCTCCCGGATGCCTTGACTTGCCGGGCGCAGGTGAGCGGCTGGCTCTGCGGACCCCGGACCCAGAGGCCCGTGGACCTGCATCTCAAAGCCTCTCCGAGAAGACCGGACAATGGAAGAGTGCCGTCCTTGCTGGGGAGGGGGCTCCACAGCTGCCACCGCAGATAGCACAGAGACAGCTGCGGGGCCGGGAGAGCGCGGCTGCAGGCCGCCGGCCGGGCGGCCTCACCAGAGTCAGTGAGTCTGCCGTCCTGTCTCCCCTCAATGCTTCCAGAGCCAGGGCCCTGCCCCTCACCCCCGTCTCGTGCCTTGAGGGCCCCTTCCCCAGCCACGCGGTTCCAATCTGCCCCCCATGCGGTGCCCACCGGAAGTGCCTCATGGAGTCTGTGATGTCACCCTGCCTCCCGGCACACAGTGCACTTCATCCCCCACCCCAGCAGTCAGGTGGGGCCCCGAGACTGGCTTCCGGCCGATGGATACAGGAAGGAGTGCCCTGTTGCCACGGCCAGGCTGGCCCCTAAACTTCCATCATCTTTCACGATCCCCTGGCCACTGACTGGACACCGGGATCCAGTGGGAGACTCCACGACCCTAGGAAAATGGGCCTTGGGCTCTGGAGTGACCACGTGGAGCGACTCGCCCATCCCACATCCTGGGCTGGACCTGACGAGAGAGGACCCTGTGTCGGGCTGAGTCCCTGAAGCCTGAGCGTGCTTGTCCCGCTGATCAACACACACTCAAGAAGCGACTCAGGCCTCTAGGAGTCTGTTTTCTCTGTCTCAGAAAAGGGGGCGAGACACCCATCTTGCTTAGCCACGGGGGCGGCTGTGAGCGCAAACAGGGTAGCCGTCCTTCTGGCCTGGCATTGGACATGTGCCCAGGCTGCAGCCCGCCAGCGCGTCTCAGAGACGGCACACAGTCCAGGCTGGACAGGGTCATGTGGGTGAAGCTTGGAGAGTGCTCAGCAGCCACGGCAGGTGTTGGTCTCCCGGAGAAGAGGTTTGCTCAGCCCCATACTCTCCCCAGCCTGTGTCCCGCTCAGCCCGAGAAGGAAGACAGCGGACCTGGGCTCCCAGGGCCTCCTCTCTCCAGCTCACCGTGGGATTCCCCAGGGGAGGCAGCAGGAGGCCAGGGAATGGAGGGAGGCTGAGAGACATCAGGCTCTTCTTGGTCCCCCTCTTTTATGGCACTGAGGCAGCAACATCCCCTCCGCCCACACCGCTGTCTCCCATAGGCTCTAGGGTTCCCTCGGGCTCTGAACGCCATTTTTCCCCCACTCAGATCTGAGTGTGTCTTTGGCTTCTGGCAGTTGCTGGTAGCCCCTGCTCACACCTCTGGGAACATACCCTCCACTCCAAGTATCTTCAGAAGCCCGGCTGAAGGTGAGGTCTCTCCCTTGGAGGGGGACCCAGACCGTTTCCCTGGGTTGACATCACTTAGGAATCCAGGATGGAACAAGACCTTCACTCTGGCCTGTCCCGGGAGCGAAGGCATTTGGAAAGGCGTGTTAGCGAGTGCACAGACTTTCTAGGAGGTTGCGACATGTGGGATGAGAGCCTGGAAATGAAATCCTGAACCAGGCTGGCGACACCCAGGGAGCCTCACCTCCAGACCAGGATGTCGGTGCCAGGTATCTCGTGGGCTGGACTCAGGCTACCCACCTGCACCCCAGCCACGGGTGGAGCCCACACCATGAGCCCTGGGCGGTCACCACATCTCAGGGCAGTTTCGACCCTGGCGCGACCCCTCCCGCCACCCTTTCTTCTCCACTCTGCCCTTGGAGGCTGTGACTTGCAACACGCTGTACGGTGTTAATGGGGCTCCCCTGGCCTGGCTCCCATGTGAGTTCAGCCAATGAAAGCACCAGCAAGTGAGCAGGGGGTCGGGGAGAGCTGGTGGGGAGTGTGTGGGCCTTGCTCGGGCTCACGCCGTCCATGTGCCTCTGGGGAAGGCCCCAGATCCCGCAGACAGGCCTCCCTCCTGGGAAGCCTCTATTCCAGGGGCGCTGGGAACTCCTCCCGCCAGCCCCTCCGTCAGCTGAGCAGCCCCCCATTCATGCTGAGGTGGCTGCACCAGCCCTTGTAGGTCCCTCATAAACCCTCCCCTAGTCAGACCTCTTCAGGTCCCCGTTCAAGAGTGACACGAGTTTCTTGCTGACAGTCTGCTACAGAAGCGAAAGATAAACAAGCTGGCAGGCCAGTGGACCATGCTGATGGGGGGAGCTCTCCTCCCAGCTCCCTGGGGTGCGTTGGAGTGTGCTCGAGTCCTAACCCCCAGGACCCATGACGGTGACCTTATTTGGAAATTGTGTCTAATCAAGTTACGATGAGGTCGTGCTGGGTTAGAATGAGCCCTAATCTGATGACTTGTGTCCTTCTGAGAGGAGGAAATTCGGACTCAGACCCACCCACACCCAGAAGACTGTCGTGTGATGACTGCACAGAGCCGGGACGGGGGCAGAATGGGCTGGCGGAGCAGGGGAAGGGGCCCTCCGAGTCCCTAAGCAGGAGCCAGCCCTGCTGACCCTCAGGAGCTGGGAGAGCCTCCCGGAGACCGCAGACGCCCCATCCCGCGTGAGGGAGACGGGCGGCCCAACCCGTGTGACACTGTGTCTACGCATGGGCTCCAGAGATGAGCCTGCCTGGGAACCCAGCTCCCTCCCAGGCCGACTGGGACCTTGAGCCAGCTCTCAGCTGCTGCTTATATGAAGCTAGGAGAATAATCACACTGGGTCTGTGAGATGGCTCTGAGGGTTCCAGGAGAGAGTGTGGAGCCCTGAGCAAACAAAGTTGGCCCCACAGGGAGCACTCACCAAGCAGGCCCACTGGAGAACATATCCTCTGGTCCATTCAATCCAGCCCAGGGCGACAGGGATGAGGGAGGCCTTCCTGAAGGCTGCAGGGCCTGAATGGAGACTTGACGTGAGCAGAGGATGACAGCTGGAATCTACTCGGAAACAAGCCCAAGCAGGAGAGGAGAGGAGCATGGAGGAGCCTGGGAGATGGGAAAGGACATGTGCTGGGCCCTTCTCCTGCACCTGCTGTGTGATCACAGGGTAATGGCTTACCTTTCCTGGCCCACTGGGGCTGTTAGGAACACACCGAAGGCCCACCAGGGTGGTCTCCTAAGACCCTTCCATGGCAGGAGATGTTCATTGTCCCCAGGATCCATTCTCCACCTCTTCCTTAGTCCTCTGCTGCCTGCATGGCACCAGGAAGGAAGACTCACCTCCAGACTCTCTTGCAGCTGGGCATGGCCATGTGACTACGTGAGGACATGTAGAGAAGTGAGAAGCAAGAGGACCGTCATGTGACACCTCTGGGCAGTCTCCTCAGAAGGGAGGAGCATGAACTGTTTGTCTCAGCCAAGAGGAGCCTACGGGGACGTGATGACCAAGGGCGAGGTGTGAGGGCCCTGGATGGAAGCCTCAAACGGAAGAAGGACATTAGCTGGAAACTTGGGGAATCTGAAGAAACTATCAGTTCAGTTCATTTCAGTCGCTCAGTCATATCCAACTCTTTGCGACTCCATGGACTGCAGCACGCCAGGCTTCCCTGTCCATCACCAACTCCCGGAGCTTGCTCAAACTCATGTCCATCGAGTTGGTGATGCCATCCAACCATCTCATCCTCTGTTGTCCCCTTCTCCTCCTGCCTTCAATCTTTCCCAGCATCCAGGTCTTTTCCAATAAATCAGTTCTTCATATCAGGTGGCCAAATTATTGGAGTTTCAGCTTCAGCATCAGTCCTTCCAATGAATATTCAGGACAGATTTCTTTAGGATGGACTGGTTTGAGCTCCCTGAAGTCCAAGGGACTCTCAAGAGTCTTCTCCAACACCACGGTTCAAAAGCATCAATTCTTCAGCGCTCAGCTCTCTTTATACTCCGACTCTCACATCCGTACCTGAATAAAGTATGGCGTCTCATTAAGGATAAGGTATCAGTATTGACTCATTAATTATAACAAGGGCTTCCTTGGTGGCTCACTGGTAAAGAATCTGCTTGTAATAAGCCAGGAGATGTGAGTTCAATCCCTGATCCGGAAAGATCCCATGCCATGGAACAACTAAGCCCGAACACCACAACTACGAGCCTGTGCTCCAGAGCCCAGAAGCCTCAAGAGCTGAGCCCACGTGCCGAAACTACCGAGGCCCACGAGTCCTAGACACCGTGCTCTGCAACAAGAGGGGCCAGGGCAACGTGAAGCCTGTGCTCCGCCACCGGAGAAAGCCCGCACAGCAAAGCGCAACCCCAGCACAGCCACACTAAAACAACAATACCACGGATATAAACAGTCCGAAAACACTCTTTTTTTCTAAAAAGAAGGAAGACAGACTTTCTTCTCTCCCTCCATCCTGCCATCAGAAACTTGGATGTGATGGCCAGGGCTCAGGCAGCCATCTTGGACCGTAAGGAGGAGGGCCACCCTGTAGGAGGCTGAAAGGAGCCTTGTCCCCTGTTAAACTCATGGAAGCACCCCAGCCCTGCATATCTTCTTTTGTGCTACAGAATCAAATATGGTGTGTTTAAGCCACCATCCATTACTTATGTTTGTTTGTTTGTTTTGTCTTCCTCGTTGGAGCCTAATCCCAATGGAGACGCTGTCTATCTCTTTAAATGACATCAGACCTCAACAAAATTCCATTTGGGAAACTTTCCCATACGATGTGATCTTAGAAAACAAGTAGTCTCTCTCTCCCCATGTCCTCCCAAAGTTCCCTCATTAAGTGTTTAGAGGCAGGCCCACTAGACACTGATCCACGACTCCCCGGGTGAACGGGATGAGACAAATATGTTCCATTCCAACTCTTTAAAAAACATCCAGCCCAACTCGATGGCATTTTGGTACTCTTCCAGTTGCAGGAGTTAAAATTTATGTCCTGTTCATCAGGATAACACAGAGGGCAGAGTCTGGTGCTCTCGATCCTCACACTGGCAGGTAAAGCTGATGCGGCTTCAGCGTTGCACCATAGGATGAAACGCGCAGAATCAGTAGAATGTGATTTACTCCAATTCTGCTGTCCCAGCATTTACACAGATGTCAGATGAGTGGAGAACACAGCGGGAGGAGCACATTAGGGTAAATTATTGCATCTGAAAAGAGGGAGTATCGTAAAAATGTTAAAAGGGAAAGTAAGTATTTATGACTCGAGTTGCCAGTAATTTTATCCCCCATTTGCCTCCTTGTGTGAGGTAATTAGAGCCTCCTCCACGTGAAGCTGCCGCTTCCAATGAGCTTGGGTGGGGCTGATGAGTCCCCAACCCTGACCCCGCCTGCTGAGTTACCCTCCCCAGAGAAGGCCAGGCACACCTGGGGGCGTGTTTTCTGGTGTGGACAGGAAGAAGGGGCTGAAGGCTCTGGGAATGAGGGTCACTAGTGGTGGACACGTAGCACTGTGTTTCAGAAGCCTCATCTCCTGGACCCTGCCGGTATGAGGACCGTTGCACTCATCTTACAGGTGAAGAGACTGAGCCCCAGAGTGACGTTCGGGCTAAGAAGCAGTGGAGCCCGCTTTGCGGTTCCGTCTTCTGCTCCTGAGCTGTTTCTTCATCTGCCTTCCCCTCTGCTGGACATCAGGTGGCTCAACAAAGTCCACTTGAAAGGGCTGGACCCTTTGGGCTGCCATTTTAGAAAACCCAGACTGTGGCTGAGGACCAGCAGCGGTGGAGCAGAAATCCGTGTTTCTCCAAGGCAGTGGCCCCCAGTCCTCTCACGTGGGGGCTGCGGTGCAGTGCAGACCCCTCGCCCACGCCTGGACCTCCAAGCTGTGGGGCCACAGCTGGAATCTGCGTTGCAACATCTGCCTGGAGAAGAACCTCCTGAACCAGGGTCTGAGACACCCTGGCAGAAAGATTGAGAATGCCAACTCTGGACTTGGCAGCCACCACACATAGCAGGACTTCCTGACTGGCTCAGTGGTAAAGAATCCTCCTGCCAATGCAGGAGATGTGGGGTCAATCTCTGGATCGGGAAGATCCCCTGGAGGAGGGAATGGCAACCCCCTCCAGTATTCTTGCCTGGAGAATCCCATGGATAGAGGAGCCTGGAGGTCAGCAGCCCATGGGGTCTCAAAGAGTTGGACATGACTGAGTGGCTGAACAGTGGCAGCACACAGCAGTCACATACGCTGTCCCTTGGTGTGACTGGCTCCAGATGAGGGTTCTGCAGAGAGCTTCAAGCCCTGGCCTGTCCCCTCCACCCCGTGTGTGGTCTTTCCAGGACCTGGTTTCCTTGTCTGTGAAACAACAGGGTCAGCATCTTATCTCGCAGGCTGTCATGAGGCCAGAGGGCTCTCTGCTTCTCCCTGTCTCTTTGCATAGGTGGTCTTCCTGTGTGTGGGAAATGCACTGTCCATCTCACTTTCCCAGAGAAAACTGTACAGTGGAGCCTGTGTTCCTCAGGAAGGGGCTGGAGTCCCTCATCCTTAGAAATGACCACAGACTCTCTAAGCAAGTGTTCCCAGGTCCTAATCAAGCCCTGGGAGATATTTTAATCCACTCAGTGGGGCTTGCTGGTTGACAGCTAACCACATGTGATCTCTCTAATTAGTAGTCTCAGGATATAAGCACACAATCTTCATGACTATCCACTCCATATATATTCCTAGACTCCCCGGCTTGTGTGTATCATGCATTTAAACACAGGGAGCCACCATCCTAACCACGGTCATTGCTACAGACTGGATGTTTGTGTCCCCACCCCACCCCCATTCCTGATCCATTGAAACCTAATCTCCAGTGTGGTGGTATGAGGAGGCGGGGCCTGAAGGTCATTATATCCTGAGGGTGAAGCTCTCGTAAATGGGGTTAGTGCCCTTAATGAAGATGGAGGGGTCTCTTGCCTTTTCTGCCATGTGAGGACACAGCAAGAAGGTGGCCTTCTATGAACCAGGAAGTGGGCTCTCAGCACACACCAAATCTACCAGCACCTTGACCTTGGGCCTCCCAGCCTCCAGAACCGTAAGAAATAAGTGCTTATAAGTCACCCCATCGAGGGTCTGCTGTCCTAGCCACTCATGTGGACGAGGACAATCATCAATCACATCATCGCCATCACCACTGTCATCCTCAAAACCAGCTCACGTCACACCTCCCGTGCGCCTGGTGCTGTTCCAGGCAGTTTACGGGCATACCTTATTTCACTGTGTTTTGCTTTATTGCGCATCACAGGTATCAGCATTTTATATAAAGTGAAGGCTGTGGCAACCCTGAGCTGAGCAAATCTATCAGCTCCATTTTTCCAACAACATTCGCTCAATCCAAGTCTCTGTGTCACAGTCTGCTAATTCTCTCAATATTTTGAACTTATTATATTTGTAATAATGATCTGTGATTAGTGACATATACTATTGCTTTGATGTTATAGCATTGTTAACAATAACATATTTAACAATGAAATATTTTTAGAGGTAAGAATTGCTTTTTACCTTGCACGTTGTTTTTTTAAGACTAGGGTCTTATAATAGTAAATAATAATAGTAATACTATTGCAATCCAGTAGACTCGAGGACAGTGTGAACATAACTTTTTTATTGAAGCAGAGTTGATTTACAATGTTATATTGGTTTCAGGTGTACAATATAACTTTTATAGGCACAAGCAATAAAAAAATTTGTGTCCCTCTCTTCATTGCAAAGTTCGCTTTCTCACAGCATCTGGATCTGAAGCCGCTGTGTCTCCAAGGTGTGCCTGTATTCGCGTTAGTTCAACACAACAACCTTTTTAGATAGACACATTATTACAGTTACGTCCTCCCTTATTTTACAGATGGAGAAACTAAGGTACAGAGAGAGTAAGAAATCTGCCCAAGGGCCCCCAGCTAGAAAGCCAGAAGTCTGGCAGTTGAAGAGTTTATGCTCTTGACGTTCACTTCAAATTGCTGTGCAGCTGGAGGGGCCAAAAGAGAAAATCCCATTGCATTTCCAACACAGCCTTTCAGAATCGTTGAACATGCTCTATCGTTGTTGTTGTTGTTTTTTAATTTAGAATTTATAATCTATATTTAAAGAGTAAGTAAGTAAAGTCGCTCAGTCGTGTCCGACTCTTTGCGACCCCATGGACTACCAGGTCCCTCCGTCCACGGGATTCTCCAGGCAAGAATACTGGAGTGGGTTACCATTTCCTTCTCCAGGGGATCTTCCCGACCCAGGGATCGAACCCAGGTCTCCCGCATTGGAGGCAGACGCTTTAACCTCTGAGCCACCAGGGAAGCCCATATTTAAAGAGTAAACTCCTCAAATTATAGGGAAACAGGCCTTATGTAGGCAGAGGTGTGCACGCTGAGTTGGGGTGTGTGTGTGTGTGCCTGTGGGCTAGTTTCATTCAGACTAGCTCGTCTGACCCAGAGAGCTAGGACTGGTCCACATATTCTGCCAAGTCAGATGGACTGGTAGCTGAGGCCCTTGCTCTCCTGGAGAGGTCTATGGACAACCTTTATGAGCATCCTTGCAGAGCACATTGATTATTTTAATTTTCCCCACCTTTGCAGCAGAATTCTTGCCTGCAGAGTACCCTTCTTGCCTTAAAGGTGTGTTGAAACCTGGCTTCTGCTCACAAGCCTCAGTTCTGCTGCCTAAAATAACACTCCAGGATGCTGGCAAGGGAATAGTACACTTCCTGCGAGTGTTCAATCCACATTCTCCCAAAAATAACACGGAGACTGTTAACACCTGCACTTTCCAACGCTTCCTCACTAACAACGGAGATTAATGGGCTCCACTCAGAACGGACCTCTCTGACCTCATCTATGAAGTCGGTGAACTCAGGAAATTGCCTGCTAATCCAAATCTTGATAATCCCAGCATTCTGACATTCTTTTTTCCCTCCCCCTTTGCAGCCCCCAAGTGCCCCATCTGAACTGAATTACAGCTCTCAAAGTTTTGATAAGATACTAAGCAGATTATTCTCCACAAATAACTTCTAACGTGGCTTGTGCAGATTTGTTGAGTGGAGAGATCAAAAATGATGCAGTTTAACAGAATGAAAAGTGGCCTGATTAACCCCAGAGAGTCGGTCCATTAGCAGAAAGAAGGAAATAAGAGGAAGGAGGGGGAAATGGGAGGATGGAGGTCTCCCAGGGGCAGTTCTTTGTCCTGTTGCAAACGTGTTGGGGGGCTGAAGATGCAGACCTGTTTCCATCCGTGAGGTGCCTCATGGGCCACAGAATCCCCATTCACGCCACCCTCAACCCCCTCATGTAACCGTCCACAGTAGGTCTTCGGAGGCCCATTTGGAAATGGGTGAGGCAAATGAGGATACCCAGGGAAAGCCTGGGCTTGAACCCCAGTGTCCCAGCTTCCCTCCAGTCAGCTCTGAGCTCCTTCATTTGTTTCCATTGCAGAGCCCACCCCTGGCACACAGTAGGTGCTCTTTAAATGCACCATGAAAGTCAAATAGCCTGCGCTGGTCCCTCCCCCTCTCAGCCGGTGAGATCTGTGGTCTCTTGGTTCTAGATCCCCTGAAACTTCTGCCTACCTTGCCTGTTACTTTGTTCCCGTGAAAGTGCCTGTTAGACATTTCCATTCATGCTTGGGCAGTATATGCCTGAGAAAAATCTTCAGATGTTTGAAAGGGTCTATGAGGGGAACGTTACCCTCCCGCCCACGTCCGTTCCCAGGTGGCTGGCACTAATACTGCGCAGAGGTTCTCCACCTCCAGGTGCAGGTAGATTTCCATCTCCTGGCCCCCCTGTGGCTGGGGGATCAGGTGGCAAGTGCCGACCAGGGACTTATGAGCAGAAGTGACGTGTTAAGGACATTGCTGATGGTCCAGTGCTTAAGACTCTGTGCTTCCAATGCAAGGGGTGAGGATTTGGACCCTGGTTGGGGAAGTAAAATCCCACTTGTCTCACAGCATGACTCAAAACAACAAACGAAAAAAGTGACATGTGTCACTTCCAGGCTGGAGCTCACTGGCAGTGCAAGACCTCCAGAGCTCTCTGATGAGCAGCATCATCACAGATGGTGACGGCTCCATCAGCCTCCATCCCGGAGTGATCTATGAGCAGAGAGCCCTTGCTGTCCTGTGACGGCCACGTACAGATGAGAACCAAACCGCTGTCATTTAAGCCACTTAGACTTAGGGCGTTGTTTGTTACTGCAGCATCCACATGCCTCTCCTGACGACACACCCCGCTTCTCAGATCACCCTTTGGAAGCACCCACTCTTACCATTTGCTTAATATCCTTCCAGATATAACCAGAACATGTACCAGCTGTGCTTTTTCTTGCTTTTATTTTTAGTTTTCAGTTACTGTATCTTGGGGATACTTCCATATCCGTGTATAAATACCTGCCTTATTCATTTTTTGAACAGCTAAATCATATTCTACCCAAAGTATATACCATCATTCATTTAAACAGTGCCCACTTGTTGGACATTCAGTTTCCAATCTTTTGCTACTCCAATGTGCTGCAACGAATGACCTTGTATGCAATTATATCTCAGGCCGTTTCATCGCTAGAGCAGCTGAGGTGCTCTGTTTCTTCATTTATAACACAGAAATAATACTAGGACCCACGTCTCAGTATGAATGAAGTGCTCTAGCATGTAGCGAATGAACGCATATGTAAAAAAATCATTTTTATTATTGACTTTTGGGCAAACCGGTGAGATCTAAAAAAGCAAAAGAAATTTCCTACATGGAATAACATTCAGCGAAGAAAGGGACTGAAAATGTTAGTGTCATGTTATCATTTTTTCCTTCTTAATTTTTTATTGGAGGATAGTTGCTTTACATGCTGTGTTGGTTTCTATTGTACAGCAAGATGAATCAGCCATACGTACACGTATGTCCCCTCCCTTTGGGACTTCCTTCCCCTTTCACCAGAGAGCATGAACTAAGTTCCCTGTGCTATAACAGGGTACTCTCCCTCCTTACCTGTGTTATGCATGGGAGCAGTAGTGTGTACGTATTCCGGTCTCCCAGTTCTTCACACCTCCCCCATGTTATTACTAAGATTCGTCCATTATCGTTGAATAAGCCACATACAGCGGGTTTCCTTCCTCTGCTCACCCCCTGGTTCCTCCTCTCACTTGGCGGCCTTTACTTTCTGAGCATCTGCTGTGTGTCCCCGTGGTGCTGCGACAGGGAACACCAAGGGGCGTCACACACAGAAGCACAAGCTACCGCCATCCCGCTTGGCTTGAAAATCAGAAAGAAAACTAGCATCATTTTCTGTACCCTCCCCAAGACTTTGCTCAACTTGGCTGCTTTATGCAGACGTGTGCAAGCGTCAGGACAGGCAGTTTAGAACATTTCACCACCTCAAAAGGAAACCCTGTACCCTTTAGCGACCTTTCCTATTTCCCCATCCCCCAGCCCGGTCAGCTGCTCAACCTGCTCCCTGTCTGTACGGATTTGTCTGTTCTGGACGTCCCGTATCCTTGAAATCATACAGCGTGGGCTTCTGCGTCTGACTTCTCTCCCTCGGCAGTGGTTTCAAGATTCACCCACACTGTAGCTTGCGTCAGTGTGCCCTTCCTTTCTGGGACTGAGTCCTGTTCCGTTGTGGGCGTGGACGACATTCCATTCATCCACTCACCTCTTTTGATGGACATGCGAGTCGCTTCCACTTTTCGGCTCTAGTGAATAATGGTGCTGTAATTGTCTGTGTACAAGTGTTCATGTGGGCAGATGTTTTCAGTCCTCTTGGGTGTGTACTCAGGAGTGGAACTCCTGGGTAGTGTGGTGACTCTACATTTCATTGTTTGAGAAACCACCAGATGATTTACCTATAGCCATACCATTTTCCCTTCCCACTGCAGAATACGAGGGTTCCACCTTCTCCACATCCTTCCTAACACTTGTTATTATCTGACTTCTTAGAATGACTTCTCTTTCCTGCCCTGAATCCAGAGGGAAACAGTATCTAATTGAGGAGGAGCATCATAGTTAAAAAGCCTGTTCCTGATGTAAGTCTCCCATCAGTTGCTGACATTTCTATAAGGTGTGACACTCCGCAAAGCATCTAAAGATAAAGAAACTCACAGAACCTTCCCAAGATCTCTGGGTGTTGGATAGGGGAGGTGTTATTCCCATTATACAGATGAGGAAACTGAGGCTCACACAGGTTCTAAGCCTCCTAAGTTCACACCACAGGACTAGAACCCCAGGTTTTCCAACCCCCAGTCCAAGCTTCTCTCCATTACAACCCTAGGCTCCCCCGGGAGCCCTGTTTGAGGCATTTCATCCATTACACTGGTCAGATCGACCAGTTGCTCTGTAATTAACTACTCAGAGGAAATAAGAGCAGTCTGAGGCTGCCATTTTAGATGCTGGCTTAATCAAAAGTTTTAAATTAGTTCTGAGCAGCTTGGTTGCGAAAGCAGGGTTGAGCTTTTTGTAGTGACTTCCAGCAGCGAGGGAAGAGGTCGTGCCACCGAGGCTCTATTGTTTAGCATCTCAGGGCCCCAGCTCGTCACAGGAAATCCACAGCAAGGTGAAGGCCGTGCTTGCCAAGTCTTTGAAAGCAGTTCCTCCTGCCAGAGAGTTCCTTACAGAAGCCACAGTCCACCCAGACTTCCCGGGGCACTTTCTGCAGAACAAAGAAAAACTGTATTTTTCTGGACCAGACAGTGCAGAGCTTGATATTCCTCAGTGGAGGTGAAGACTGAAGTGATGCCCAGGGTTTGAAAACAAACCGAGTAAAACTGGGAGCTGCAGGGATGTCCCCTAAGAGTGTCGGTTAATAGACAATGGCCCGTGGATTAGACACAATCCAAGCATCCATTAAAACATTCTATGTGAGAGGATGCCTCTGGCCTGGAAAAACACTTTCTGAGGAGGTGAAACAAGCAGGTAATGACATAGCTGGTTCTCAGCTGGGGAGAAATGTCTGTATGGCAGCATCTGGAGACACTTTCGGTTGTTAAAAGTTGAGTGAGCTCTTGGCATGTGCAGGCAGCAGAGTACCACCAGATGTCCTGAAAGCTACAGGGCAGCCCCCCACAACAGATAATCATCCAGCGCAAATGACAGTCATGCCAAGGCCGAAAAACCCTTCCCATAATATGCATCATATGATTCCCCTTCTTATTGCATAAAAATGGTATAGATGATCGGAAGAGGTACACCAAATACAAGGTTGCTTTCTTCTTGGCTAAGGGAGAAGGTAGATGATATGAAATTTTTAGGCTCTTCTGCAGTTTCCAATCTCTATGAACAAAAGGTGTTTATTACTCTGCAGTCATTTAAAAAGTAAAATAAAATGATACCATGACAGTGACGAATAGGGGAGCTCCATCGATGAGAAGTTGCTCATCTCAGTTTCTCAAGCTCAGCTGGGTCGTGACCAGCCCATGGTTTGCGGCTGAGTCATGGGATCTCTCCATGCCTTGGTGTCCTCTTCCGAAAGCTGATGTTTCATATTTGCACTTCACTTCTTCCCACTATCATTTTTCTTCCCTCTTCAAATTCAGTGTAGCAAACGTCAGCTATGCTTCTGCAGTGAGAAGACGTTCCTAGGAACTGAGGGCTCTAGGGATGAAGGAGGTCCAGAGGAGGCCAGAGGGCTCTAGGGATGAAGGAGGCCCCTGCCAGAGCCCAGAGTGAACCCTGATGTAAGCCTGGACTCGGGTGATGAGGACGGGTCAGTGCAGGGTCAGTGGTTGTGACACAGCACCGCTCGGGTGGGGGTGCTGGTGGTGAGGGAGGCTGTGCCCTCGGACGGGGCCTCCAAGCACAAGAGAGCTTTCATGTCTGCACATTGGCAACAGTTATTCATCTCGGGGGTTCTTGGTGAGGTTAATAAACCAATGTAGGGCGATGGCTGCACATAGTAGGTCCACAACAAATGCGTTTTTTGTTTTTTTTTTACTCTCCCTTAAGGCTATGATACAATAGTCCAATGACAGTTCTTATTTTCTTTATAATTTAATTCATGTACTCTTCATTCACTCATCAATATTAATTTGAATGCCTACTACGTGTCAGGCACCGTACTATGTCCTGACAGGTCAGCAGCAAGGAAAACAGCATTTCTCTCTTACCACGCACCTCTTACTGTGTGACAACTCACCTCAAACTTAGTGGCTTAAAACAACCAACAATTACTACCTCCTCATTTCTGAGGGTCAGGAACTCAGGGACGGCTTGGCCGGTGTTTGGTGGGGATGCATGCGGCTGGAGCGTGGTGGGGCTGCCTTCCCATCTGATGGTTCACCTGGGGCTGGAGGGGCTGCTCCCTGGTGTGGCCACCGGCAGGAGGCCTCAGTGCTTCCCCTCGAGGGCTCCTCCAACGGGCTGCTCGAGCATCCTCCCAGCAGAGCCAAGGGCTCCCCCGGAGGGAATGAGCCGAGAGAGACCAGAATAGAAGACGCGGCATCTTTAATGACCAGGCCTCTGAAGCCACACCGTCATTTCCACTAATTCTATTTGTTCAAAGTGAGTCACGACCTCTGGCCTGTTCTCAAGGGGAGAAGACTTGGTTTCCATCTCTTGAAATGCCAGCCAGATTCGCTCACGTGGAGATGCCATTCGCCAAGTTTGGCGATGGTGTTCAGTTACGTAACCACTCCTAAGATCAAGACGGAGCACGTACCACCCTCCGAGCTCCGCGTGCGCCTTCCAGTCAGCTGGCGGCCCTCCTCCCCGTCACCAAGCAACACCAATCTGCTTTCTCTCACTATTGATTACTCCTGCCTGGTTAGGACCCTAAGCCAAAGGAAACCACCCAGCATGCATTCTTTCATGTCTGGTTTCTTTCACGTCATGTTTTAGCAGATCATCCGTGTTGTTGTTTCTTCGATTGCCGAGTGGCATTGCACTGTATGGACGAACCACAGGTTGTTTATCCCGTTGCCTGTCGGGGCTCCCTGCTCATGATCGTTGGCTGTGACTTCTCATTCCTGTGTCAGCGTGTAGCCCAGAGCCCCACCAGCACCTGCACAAACCGGGCTGGATCTCCCAGGTTTGCAGCAGAGTGTCCAGCCTCTGTGCACAAGAGAGGGGCCAGCAGGTGCTGCCTTGCTTTGTCCTCAAGTCTCGGACACTGGGGGCCACCTCCTAAGTCCAAGAAGCGGGCTCACTCAGCTTTTTTCTCATAGCTGGCAGCAGCTTCTGGTGGGCCACGGGTTCCCTGGGAAATGAGCCCTGAAACACAGAGGTTTCTCTTGAGAGTTCTGACAGTATCTCCCTGTGTTGGGAGTTGGTGGGGGTGAAGCACTGCCCAGGGTGGGGAGGTTGGACTGTAAGGTCATGATCACAAGGCCCTGGCCTGTCCCGGGAGGAGCTGTCCTGGATCTGAAGCTTGACTTGTCACTAGAGGTGGGCTTCTCCCTTCCCTGAAGGCAGCATCTGAGCAGGCCTTAGCAGCAGGCCATCGATGGCCCCTGGGGGGAGGGACAAGTGGGCGCAGAGGGGTCGGACAGGGCTGCACATCACTGCCAGCAGGCCCGCTCGTCACCTGGCCCCCAAGGGATGCTTCCTTGAGCATGCTGCAGGGGTAGACTTGAGACGTTGTGACAGAAACACGGCCAGGAAGCATAGAAGCTTTGCTCTCTGGCCCTTTAAGGAAACCTTTGCCCATCCTCCCTGATCTATTATCCGTATAGTGCACCAAGACCAGCATTGAAAAGATAAATAAATAAACGAGGATAAAAATGATCACTGCCCACCACTTGGGGAGGTTGGTGTTGCCCCATGAGCCTCTGCTCTGGGTTATGAGATCTAGACTGCCTGTCTGAGTCAGGGGGTAGGGGGGTGGTAACAGCCCCCAAAACTTGGAGGCCCCACTTCCTGGTGATCATTTTCCCCTTCCCTCGTCCCTGGTGGGTGCCAGCACCCATCAGCACAGAACCCAGCCTTGCAAGCCTGAAGGAGCAGGATGTCGCGAGCCCGTTTGGAAAGCCCCAGACATCCATCTTGAGGCAGCTGAGTGCTGAAGGCCGCGAGGTCTCTGGCCAGCGTGGTTGAGGGCCCTTGGCCAGGCCAGCCCCGGGGGTCCTGGCTCAGCGTTTTCCCTTCTAAGTAGTTCCTGCTCTGCTTGAGCAGGAACAGCACAGGCTGAGGGCAGCGGCTTTCAGGTTTGGGAAAGTGTCACAATCCTCCCCCTGCCACCACTGGGCACAGGGGTGGGCCCATGGGAGGGGCCGGGAGTTCTGATCCCATGGGGCCGGGCTGAGGGCTGAGACGGTGCATCTCTTACAGGCTCACAGGGGCAGGGGATGCCGCTGGCTGGGGCCCTCTCTCTGAGAACCATTGCTTTAGACCACAGAGTTCTTGAACATGCGAAATCGTGGAGACCACAGTGGCTGGTCTTGCCATGCCTCCCTCCCGGCCTGAATCCTTAATTATTTAGTCTATTATTTATTTAACTGGATTCCCCATTTACTTTTTAAATGCATGTATTTCAAAAAGGAAGCTCTGCCCTTTTTACTGTAAACAGAAAGCCAGCATCACCACACAGAAACAGCAACTCTGCAGATAAAAACTGAAAACGAGAACCCTGCTATGGGGTTCAGGCCAGTTGCCACCTCAGCCCTGCCCTCCCTCTGTTAGGGGCGTGGGGTGGGGCCCGGTGATTCCTGCAGGCGGAGGGGTTCTGAGCACTAAGTGGAGGGTCTCTCCCAGACTTGATCAGAAGGATGGGAAGCAGCGTCCTCCTTGGGGGAAGGGCAGTGTCTCTCAGTGTGGGGGTCATCTTGATTCACTGCCCAGTGGACCCGCCGCACTTTGGCCAGTGCTGACCTCGGGTGTGGCCACGCTGCGTGTCCCCTGCAGGACGGCCATCCCAGGCGGCAGTGATCTCGGTGGTTTGCTCCTCTGCACCTTGGCTCTCTGCCTGGCCTGCTGGCATGCACCTCCACTGGGGAAGTGGACACCCCTGCCCGCGTCCTGCCGTGGCTGTGGCACCCAGTACAGGGCCTGGCAGGAGAAGCCCTCACCCCAGTGGGTAAGGCAGCTCCCTTCTTAAGGGGTGACGCTGGGCTCATGGCACTTCTCCCTGGGGATGTCCCTCCCCAGTGTTCCCATGTCCTCTGAGCAAGACCCCTGGAATCCTTGGGTTTCCCCTGATGTCTTTGTGGGCAGGAGCCCAGGGCCCCTCGGGGCCTTATTTCTGTATCCAACCATCTCCCCGCTGGACCACAAGGCCTTGCACAGGCCAGGCCCTGGCAGGACGGGATGGGCACACTGGACCAGGGAATCACAGAGAGGTTGATGAAGGGCAGGGTCCACGGACACTAACAAGCGCCCTGAGTCTAGAACCTGGAGCCTTCCCCACCCACCCCCGTCAGACTCCACCCTCGTGCCACCCTCTGCTCCTGCCGGAATCTCTCATTGACCAAACTCAGCTGGAGGCCAGAGGCCAGAGGAGTCCACTGGCTCCTTCAGAGGGGGCCCTGGGCAAGGAGCATGGGAGAGAGGACGAGCAGAACAGGAAAAGGATGACCGACCCAGGTGGCAGATGGCTCACAGTGGGCGGCCTGCCTGTGTCCCCTCCACGGCCTGTTCCTCCAGCCTGCTCAGGGCTCTCAACCACCCCTTCCCTTCTCTGCAGAGGTGCCCTTGGCCCAGTGGAGGCCCTGAGAGGGAAACTGTGCCCACCCCGCAGTCCCAAGGCCTGGGCCAACAGCTGACTCAAGGTGGAACCCATTCTAGGATGTAGCCCCCACTCTGGAGAGACCACCTCCTGGACAGCCCCCTCCTTCTCTCCTGGCCCTGTCTCCACCACCAGAAAACCCTGGGTGGTTATGCACCTCACTGTTGCCTGTGTCGCATTCTGAGCACCGGCAACTTACCTGAAAAAAGAGAGAAGTGGATTTCAGAATGACGTCTAAAGGGATACTGTCTGAGAAATAGAGGTCACCCGTGTAATTCTACCATGAGCATCTATCTGTACAGAAGCAACATGTCCACAGGTCAACAGTGCTTCCCTCTCAGCTGGGGTGATTCCCATTTTCTCATTTTTACTTATTTTTATCTTCTAATTTGTCTTCAGTTGTTTTACTGACACACTTTTTAATGAAAAGATTTATACCTTTAAAAAGAAGGCATAGCACATGCAAGTGAGAATGATGCTGTGAGAGGGAGAATAAATCAGGTCTAAATTATAAAACAAGAAATAATTTACAAGATACAAAGAAATTTGGGACTTCCCTTGGCAGTCCAGTGGTTAAGATTCTGCAGCTTCCACTGCAGAGGGTGTGGGTTCAATTCCTGCTTTGGGAACTAGATCCCACATGCTGTGGGGTGTGACTCCCCCCAAAATTAGGTCTAATTTAAAAAGTGTATTTTCTTGTTCAGTTGCTGTTGTGTCCACCTCTTTGCGACCCCATGGACTGCAGCACGCCAGGCTTTCTCTATCCTTCACCAACTCCCAGAGCTTACTCAATCTCATGTCCATCGAGTCGGTGATGCCATCCAACCATCTCATCCTCTGTCGTCCCCTTCTCCTTCTGCCTGCAATCTTTTCCAGCATCAGGGTCTTTTCCAATGAGTCGGTTCTTCGAATCAGCTGGCCAAAGGATTGGAGCTTTAGCTTCAGCATCAGTCCTTCCAATGAATATTCAGGATTGATTTCCTTTAGGATTGACTGGTTTGATCTCCTTGCTGCCCAAGGAATTCTCAAGAGTCTTCTCTAGCATCAGTTTGAAAGCATCAATTCTTTGGCCCTCAGCCTTCTTTATGGTCCAACTCTCACATCTGTACATGAGTACTGGAAAAACCATAGTTTTGACTAGACAGACCTTTGTTGGCAAAGGGCTGTCTCTGCTTCTTAATATGCTATCTAGGTTGATTTATAAATCAAGTCTAATTTATAAAGCAATGAATTAATCATTTGCATATTTCAGCAATTCCAGAATGTGAACAATTCTTTCTAGCAAATTTGTCATGACTTGCCACACAGGGGATCCTGACTCATCCGAATGTCAGAAGCAGTGGCTGAGAATATCAGATGGACAGGGAAGGCCCTCCAGGAGGAGCAAGTAAGCAGCAGAGAGGCAGGCTATTCCAGATCCAAACTGGAAATAATCATATTAATAACAACAGCTAGAATTTTCTGAGCGTTTGCTTCATGCCAGTCGTGGCTCTCAAATTCTTTCCATGGATTAACTACTTTCACCTAACAGCAGCCCTCTGAAGCAGATACTGTCACTGTCCCATTTTACAGAAGACTCACTAAGCGTGAGGCAGCAGGTCTTCAGGGGCAGAGCCACGGCCGGGACTCAGGCTGCCTGCCCAGAGCCTGTGTCCTTGGCCGTCCTAAACACCAGATGGCCCGGAGCAAGCCTAGCTCTCTGTGGGACTTTTAAAGTGTCTGGGTCCCAAACTTGGACGTAGGCACGGGCATAGTGAAACCTGTATGCCACGGAAACCGCCTCAAGAGTTCTTGGAAGTGTGTACAATTTTGTGACTTCTTTCCAAGCTGTAAAAGTTCAGCTAATGGAAAGGGTGGGCTCAAAGAATTAAAAAATCTACGATCTTAGGGAAACTAACGAGCGTTGCGGCCTCGTCTTCCTGACAGAGGCTCCTGGAGTTTGTAACATGTCACCTGGGTGTCAAACAGCACACGTCAAAACCCCCGGGGCCCCCGCTAAACCGAGCAGGCCGGGAGTAAAGTCGGGGAAGAAGGAAAGGTGGACAAGCCTGGGGGTGGGGGTGGGGCAGAGTGCAGATCAATCAGAACTGGCGAGAATCAGAACTGACGGAGACCAGCCAGTGCCAGGGGCTCTGCTAAGCACTTAAAAGATACAGTTTCTCCTCAACCTGTCCACAAAATAAATTAGGTCAGAAGCATCATCTTCTCGTCTCCATGTTATTGGGGTTGAGGAAACTGAGGCTCAGAGACGCTGAGTAAGTCACTTAAGGTCACACAGCCGGTGCATCAGTCAGGACAGTTGAGGTTCTGATGAAGTTTAAAAAAAAAAAATCAACCCTCAAATCTCAGTGTCTTAAGAAGACAGAGGTCTGATTATATTCCTGTCCCGTGCTCATACTGGGTTGTTGGGAGCCCAGATACCCCTGATGGATCAGCTGCTCATTCCAGGCTTCTCTAGGGAAACAAGCACGTCTCGGCCAATGTGTAGGCAGAAGCATTGCCTCACGGGCCTCAGCTCTGAGCAGAGCTTATCTGACTTGCCTTGATATCAAGCCACTGAAAGCACAGCAAAACTCCTCCCAAGAGTAAAACAAGATCCTGTCAGGGTGAGGACAGCTCCCGAGGGGGTAAACTTTCCAGTCAGCCCATGGATCAGTCAGGTTCAGGCTCAGCTGCTACAACAAACAGGCCCCTCCAGATGGTGGCAGCTCACACCTGTGGAGCCCAGCTTCTCTCTCAGGGGTGGGCAGTCCTGGCGGAGGGACCCAGCTTCCTGCAGCCACTCTCCTGCTGTCACCCCCTGGGGGTGTTCATGCCCATAAGATAGAAGCTGAGCCCCACACCAGTGCTTAGACTAGGGCAGGGAAGAGTGGATGTGAGGGAAGAGTGGATGTGAGGGAGGCGAGGGTGTGGATCGCATCCCGACACGCACCCCCCACCCCAGCAAGAACAGCCACGTGACCGTCCCCAGCACCACGTGACCGTCCCCAGCACCACGTGACCATCCCCAGCAGAAGGTGGTGGGATCTGCCTTGGCAGCCAGGTGTCCTCCTGAAGCTTTGGGAAGGGCTTTTATTCCCAAAAGGAAGAAGGCAGAGCCCTGCATTCTCCCGTCACCTCGCCCAACTCTCTTGTTGAGCCTCCTGACACTGACTTCTCATCATGTCATCCTGGGTCTCCATCCCAGGTTGCTGCCTACAGAGTCATCTCCCCCTCCTCTGTGTCCCCCTCCTGCCTGGGTGGCTGTAACAGAATGCCGCAGACTCGGGGCTGAGACAACAGACGTTTGTTTCCCACAGCTCTGGAGGCTGAAGGTCCGAGATCAAGGCACCGGCGGGGTGAGTTCCTGGTGAGGACTCTTCCGGGCTTGCAGACGGCCGCCCCTCTCCTGTGTCCTTACGTGGAGCAGGGTCAACTCTCCTCCTCTCTGGTTTGTTGTAGTGATTGCTGTGGTTTAGTCACTCAGGTATGTAAGACTCTTGGCGACCCCGTGGGCTATAGCCCACCAGGCTGCTCAGTCCATAGGATTCTCCAGGCAAGAATACAGGGGTGGGTTGCCATTCCCTTCTCCAGGGGATCTTCTCGACCCAGGGGTCGAACCCGCATCTCCTGCATTAGCAGGCAGATTCTTTACCATCTGAGCCACCTGGGAAGCCCTCCTCTCTGCTTATGAAGTCATGAATCCCATCATGAGGACCCCACTTTTGTGAACTCGTCTAACCCTAGTCACTTCCCAGGGGCCTTGGCTCCCAATACCTCGCAGTGGGGCTAGGGAGACAACGCTGGACCCATGGAGGGGGGACACGGTTCATTCCACTGCAGTGAGACTTGAGTGCGTCTCCTTCTTAGGACCAGTGCCACTGCCCACAGAGCTCGGCTGTGCCAGGACGGTCCCAACACAGGACACAGCTCTGTTGTTCCTTGCAGATTGGTTGCTATTTACATGATTGATTACATGGGCAAGGGAGGGGAATGGAAGCCGGCCACCCCGGGGCCCAGATTCCACCCTGGATGATGAATAAGCCGCCTTTCCAGTCCAGCCCTGCGGAGCTGAGGCACAGGAATGCAAATTTGTTATGAGCCAATGACCACCTCCTCGCCAGGTCCAAATATCTCCAGGGCTTCCCAGCTCCTTCCTGCAACCCACTGCCAAATTCAACACAGGCATCCACTTGGTAAATGTGCACCCAGACGTTCAAGGGTGCAAAAAACAGAAAAGAGACCAAGCCTGGCCCGCTCTCACAGAGCCGCCTCCTCCGGGCTGCTGAGAACACGGGGCTGAGGAAGCCCAGGGCTGTGTGTAATGGGATTCACGGGCTCAGCTTCCGACAAGCCTTACGAACCTATTTTGGGGGATAAATGGCTCCTCAGAAAGGTTCACCCCTCTGTGCAAATGTGATTTCACACTCCACTCAAAATGCCCCGGGAAATTGCAACAGAAAATGGGCGCTCAGACAGGCCCCTCAATGAACAGATCCTTGTGCCCGGGTGATGGGCAGCTTGGAAAACTCACCTTGCTTGTCCTCTTTGCAGCTGGGCACACGCTCCTGCAGCCCGATGGCTGAGGCATTGATCACCTTCCTTCCTTGGCTTGTGTCACTGCAAATACTCACTGTCCTTGCTGCTCCAGAGTCCTTTCCCGTTTATCCAAACCTTTCTCTACCTTCCCAGCCCAACTCTCTGCCACCTCCTCCTCCTGGAAGCCCTCTGAGAACTCTCATTCAGCCCCATTTTCATCTCAATGTCCTACGTGGTCCTCGCTGTCCCATCCCAGCCAGACTGCTTGACCATAGCTCTCTGCCCCTTGAGGGGAGTCCCCTGGGCAGAGTCACTTAGCAACTGTGGAATCCACCTGAGTGAATCAGTAGCTTCCTTACCCCCAGGCGAGCCCTATGCTTCTCTCTGTGCCTCGGTCTCCCCGCTGCTGGGGGAGCCGGTAGATGGACGAGATGCTGAGCCCGGTGCCTGCCCCGCCTCTGCCTCAGCTCATGGGGGCTGTGTGTCAGCTCACAGTCATGCTCAGCCGGCTGCCCCTCCTGCCCCGTCCTGGGAGTCCGGGCCATGTGGGAGAATGTGGAGGAGGGGGAGGCTAGGATGCATGGGGACAGGGGCTGCGGTCCAGGTTAAGGACTTAGGACGTTATTCCAGGGGACTGGGAAGGACTTTGGCCCAGGGAGTGACAGTCAGAGCTGCACTGGGAAGGTGGAGGGGAAGGGCAGGGCAGGGTGGGAGGGTTGTCATGAGGATAACGCACAGCTCTGAATGCAGAGCACCAGGCACATCCTCCCCCCAGGTCCCCTGTCTCCCATTCCCCACCACTCCTTGTGCTGGATCTCACTCCACTGACACTGAGCAGAACCTCCCCCCCCCTTGCGTCTGCACTGTGGACAGGAGCAGAAGGCCCCACTTTCCGAGCGCTCAGGGGGATGCGGCTGGCTTCCAGCCAGGAGGCGATGCCAGGCTCCTCGTGGGGCATTCCTGGAAGCACACTCTGTGCCACGTCTGGCACACATAAGACAGAACCCCGACATCCACTGGGCACCCATCCAGGGACTTAGGGAGTCTCTGAATCTGGGAACACCACCATTTCTAAGACTTGCAGCTTCAGCGAGTTCCTAGGGAGGAGACACCGGGCCTCCTGGGTGCTCAACCTGAGGCTGTGTGGCCTGGGGTGAGTGGCTTAACCTCTCTGGGCTTCTTCCTCTTGGTCTCTCCTCAAATCAAACCCTGCGATGAGGACTTGAATAGGGAGTATTTTTTTGAGAGGTGGTCGCAGGAAGAACACACAGGGAATGGGGAGGGGCTGCCAGGAGGGAAGGAGCCATTCAGTCATGTTGTCAGGACAGTTAGTAATGGGGGTTGCTGGAGCTTAAGCCCACTGAGAAAACTCTGGAAAACAAAAGAGAACGTGCACTTCAGAGGCATCCAGGGCAGCGAGGGGGCTGAGGCATTCACACCCTGGGTTTCATAATCCTCGGTGGGAACATCTCTTTGCAACAGGGCGACTCAGTTCTCCCACCCGCTTTATGGACCCAAAACTGACTCAGGACATTGACCCCACATCCTAGAGGGCAGGTGCTAGCTCCAGGGGTCAGTTCGGGGTACAGGGAAGGAGTCAGAGTGAGGACCAAGAGTAGGGCACCCGCCACAAATAAAATGGGGGTCATTCCCAAGATCAGGGTGAGGATACGTGAGATGACGGTCTGTCAAGTGTTAGCGAGATGCTTGACATGGAAGGAAAAGTCAACACACGTAAGTGCGTCCTCATTGTGCGAGTTTGGGGCAGGTCAGGTGGGGGATATTCCCTGACCTGGAAGGTGGAGGGAGGAGAGGGACTGGGGGTTCAGTTCCCAAGGCTCTCCCTGCCGGGTCCCTGGGGGTCAGCTGCGTCTGCTCCTGATGTTCTCTTGGGGTTTTAGTAACCCTGCCCCCCACACCCCCAAGGCTGGACTCTGCGCCGTCTTGGCGATTTCCACAACAACACTTTGTAAGAGTCTCCTTCTATTAAAAAGTCTCCTGGACTGTCTCCTGCGGGGCCCTGACTGACCACTGGCTCACCTGTGTGAGTGGTGACTGCCTCTCATTCTCCGTGGCCACCCAGCACCCCGTCTGTGTTCCGGGGGTCGCCCTCCTTTCACGCTGAGAAGGGAGGAGGCAGAGCAGGAGAGCAGTACGAGTTCCAGGCAGTCAGTGTCCCGGCCCCGCTATCTGGGCTGTGGGCACATGGGCTGGCCTGCACCTGCCAGACACGCCTGCCCTTGACTTCAAGCTGGGAGCTCGTGGCCCCAAGAAACAGGGGCCGTGGCTGGTTCTCTTTGGAAGGGAGGGCACTGGGGTGCTCTGCCTGGATCCCCCTTCATTAACAACTCACCTTCCTGGGCGCTGAGAGGATGTCCAGCGATGTACTCTCTTTGGGGATGGCCAGGCAGGACACAGGTGGCCCAAGGGCATGTCCTGTCTGTGTGTGGCACCCGCGTCCGACAACCCAGGCCACGGGGGTGCGAGCCCAGCCCCTCACCCTGATTTGGTGCAGCTCTGGAAGTGCAGCCCAGCACCCAGCTCCCCACGAGGATGGCGGAGTCCTTGGCTGGGACCGCCTCACAGCTCAACGTCCCCCTCCACTCAGTTCCCCTTTTCTTCTCCTCCCTCTCAAGGCCACTCCCTGATGACTGGCTCTCGTGCTGACCCCAGCTCAGCGTCTGTGCCCCGGGGTGCCCAACTTCGGCAGGGGGGTGGGCAGCATCTGCTGCAGCCGTCAGGGTGGGCAGGGCTCAGCACACAGGCGCCGTGTGGCTGTCACCAGTTCCATGCCCACAGCTTCTGGGTCTGACTCCCCAGCTCCCCTGGTTAGCAGCAATCAGCCACAGCAGGATCTTCCAATAAATTCCTCTTCTCTTTTATCAGCTGGAGATGGTTTCTGTTGCTTTCAACTCGTAACTGACTGCCAGTTAATGCCCAACAGTTGAGTTCTCAGTTGCTAAGAGATCTGCGGCAGGACCTCACAGATGCCCATAAATGGGTTTTGGGGAAGCGGATGACCCTTCCCTGGCAGAGCCTGGATCCGTGTGCGTGATGTTATGTTTATGCAAATTACACACATCATTTCTGGACGTGCACGTCCAGAGCTTCTGGTCAGATTCGTGGGGGCTTGTTGATTACAGCCCGATGTTGGTACCAGTGCCCCGCTGTCCCTCCCCTGGCCTGGGCGGGCGCTCTGGTCCACTCGGGAGGCTGGTCCTGTGCCTTAGACTCGATGCATGGGCGGAGTCCAGCCTCTTGAGTTTCTTGCACACTCATTGTCTAATGAGGCAGCTCCTGGGTAGTCAGTTGAGAGCCCAGGCTCCTTCCGCCTTGTGGCTCCGCCCTTCCTGGGGTGCTGGAGGCCTCTGCACCCAGGACCCAGTGAGCAAAGAGAGCAAGGCAGGACCACACGCGCTTCTTCATCAACGGGTCCCCCACATCCCTTACTGCCCACCGAGTCCCACGCTCCCCCTTACTTGCCCAGTGGGCCTGGAAGCTCAGGTCCAGGCTGGACAGCCGCCCCCCCAGCAGCAGTTCTAACAGGGCAGGAGCTGATAGACAGTGAGCTGCCCCGGCCACCCCCGGGGCGACAGTAATGCCGCAAGAGCCCCAGGGAAAGGGCTCTGGTTCCACACGGTCCCCCGCAGTGGGGGTTTCATCGTCACACTGGGGGTCAACTCAGACCTGCTGACTGAATAGATGAAGGAGTGAAGGATGAATGAGAAAAGCCACCAGACTCTGTCAAGCCCAGGGACCATGTCCAGGCAGTTCTGGCTCCTAGGAAAGCATTCTCAGAACAGTTCTCCGGTCGAAAAGGGAAGAAGAGTTGGCTGGATGAGGATGCCATTTTTCTCCGAGACAGTGGAAGGAAGCATTTGGACTCTTGTCCAGGATGTCCGGAGCTGGGCGGATGGATGCCTCGCCCCAGCCAGGCTCCTTCCCCGAGGCTGTGTGTTTACTCGGAAGGGGTCTGTTCCTGCCGCAGGACAGGTGTTCCGCGCACTGCCGACGGGATGTGCCTGGAGACCCGGCTCTCTTGCACTGGCTCGGCTGCCTGGAAATTGATGGCCTTTCTTGTTTCTCTGGTGGGAACTGGGAGTTTCCCAGCAAAAGGTAACCTGGCCTGTGGACTATTATTTCCTGAGAAGCCCTGGATTTTCCCCCATATTAGTCATCGGAGAATGTATATTATTTTAGCTCTCGGACTCAGACTTGGGTTTTCAAGCACCGGAGGTAGAGTGGAAAACTGCCGGCGGGGCTGGTGGTGATGACTTAGGAGGGGGCAGCTCTCCTTTGCTCCCCTGGAGGCAACATTATGCTCCCCGAGGGCATGGAAGAGCCTTCTCCAGGCCTGGGCCTGAGTGACCTTTCGGAAGTGATGTCCACCTACTGGGTCTCTCAGGGGCAGATGGGTTCAGAGTAGAGGGAGGTGGCTCAGACAGTACCAGCTCCACAGAGGTGCCCAGAAGGGTTAGTATGGCTTAGGTAACGACTGCCCACTCCATGCCAGGCACCCTGGGGGTGGGGACAGGTAGGCCCCTTGGCTGTGGATGGCAGAGGACACAGAAATGTCCACGTTCAGAGGCAGTGCCAACACGCTCCTTGTTGGAGGGTCCCCCAGGAAGTGGAGAGCTCTCCGGACGAGAGCAAGGCCCCAGGATCAGTTAAAGCAAGGCCCCAGAGGCCAGGGAGGGCAAGTGTCCTCATGGAGCTGAAATGACACCTCGGCCCTCTTGTCCCCCGCCTCAGCCCTCAGGCCGGCCACAGCCCTCTGAGTCTGGCCAAGATGCTGGCTGCCTCAGTGGGAGGCAGCCTCTCCGCAGCACTGCTGCAGGCTGGGAAAGGCAGTGAACTTGAGTGTTCCCACTTATCTACGGAAGAACATCGGGAAAAATCGAGGGAAGGCAGAAAGCAGCAGAAGGGGCCTGGGTCTATCAGAGGTGACCACACTGCCTCTGGATGGTGACCAGCTGTGGGGACTGGCCAAGAGCAGCCCTGCTGGGGCTCTCACACCAGCTGGACCCCCCTAGTCTGCCCAGCCCGCGGCCCATTGGTGGGGCCCTGAGGAGGCTCTGAGCACTTGCCCCGTGGTACTGGGAAAGGTCCTGTGGGTAGCTGGCAGGTGAGGCTGACCAGGCATTTGAGTGAGGGGGTTGCAGCCAGACCCCCTGGGTTCATGTCCCAAGCTGTCCGTTCCTAGCTGTGTGGCCTTGAGCCAGTCCCCATGAGCCTCAGTGTCCCCGAGGATAGCACAGGGAAGAAGAAGTGTCTCCTTGATAGGGTTTTGTGGGTTGCATAGGAGATGTGTAAATGCCAAGCACCTGTGAGCAATGGTTTTTAAGCTTTGATGAACTGATATTTTGGGGTCCCTCTTCTGTGTGAGATGTCCCTCCTCTTTTCCTCTTCGCGGCCCCTCTTCTCTTCTTGCTTCTCATTCCCTCTTTCTTCTCCATTTCTGTCCCCTCTCCCCCCGAACTCAGGAGCCTGTTCTGTCTAAAATTCCCCTCTCGCAGAAGTTAGGGACAGCATTCAGTGTTCCCACCACTTGGTCAGAGCAAGGGACGAGCCTGGAGGTGGGGCTCTGCTGGCTGCCGGGGCCAGATATGCCCTTCATGTTTGTTTCCTGAACTGCTCCTCAGTTCTAAAGGCCCAGATCAAAGTCCCCTCCTCCAGGAAGTCCTCCCTAACTTCCTTGAGCAGCCAGTGGCTGCCTCTCCCACTCCCCTGCCACCCTGGACATCGGTGTGAGATGTTGACCCACTTAGGCTCCGGTCTTCTCTTCCCATGTCTGAGCTGGGGTGGGGGCGATTCTCAGGCTGCTGCCTGATTAAAACCTGGCTGGAAGTGGGGCCACAACTGCCAGCTGTCTGCACGGAACACCAGAGTCTAGATTAAAATAGCTGATTAAGTATTGAGGGGGACCAAAGGTGAATGAGATCAGCCCTGGGATTTCTCTGAAAGGAATGATGTTAAAGCTGAAACTCCAGTACTTTGGCCACCTCATGCGAAGAGTTGACTCATTGGAAAAGACTCTGATGCTGGGAGGGATTGGGGGCAGGAGGAGAAGGGGATGACAGAGGATGAGATGGCTGAATGGCATCACGGACTCGATGGACATGAGTCTGAGTGAACTCCAGGAGATGGTGATGGACAGGGAGGCCTGGCGTGCTGCGATTCTGGGGTCGCAAAGAGTCGGACACGACTGAGCGACTGAACTGAACTGAACTGAAAGGTGAATGAACCATGGAAACAGCCCACATGAGGACTTGGGTCTCTGGTCCCAGCCCAGGGTCAGACCAGACCCTCCCTGAGAGAAGCCGCATCCAGTGCAGCATCTTCCTCACCCCTGTTTCCCTGCCTTATTTCCCTTGTCACTCTGTTCCTTTTTAAGCCCGGGAAAGGTCTGCAGTTTGTTACTGGTTGAGTACCTGTGATCTGCAGGCTATGCAGTTTACAGCTTGCATCCCAACTCCACCCCAGGGTTCCTGTGGCCCCCGTCTCTGTAGAAGGCACTGTCTGGCTGCAGGAAGTGATCCAGAAAAAGGAATCCTAGCTTTTAGCTCAGGGGTCAGCTGACTATTTCTGTAAAGGGACAGTTGGGAAATTTTCGGGGATGTCTGTCACACACCTGCTATCGTAGTGCCAGGGCAGTAGAGGTGACTCCCAAGTGAGTGGGCATGGCTGGGCTCCAGTTAGTCTTCATTCACCGATGTAGATGGTGGTCTGCTAGCTCCTGCTTTATGTCCGCCTTTTTAAGGGCATCCCCGATGCCAGTTCATCGCCCACAGCAGCACATCTCGTGAAGTACTCCCCTTCAGTCTCTAACTCTGTTTGGAGTTTCTCGTAGGGGAGACCCCACGTCCACCGCCAGCCCCACGGTTTCCCATGCAGCTTCCGCCTCTTGCCCAGAGTCAGGCTGTGAGTAGACAATGGGGCTGGAGTCCAAGCTGGGTCTGCATGATGCCCAACTGCTGCCTGCCACGTGCCTCCCCCCAGATGCCCCGGTTTCAGAAGACCCACTCGTCCCCGTTGTGCCATCCTCTTTGTACCTCCAGCTCTGTTTCGTGTGTCCACTCGGGGGATTTGCATCCAGTCTCTAAGCATGGGCATCAGTAACAGGCAAGGCTCCTGTTCTTCCAGGGACCTCCCAACCCCCTCGCCCAATATTTCTCACTTGAGATCCCTTCTCCCCAACAGCAGCCACAGGCTAAGGAGCTATGGCTGGAAGGAGGAGCCAACGAGAGCATAGGCGACCCCGGGGCTCTCTGCAAATTGCACTGCTTTGCGTTTGCCATACATGTGCCCATGCAGGAAGATCCTTGCGAGCACCCTAAACTGTGGCTCTGTTACCCTGTCTTAGGGGCCAGGGCTGGGGCTCAGAGATGCTGAGCAACCTTCTCAATGTTGCACAGCGGGCTTCCAACCTGCTGCACACAGAGCCTTCGGTTACCCTACTAGGTGGGGTTGTGTCCCCCTAAATCCATGTCCAATGCAGAGATGTGACCTTGTTTGGATGTAGGATCATTGCAGATCGGACGAGGGGAGATGAGGTCATGCTGGAGTATGTGGGCCCTTAATCCAACATGACTGGTGTCCTTATAAGAAGAGAAAAGACAGAGATGGACACACAGAGGGAGGCGGCCAAGCAATGACACCGGCAGAGGCCAGAGAGGTGTGTCTACGGCCCGAGGAATCCAGGGATTGCTGGAAGCGAGAGAAAGCCCTGGAGCCTTCCCTGGAGCCTTCAAAGGGAGCACGGCACTGCTAACACCTTCATTTCCAACTGCTGGTTCTAGAACTGTGAGAGACTGCTGTTGTCGTAAGCCAGCCAGCATGTGGCACTTCATCCTGACAGCCCTAAGGAATGAACACAGCTACGAAGCCCCATTACTCGGGATCTGGGGAGTCCAGACTCTGGTCCACGGTCAGTCCAGCCTCTAGAGTCAAGGCCTCGAAGGCCCCGGTGGAGGCCAAGGAGGCAGAGGAACCTGGAATGGCAGCTGAGGGCCCACAGGAGGGGGTTCTTCCCCAAATATTTGCAGACGTCGGTTTCCCGAATACCCAGGAGACCTCATCACTCCCAGACTGAGGCTTTGTCCACAGACGGCTCAGGGCTCCTCTGAGGCTCCGAAGGACCTGACAAGGTGGAAGAGGTGGCCCAGACTTCAAGGCCCGAAGTGGCTCAGAGCCAGAGCTTCCTGTGGGGTCTTCAGCCTCTCCCAGCAGATCCTATGGTTGATCATGAGACAGAAAAGGGGGGCAGAGAGGGAGGAAAGGCAGGAATCAGGAAGGAGTCAGAGACAGGAGAGAGTGATGGACAGGAGAGAGACCAAAATGGGCGAAAAGGACCGGGAGAGAGAAGACGGGGATGGAGGAGGAGGTCAGGACAGAGGGACAGACACCCAGACCAGCCACAGATGTCGACAAGGAGACTGTGGGAGAGTCAGGAAGACAGGGAGAGTGCGAGGCAGGGGAAGGGGCAGGGAGAGGGCAACGGGGAGCTAGACAACTGACAGAGAAAGGGGGAGACGGGGCGGGCGGAGGATGCACCGAGCCCCGCGTGCCCTCGTGCACACGGCCTGTGCTCAGCATTCTCGACCGCGTCATGCCCAGGGCAGAGCGAGCCTTCAGCCCCGGCCCTGTGAGCGCAGGGAGGAGGGAGACGGCCACTGGGCCAAAGGCCACGCTAAGCCCCAGCCCCCAGAACCGCGCTTCTGTGCATTCCTGGTGGGGCGGCGTGAACTCCGCGCCTGACAGCGGCACATGGTTAATGTTCTCGAGTCCATGGGCCTCGGCCCTCAGTTTTAATTAGGCATTTAACTGGAAGGGGGTGAGGCCTCCCCATTTCCACTCATAGCCAGCTGCCAGCTTTATCGTGATCCCCTGCAGGACACTGCAGAGAGATGGCTCGAATGAAAGAGGACGAGGAGGAGGAGGTGTCAGAACAGTCCAGGCCTCCCAGCCCAGCTTTCATGGGATTGGAAAAAGCATCTCCGCTGGAGAGGCCCCTAGTAGGAGGAGTGAGCCTTACACTGACCAGAATTCAACCCTTCAGAAGTGTCCTTGATTAGTTCTCTGACACCGAGGGGCCCCAAGGGAGTGAGTTATTGTGTCGGGGCAGGCTTGGCTGCTTGCAAACGTCAGGAAGCCCAACTCAACCTGAACTAGTTAAAAACAGAAGGTTGGCTCAATTACCTGAGAAGTCCAGGGGCAGGTCAACTTCAGGTCTGGCTGGACCCAGGTGCTGCAGTTTGATCAGCAAGCTATCCTTCGCTCCTTCTCTCGTCTCGAAGCCCATCTTGACACACAGCACACTCATTTTTAATGCACATTCTGGGTATATGACTAAAGACGAGGGGTGGGCATTGGCAGGGTCACTGTAGGTTTTTGTCTCTCCCTTGCCCACTTTCTCCTCCCATCATTCTGGACCTTCTAGAATCAAGAACTGAGACTCCCAGCTTCTCCCCTCAGGAACATCTCTTCTGTTGGCTAGGCCAGTGCTGGGTGAAGCCCCCAATCCCCAGTTATACAGTTATTATAATACAGTTATAATGACTTTAACAGTTCTTGTGTATTAAATTTATCATCTGTATTATTTCTTACTAGTTTTAAAATATTTGTTTGGTTGCGCCATGTGAGATCTAGTTTCCTGACTAGGAATCGAATCCCGGCCCCCTGCACTGGGAGAAGGGAGTCTTAGCCACTGGATCACCAGGGAAGTCCTCTATTTTTGATGGGTTGATTTTTCTTCTTGTTACAGGTTTTATTTTCCCAATTCTTTGCATCGTGGAAGACAGTGAATTAGATGCAGATACTGTGAACCTTGCCTTGCTGGTTACCAGATACTTTCATATTTCTGTAAATATGCTGGAGCTTTGTTCTGGACACAGTGGAGCTACTCGGAGACTTGATCCGTCTAATTTGTGTATGGTCAGAAAGCAACCAATGGCAGTAAATCCTTTGAGCATCTGGGATGTATACAATCTGGACTAAATTCTGTTTTGTAATGAAGAAGGCAGGCAGTTGGCTCCTGTTTGCGGAGTGCCCTGTGTGTGATTTTCAGGTCAAGAAATGGGTCTGTGATGGGCATCTTATGAGCACTGGCTGATCTCATAGTGTGCGGGTCAGTTCTGTGGTCAGCAGTAAACCCAGTCACAGGCACTTTCCTCCCACCTGCCGTGGTGATAATGCCGTAGGAATTTTCTTAACTGTCACTGAGCCAGCACCCACAGCCACCTTTCGGGGCAGCCACTGTGTGGGACTGCCACATGTGAGCGTAAGGTGTGATTTCTTCCCTGAGAGGCAGGCAAGGGGGTTGGCCTTGGCCGTGGTACAGAATGCCGCTGGTGTCTCCTGACAGGTGCTTTCAAACAGGCCTTGGAGATGGTGAGTTCACATCCGCTCTGAGAACGGTGGGGCCTCTTGGCACTCTGGGGTGGTCCCAAGCAGTGCGGCGTCGAAAGCACTGATCACACACCTCAGGCGTTTCTTCACCCCAAAGCCTGTTGGAATCCCACAGGGACCTCCTTTAGGGAGGCTGGCAGCTTTTCTCATCTGTGACTCCTGCTTTAATTCACCCCCCGGCTCCCACCGCCCCACTTGCCCACTGTTCTTCAGACTGTCGTTCTGCTGGTGGGGAGGCGGACTCAGGGTTGGGACCCAGCAGCTGGGGCAGGGGTGGGATGGGAGTGTGTCTGCCTCCACCCCCCCCCAACCCCCATCCCCCAGGTCCCATCCTGCCTCTTTTCAAAGTGAGTCACAAGAAAGCCGGCAGCCAGAGGGCCAGGAGAGGAGAGCACCCCCGCCCCCACCGCACGTTCATCAGAGGCCGTGTTGTAAAAGATCACTTGGCAAAAGATGAGCAATAAATTAGATTACTCAGAGCACACACGCTGCAATCAAAAGCACTGTCTCGGAGAAGCCGAGAGCTCTCCTCTCCAAGCTGGGCTCGATCACAGGCCAAAAGGCAACGCCATCACCCATGCATGGGGGGCTCAGGGCCCCAACTCCAGGTCCCTGCCGCCTCCCTAGCACCCTCCTGGGATGGTGCCCCCCCCCGGCCTTGCCTCTGGAGGTTGGGGGGCGGCCCACGAGGAGGAGGCCTGGTTCAAACGACACTGTCCGGAGACCACAAGTTTATGAATCCCAGAAGTTTCGCTTGCTCAGGTCAGGAGCAGAGCTTGGCTGCAGTTGGAGAAGACATTTTTCTCTGTCAGGCTACAGAACGCAGCACAAAGACGCCAGCTGCGAGGCCTCAGACCCCAAGTCTCTAATTAAAGCAGTGGAGAATGAGATAACTTCACAGATTCATCACTGCCGCCACCGGCTGTCAGGGGAAGGGCTTCAGGGGTCGCCCCCACCTCCAGGTTATGTGCCATCGGGGTCCCTCCGCTGGGCCTGCCTGTGAGTGTGCGTGTGCACGCGTGTCCACATTTTCTCTACCTCTTGTCCTAGGCTTTCTGTTTTTTTCTTTTCTTTTTCTCTCTTTCCGTGCCCCATCCACAAAATTTAGAGTCTAGTGGTTGACCGAGAAGGGAGAATTTCCTCAGAGGAGGTGTCACCATCCAAGGTGATTTCCTGTAACATCTCATTTCATCCAATAACCAGAAGAGATGGTTTCATCAAGCCCATTTTACGGAAGCGGAGACCGAGGCTATGTGCGTTTGGTGCCTGGTCTAGGTAACGCAGGTGAAGGCTGAGCAGGGCTTGTACCCGGTCCTGTCCTTCTGAGAAAACCTTGCACCTCCCCCACCCAGGCCTGAGCCCACGTGGACGCTGCTGCCGCCGGGTGTCCAGCCCTGCCGGGACCCCAGGGGCTGTGACGGCTGCCAAGCATTCTGCTTCCCCTCACCCAGAGCAGCACAGCTTAGGGGGTGTGAATATTCCCAGGTAGAGGGGGGACATTGAGGCTTAGAGACTGGAGCTGACAATATGGGCCAGCTCCTAGCTCTTAACCCTTACAGTGCCCAGCACCCGGATCTCTTGGCCTGAAGCCTGCTGCACGCCACATGTTGGCTGACTCTCAGTGCTGGCTTCTATTGCCCCAGGAGCAGAAATGCCTCGGGCAGTATAACTCTGAGATGTGAGCTCCGTGACTCCACAGGGGTTTACAGCCTGCGGGGGTGGGCGGGTGGCAGGCAACAAGGACACAAGTCTCTGTGATGTAATGTGAACTGGAGACGCATGGGGGAAGAAGCAGAAAGCAAGCAGGGACTGCCGAAGACGGGGGTGTGCTGGTGTATAAGGACCTCTTGGAGGAGGCGGTGACTGGTGTACAGACGTGGCGAAAGTGAGCCAAGCGACCACCAGGAGATTTGGGAGAACCCCTGAGGCACACAGAATAGAAAGTGGTAGTAGTTCTCATTATCGCCAGCACCATCGGCAGCCTTCATGTCTATGATCACCCCCACCATCCCCACCATCCCCATCACCGCCACCATCACTATCTTCATTCCAATTCTAATTCAGCTGGTCTGGGGTGGGGCACAGTGGCATTTTTTCAAGCTTCACTGGTGGCTCAGAAGGTAACAAATCTGCCTGCAGTGCGGGAGACCCGGCTTTGATCCCTGGGTTGGCAAGATCCCCTGGAGGAGGGCATGGCAACCCACTCTAGCATTCTTGCCTGGAGAATCCCATGGACAGAGGNGCCCTCTGAGTCTGGCCAAGATGCTGGCTGCCTCAGTGGGAGGCAGCCTCTCCGCAGCACTGCTGCAGGCTGGGAAAGGCAGTGAACTTGAGTGTTCCCACTTATCTACGGAAGAACATCGGGAAAAATCGAGGGAAGGCAGAAAGCAGCAGAAGGGGCCTGGGTCTATCAGAGGTGACCACACTGCCTCTGGATGGTGACCAGCTGTGGGGACTGGCCAAGAGCAGCCCTGCTGGGGCTCTCACACCAGCTGGACCCCCCTAGTCTGCCCAGCCCGCGGCCCATTGGTGGGGCCCTGAGGAGGCTCTGAGCACTTGCCCCGTGGTACTGGGAAAGGTCCTGTGGGTAGCTGGCAGGTGAGGCTGACCAGGCATTTGAGTGAGGGGGTTGCAGCCAGACCCCCTGGGTTCATGTCCCAAGCTGTCCGTTCCTAGCTGTGTGGCCTTGAGCCAGTCCCCATGAGCCTCAGTGTCCCCGAGGATAGCACAGGGAAGAAGAAGTGTCTCCTTGATAGGGTTTTGTGGGTTGCATAGGAGATGTGTAAATGCCAAGCACCTGTGAGCAATGGTTTTTAAGCTTTGATGAACTGATATTTTGGGGTCCCTCTTCTGTGTGAGATGTCCCTCCTCTTTTCCTCTTCGCGGCCCCTCTTCTCTTCTTGCTTCTCATTCCCTCTTTCTTCTCCATTTCTGTCCCCTCTCCCCCCGAACTCAGGAGCCTGTTCTGTCTAAAATTCCCCTCTCGCAGAAGTTAGGGACAGCATTCAGTGTTCCCACCACTTGGTCAGAGCAAGGGACGAGCCTGGAGGTGGGGCTCTGCTGGCTGCCGGGGCCAGATATGCCCTTCATGTTTGTTTCCTGAACTGCTCCTCAGTTCTAAAGGCCCAGATCAAAGTCCCCTCCTCCAGGAAGTCCTCCCTAACTTCCTTGAGCAGCCAGTGGCTGCCTCTCCCACTCCCCTGCCACCCTGGACATCGGTGTGAGATGTTGACCCACTTAGGCTCCGGTCTTCTCTTCCCATGTCTGAGCTGGGGTGGGGGCGATTCTCAGGCTGCTGCCTGATTAAAACCTGGCTGGAAGTGGGGCCACAACTGCCAGCTGTCTGCACGGAACACCAGAGTCTAGATTAAAATAGCTGATTAAGTATTGAGGGGGACCAAAGGTGAATGAGATCAGCCCTGGGATTTCTCTGAAAGGAATGATGTTAAAGCTGAAACTCCAGTACTTTGGCCACCTCATGCGAAGAGTTGACTCATTGGAAAAGACTCTGATGCTGGGAGGGATTGGGGGCAGGAGGAGAAGGGGATGACAGAGGATGAGATGGCTGAATGGCATCACGGACTCGATGGACATGAGTCTGAGTGAACTCCAGGAGATGGTGATGGACAGGGAGGCCTGGCGTGCTGCGATTCTGGGGTCGCAAAGAGTCGGACACGACTGAGCGACTGAACTGAACTGAACTGAAAGGTGAATGAACCATGGAAACAGCCCACATGAGGACTTGGGTCTCTGGTCCCAGCCCAGGGTCAGACCAGACCCTCCCTGAGAGAAGCCGCATCCAGTGCAGCATCTTCCTCACCCCTGTTTCCCTGCCTTATTTCCCTTGTCACTCTGTTCCTTTTTAAGCCCGGGAAAGGTCTGCAGTTTGTTACTGGTTGAGTACCTGTGATCTGCAGGCTATGCAGTTTACAGCTTGCATCCCAACTCCACCCCAGGGTTCCTGTGGCCCCCGTCTCTGTAGAAGGCACTGTCTGGCTGCAGGAAGTGATCCAGAAAAAGGAATCCTAGCTTTTAGCTCAGGGGTCAGCTGACTATTTCTGTAAAGGGACAGTTGGGAAATTTTCGGGGATGTCTGTCACACACCTGCTATCGTAGTGCCAGGGCAGTAGAGGTGACTCCCAAGTGAGTGGGCATGGCTGGGCTCCAGTTAGTCTTCATTCACCGATGTAGATGGTGGTCTGCTAGCTCCTGCTTTATGTCCGCCTTTTTAAGGGCATCCCCGATGCCAGTTCATCGCCCACAGCAGCACATCTCGTGAAGTACTCCCCTTCAGTCTCTAACTCTGTTTGGAGTTTCTCGTAGGGGAGACCCCACGTCCACCGCCAGCCCCACGGTTTCCCATGCAGCTTCCGCCTCTTGCCCAGAGTCAGGCTGTGAGTAGACAATGGGGCTGGAGTCCAAGCTGGGTCTGCATGATGCCCAACTGCTGCCTGCCACGTGCCTCCCCCCAGATGCCCCGGTTTCAGAAGACCCACTCGTCCCCGTTGTGCCATCCTCTTTGTACCTCCAGCTCTGTTTCGTGTGTCCACTCGGGGGATTTGCATCCAGTCTCTAAGCATGGGCATCAGTAACAGGCAAGGCTCCTGTTCTTCCAGGGACCTCCCAACCCCCTCGCCCAATATTTCTCACTTGAGATCCCTTCTCCCCAACAGCAGCCACAGGCTAAGGAGCTATGGCTGGAAGGAGGAGCCAACGAGAGCATAGGCGACCCCGGGGCTCTCTGCAAATTGCACTGCTTTGCGTTTGCCATACATGTGCCCATGCAGGAAGATCCTTGCGAGCACCCTAAACTGTGGCTCTGTTACCCTGTCTTAGGGGCCAGGGCTGGGGCTCAGAGATGCTGAGCAACCTTCTCAATGTTGCACAGCGGGCTTCCAACCTGCTGCACACAGAGCCTTCGGTTACCCTACTGGGTGGGGTTGTGTCCCCCTAAATCCATGTCCAATGCAGAGATGTGACCTTGTTTGGATGTAGGATCATTGCAGATCGGACGAGGGGAGATGAGGTCATGCTGGAGTATGTGGGCCCTTAATCCAACATGACTGGTGTCCTTATAAGAAGAGAAAAGACAGAGATGGACACACAGAGGGAGGCGGCCAAGCAATGACACCGGCAGAGGCCAGAGAGGTGTGTCTACGGCCCGAGGAATCCAGGGATTGCTGGAAGCGAGAGAAAGCCCTGGAGCCTTCCCTGGAGCCTTCAAAGGGAGCACGGCACTGCTAACACCTTCATTTCCAACTGCTGGTTCTAGAACTGTGAGAGACTGCTGTTGTCGTAAGCCAGCCAGCATGTGGCACTTCATCCTGACAGCCCTAAGGAATGAACACAGCTACGAAGCCCCATTACTCGGGATCTGGGGAGTCCAGACTCTGGTCCACGGTCAGTCCAGCCTCTAGAGTCAAGGCCTCGAAGGCCCCGGTGGAGGCCAAGGAGGCAGAGGAACCTGGAATGGCAGCTGAGGGCCCACAGGAGGGGGTTCTTCCCCAAATATTTGCAGACGTCGGTTTCCCGAATACCCAGGAGACCTCATCACTCCCAGACTGAGGCTTTGTCCACAGACGGCTCAGGGCTCCTCTGAGGCTCCGAAGGACCTGACAAGGTGGAAGAGGTGGCCCAGACTTCAAGGCCCGAAGTGGCTCAGAGCCAGAGCTTCCTGTGGGGTCTTCAGCCTCTCCCAGCAGATCCTATGGTTGATCATGAGACAGAAAAGGGGGGCAGAGAGGGAGGAAAGGCAGGAATCAGGAAGGAGTCAGAGACAGGAGAGAGTGATGGACAGGAGAGAGACCAAAATGGGCGAAAAGGACCGGGAGAGAGAAGACGGGGATGGAGGAGGAGGTCAGGACAGAGGGACAGACACCCAGACCAGCCACAGATGTCGACAAGGAGACTGTGGGAGAGTCAGGAAGACAGGGAGAGTGCGAGGCAGGGGAAGGGGCAGGGAGAGGGCAACGGGGAGCTAGACAACTGACAGAGAAAGGGGGAGACGGGGCGGGCGGAGGATGCACCGAGCCCCGCGTGCCCTCGTGCACACGGCCTGTGCTCAGCATTCTCGACCGCGTCATGCCCAGGGCAGAGCGAGCCTTCAGCCCCGGCCCTGTGAGCGCAGGGAGGAGGGAGACGGCCACTGGGCCAAAGGCCACGCTAAGCCCCAGCCCCCAGAACCGCGCTTCTGTGCATTCCTGGTGGGGCGGCGTGAACTCCGCGCCTGACAGCGGCACATGGTTAATGTTCTCGAGTCCATGGGCCTCGGCCCTCAGTTTTAATTAGGCATTTAACTGGAAGGGGGTGAGGCCTCCCCATTTCCACTCATAGCCAGCTGCCAGCTTTATCGTGATCCCCTGCAGGACACTGCAGAGAGATGGCTCGAATGAAAGAGGACGAGGAGGAGGAGGTGTCAGAACAGTCCAGGCCTCCCAGCCCAGCTTTCATGGGATTGGAAAAAGCATCTCCGCTGGAGAGGCCCCTAGTAGGAGGAGTGAGCCTTACACTGACCAGAATTCAACCCTTCAGAAGTGTCCTTGATTAGTTCTCTGACACCGAGGGGCCCCAAGGGAGTGAGTTATTGTGTCGGGGCAGGCTTGGCTGCTTGCAAACGTCAGGAAGCCCAACTCAACCTGAACTAGTTAAAAACAGAAGGTTGGCTCAATTACCTGAGAAGTCCAGGGGCAGGTCAACTTCAGGTCTGGCTGGACCCAGGTGCTGCAGTTTGATCAGCAAGCTATCCTTCGCTCCTTCTCTCGTCTCGAAGCCCATCTTGACACACAGCACACTCATTTTTAATGCACATTCTGGGTATATGACTAAAGACGAGGGGTGGGCATTGGCAGGGTCACTGTAGGTTTTTGTCTCTCCCTTGCCCACTTTCTCCTCCCATCATTCTGGACCTTCTAGAATCAAGAACTGAGACTCCCAGCTTCTCCCCTCAGGAACATCTCTTCTGTTGGCTAGGCCAGTGCTGGGTGAAGCCCCCAATCCCCAGTTATACAGTTATTATAATACAGTTATAATGACTTTAACAGTTCTTGTGTATTAAATTTATCATCTGTATTATTTCTTACTAGTTTTAAAATATTTGTTTGGTTGCGCCATGTGAGATCTAGTTTCCTGACTAGGAATCGAATCCCGGCCCCCTGCACTGGGAGAAGGGAGTCTTAGCCACTGGATCACCAGGGAAGTCCTCTATTTTTGATGGGTTGATTTTTCTTCTTGTTACAGGTTTTATTTTCCCAATTCTTTGCATCGTGGAAGACAGTGAATTAGATGCAGATACTGTGAACCTTGCCTTGCTGGTTACCAGATACTTTCATATTTCTGTAAATATGCTGGAGCTTTGTTCTGGACACAGTGGAGCTACTCGGAGACTTGATCCGTCTAATTTGTGTATGGTCAGAAAGCAACCAATGGCAGTAAATCCTTTGAGCATCTGGGATGTATACAATCTGGACTAAATTCTGTTTTGTAATGAAGAAGGCAGGCAGTTGGCTCCTGTTTGCGGAGTGCCCTGTGTGTGATTTTCAGGTCAAGAAATGGGTCTGTGATGGGCATCTTATGAGCACTGGCTGATCTCATAGTGTGCGGGTCAGTTCTGTGGTCAGCAGTAAACCCAGTCACAGGCACTTTCCTCCCACCTGCCGTGGTGATAATGCCGTAGGAATTTTCTTAACTGTCACTGAGCCAGCACCCACAGCCACCTTTCGGGGCAGCCACTGTGTGGGACTGCCACATGTGAGCGTAAGGTGTGATTTCTTCCCTGAGAGGCAGGCAAGGGGGTTGGCCTTGGCCGTGGTACAGAATGCCGCTGGTGTCTCCTGACAGGTGCTTTCAAACAGGCCTTGGAGATGGTGAGTTCACATCCGCTCTGAGAACGGTGGGGCCTCTTGGCACTCTGGGGTGGTCCCAAGCAGTGTGGCGTCGAAAGCACTGATCACACACCTCAGGCGTTTCTTCACCCCAAAGCCTGTTGGAATCCCACAGGGACCTCCTTTAGGGAGGCTGGCAGCTTTTCTCATCTGTGACTCCTGCTTTAATTCACCCCCCGGCTCCCACCGCCCCACTTGCCCACTGTTCTTCAGACTGTCGTTCTGCTGGTGGGGAGGCGGACTCAGGGTTGGGACCCAGCAGCTGGGGCAGGGGTGGGATGGGAGTGTGTCTGCCTCCACCCCCCCCCAACCCCCATCCCCCAGGTCCCATCCTGCCTCTTTTCAAAGTGAGTCACAAGAAAGCCGGCAGCCAGAGGGCCAGGAGAGGAGAGCACCCCCGCCCCCACCGCACGTTCATCAGAGGCCGTGTTGTAAAAGATCACTTGGCAAAAGATGAGCAATAAATTAGATTACTCAGAGCACACACGCTGCAATCAAAAGCACTGTCTCGGAGAAGCCGAGAGCTCTCCTCTCCAAGCTGGGCTCGATCACAGGCCAAAAGGCAACGCCATCACCCATGCATGGGGGGCTCAGGGCCCCAACTCCAGGTCCCTGCCGCCTCCCTAGCACCCTCCTGGGATGGTGCCCCCCCCCGGCCTTGCCTCTGGAGGTTGGGGGGCGGCCCACGAGGAGGAGGCCTGGTTCAAACGACACTGTCCGGAGACCACAAGTTTATGAATCCCAGAAGTTTCGCTTGCTCAGGTCAGGAGCAGAGCTTGGCTGCAGTTGGAGAAGACATTTTTCTCTGTCAGGCTACAGAACGCAGCACAAAGACGCCAGCTGCGAGGCCTCAGACCCCAAGTCTCTAATTAAAGCAGTGGAGAATGAGATAACTTCACAGATTCATCACTGCCGCCACCGGCTGTCAGGGGAAGGGCTTCAGGGGTCGCCCCCACCTCCAGGTTATGTGCCATCGGGGTCCCTCCGCTGGGCCTGCCTGTGAGTGTGCGTGTGCACGCGTGTCCACATTTTCTCTACCTCTTGTCCTAGGCTTTCTGTTTTTTTCTTTTCTTTTTCTCTCTTTCCGTGCCCCATCCACAAAATTTAGAGTCTAGTGGTTGACCGAGAAGGGAGAATTTCCTCAGAGGAGGTGTCACCATCCAAGGTGATTTCCTGTAACATCTCATTTCATCCAATAACCAGAAGAGATGGTTTCATCAAGCCCATTTTACGGAAGCGGAGACCGAGGCTATGTGCGTTTGGTGCCTGGTCTAGGTAACGCAGGTGAAGGCTGAGCAGGGCTTGTACCCGGTCCTGTCCTTCTGAGAAAACCTTGCACCTCCCCCACCCAGGCCTGAGCCCACGTGGACGCTGCTGCCGCCGGGTGTCCAGCCCTGCCGGGACCCCAGGGGCTGTGACGGCTGCCAAGCATTCTGCTTCCCCTCACCCAGAGCAGCACAGCTTAGGGGGTGTGAATATTCCCAGGTAGAGGGGGGACATTGAGGCTTAGAGACTGGAGCTGACAATATGGGCCAGCTCCTAGCTCTTAACCCTTACAGTGCCCAGCACCCGGATCTCTTGGCCTGAAGCCTGCTGCACGCCACATGTTGGCTGACTCTCAGTGCTGGCTTCTATTGCCCCAGGAGCAGAAATGCCTCGGGCAGTATAACTCTGAGATGTGAGCTCCGTGACTCCACAGGGGTTTACAGCCTGCGGGGGTGGGCGGGTGGCAGGCAACAAGGACACAAGTCTCTGTGATGTAATGTGAACTGGAGACGCATGGGGGAAGAAGCAGAAAGCAAGCAGGGACTGCCGAAGACGGGGGTGTGCTGGTGTATAAGGACCTCTTGGAGGAGGCGGTGACTGGTGTACAGACGTGGCGAAGGTGAGCCAAGCGACCACCAGGAGATTTGGGAGAACCCCTGAGGCACACAGAATAGAAAGTGGTAGTAGTTCTCATTATCGCCAGCACCATCGGCAGCCTTCATGTCTATGATCACCCCCACCATCCCCACCATCCCCATCACCGCCACCATCACTATCTTCATTCCAATTCTAATTCAGCTGGTCTGGGGTGGGGCACAGTGGCATTTTTTCAAGCTTCACTGGTGGCTCAGAAGGTAACAAATCTGCCTGCAGTGCGGGAGACCCGGCTTTGATCCCTGGGTTGGCAAGATCCCCTGGAGGAGGGCATGGCAACCCACTCTAGCATTCTTGCCTGGAGAATCCCATGGACAGAGGAGCCTGGTGGGGTACAGTCCTCGGGGTCACAAAGAGTCAGACACGATTGATCAAGTAACACTTTCGCTTCCACAGACAATTCTAATATACAGTCAGGATTGGGACCTTCCGCCCCAGCTGACACATCTTATTGGCAAAATTCCACTTTAAAATTCCATACTCACAAAAGCTCGATAAGGCTGATCTTCTTACCCATCCATTTTACAGACAAGAAGACAGATTTAGAGAGAGTAGGGCCTTGAGAGAGACCACAAGCCATCAGCTGTGTGATCTCTGTGGGGCACCCACCCTCTTAGCTGTGACCTCACAATCCTGAGTCAGCAGCACCTTCAGANAATATGAAGAGACCAAGAAATCAGACACGCAAAGCTCTTGAATCTTTGTTGGGCGGTAGCCTTTGCCACGGAGAAGGCGATGGCAGCCCCACACCAGTGCTCTTGCCGGAAAATCCCAGGGACGGGGGAGCCTGGTGGGCTGCCGTCCACGGGGTCGCTGAGGGTCCGACACGACTGAGCGACTTCACTTTCACTTTTCACTTTCATGCACTGGAGAAGGAAATGGCAGCCCACTCCAGTGTTCTTGCCTGGAGAATCCCAGGGACGGGGGAGCCTGGTGGGCTGCCGTCTCTGGGGTCGCACAGAGTCGGACACGACTGAAGCGACTTAGCAGCAGCAGCAGCAGCAGCAGCAGCCTTTGCCAAGACTGTGGTACAGTCTAATACAACCAATAGAACATATGAAAGTATAATATAATACGGTGTGATAGAGGATGAGCAGTGTAGAATGTCAGCAGGCATCTTTGTAAGGGAGCGGGTAGTAACTGTTTTAGGCTTTGCAGATTGCATTGTTTCACTCAGGAGTGCCACTGCTGCAGGCAAACAGCCCCAGGTGACCCCGCGAGCGATGGCCGTGGTTGTGTTCCCATGAAACTTTATGTGTTCTAATGAGCTATCTCCTGTTTTCGGTGGTGGTGGTGTGAACACGATCTGGCTGTGGTCACAGGCACCCCTGGCTTGGAGATCAGGACAAGTTAAATTAGAGCCTTGGCTTCACTTTTTGCCGGGAGAAGTGAGACCCTTGGGAAGGTATTTCACCCCTGGGAACCTCAGCCTGTGAAGTGGGGGCGAGGACAGCGGGGGAAGCTCTGGCTTGCGGGGAAGTGAAACAGGAGACTGGCGTGAGATGCTGAGCCCAGTGCCTGGCAGAGGGGCTGAGTTCATGGGAGCGGCCCTGACTGAGGAGGAGGAGGAAACGGAGGGGGAGGGGGCTTCCCGGGAGGGGCAGGCGCTCCAGACCCTACCTGGCTGCTGACCTGGGCGATCCACGGTCGCTCTTCTCACCTGGCAGGCAAGGAGGTAGGCTACCTCTTCTATCAGCACCTCTGGGACCTGCCAGCCCCTCGAGGATGCTGAGCCTCACAGCGGGCACTAGCTGGGCCAGCGCTGTTACAGCGGAGCAGGGCGTCAAGAACGCAAGCGTCGGGGGCGAGTCGCCATCCCAGACTCTTCCAGGCTTGGGCAGCCTTGCCTGCCCGCATCCACTCGTCCACGTGCTCCTCCAGGTACTCTCGAGCATCCACGGTGAGCCTCCTGATGCCAGCAGGACGAGCAGATGAGCTCGCGGTCCACANTTTTTTCAAGCTTCACTGGTGGCTCAGAAGGTAACAAATCTGCCTGCAGTGCGGGAGACCCGGCTTTGATCCCTGGGTTGGCAAGATCCCCTGGAGGAGGGCATGGCAACCCACTCTAGCATTCTTGCCTGGAGAATCCCATGGACAGAGGAGCCTGGTGGGGTACAGTCCTCGGGGTCACAAAGAGTCAGACACGATTGATCAAGTAACACTTTCACTTCCACAGACAATTCTAATATACAGTCAGGATTGGGACCTTCCGCCCCAGCTGACACATCTTATTGGCAAAATTCCACTTTAAAATTCCATACTCACAAAAGCTCGATAAGGCTGATCTTCTTACCCATCCATTTTACAGACAAGAAGACAGATTTAGAGAGAGTAGGGCCTTGAGAGAGACCACAAGCCATCAGCTGTGTGATCTCTGTGGGGCACCCACCCTCTTAGCTGTGACCTCACAATCCTGAGTCAGCAGCACCTTCAGAGCAGAGTGTATGCCCAGGGAGTACCTGTGGGTAGGATGAGGCTTATTTCCAGCCCAGCATCCCCGACTTCCACCCCAGGACACCTCCCCTTCCCATCTCTGCCGCCTTTCAGGGAAGAGAGCCATCCTGCCGTCTTTCAGGGAAGAGAGCCATCCTGCCGCCTTTCAGAGAAGAGAGCCATCCTGCTGCCTTTCAGAGAAGAGAGCCATCCTGCCGCCTTTCAGAGAAGAGAGCCATCCTGCCGCCTTTCAGAGAAGAGAGCCATCCTGCTGCCTTTCAGAGAAGAGAGCCATCCTGCCGCCTTTCAGAGAAGAGAGCCATCCTGCCGCCTTTCAGAGAAAAGAGCCATCCAGGAGAGACCATGAGGAGACAGTATCAACACAGGCCGCGGTTGCTGCTTCTGACACAATTGATCCCCACTCAGTGCATCACGCTAAGAAGCGTTTCTTATCTGTTGGTTTGCAGCAAACGCACCAGAGGACTGCCAATCAGTTCTCTGTTTTCTTCGGATGAGCCAACCCAAGGCACAGAAAAATCAAGACACTTGCCCAGGATCACAAAGCTAGAGGGCAGCTGGAGCCAAGGTAACGTATAGACGTGGACGTATGGGGACCCCCAACTCCATCTCCTCCACCCTTGTCCTCACCCCCTTTTGGGGGAATCAGCCTGGACACCACGGCTCCAGGTCTGAGCAGTGAGGAGTGCAGGCAAGTGCCTCTCTGAGCCGCAGCTTTCTGGTCTGTGCATGCGGGAAGGCCTGTGTGCTCCACTTCGCTTCTCACGCAGCTATGAATGGGCGTGGCCACATTCCGTGAACGGCCCACGGCCTGCCCCTCTCACCCTGCGTCGTCTTGTCGTGTACGTGAACATGGCCTTCTCAGCCCCTCCCCACCCCCTCCTGCTGGAGGAAGCCCAAGAACAGCCATTGATCTTCTAGAGCCCTCCGGGTTCAGGCCTGAGCACAGACCGGGGGGTGGGGGCGTCCCGTGCCCCCACCTGCTTCTTCATCTCACAGCCGCTGCTCGCCGCCAGGCTGGACGGCAGGACGGGCCCAGTGGGCAGGCCCAGAAGCCAGCGCAAAGAGCGGGCTGGGGGTGGAGGCTGGCAATGGGGACTGGGACGGGCCCGGAAGCAGAACCGCGGTGGGGACACTCACCGAAGATGTACGCGTTGGAGCCCAGCTCGGGCAGGGCAGTGGGGAGCTGTGTTAGCAAAGCTCCCCAGGCACTTGCGGCCAGCAGATCTGAGACCCATGAACTGAATGTTTGTTTGTTCATCCAACAAGCATTTATTGGGCCTGCTCTGCTTGCGGAGTGCCCAGAGCTCTCGCTGGTTAAGGGGCAGCTCTGGAGCTGTGGAGTCTGGGACCGCGTCTGGACTCTCATACTCTGGGCAGGTCATTTCATCTCTGTGGCTTGTCCATCAGTAATAGTGACAGTGGCTATAGGTATTGACGCTTCACTGCAGACAGTTATGCTGCTGGGCTGGTAAACGTTCAACAGCTCTCTGAGGCGGAAGAAAATCCTGATTTGCGGCATCTGCCAAATGCCATGCTGTAAATGCTCTCACTGTGGCTGATTCCCAGCTCTCATTGAACATGGATGGAGTCAGGAATGCTCACTGTGCAGTTAGTGATTCAGGGGACATAAAGTACCTAAGAGCAGAGATAACAGTAAAAACATTAAAGTAATTAGGAAGTGGTGAGTCTGAAGCATTAATTTTGTTTCTCTTTATATTTACTGATTTGGCTGTGCTGAGGCTTCGTTGTGGCATGTGGGATCTAGTTCTCTGACCAGAGATCGAACCTGGGCCCCCTGCATTGGGACTGAGCAATCTTAGCCCCTGGACTGCTAGGGAGGTCCTAGTTTTGAGTATTTATTACCTTTGTTTTTAATACAGTTTACTTAGTTCCAAGTGTCCAGAATTTAATTTTTAGTAATGGCCAGCTTTCTAATTTTATTAAAATTTAATAGTTAGTGCTTGCAAGCTGGCACGGGTTGGTCTCAACCTTCCATTGGGTAGTGGCTGTGATTATCCCCATCTTACAGATAAGAACCCCGAGTACAGAGAGGCTGAGTGACTTGCTCAGGGTCCTGGCTGAGCCAGGACCCAAACCCATTAGTTTGGCTTCAGGGTCCCACCACTGGGGATAATAACCACACCCACCTCCTAGGGTTAATATTAAGGATTCATGCATATGATGCATTTAGTACATGCTCAGTCAATGCTAGTTGCTATTCTTCCTGTTACTACAGGTTGGTGATCCAGGTACATCAAACACAATTCCTTTCCTTGATGTACTTAAGCAAGGTATAACAGAAGCTTCCACAGCACATACACTGCATGGGCCCAATAGAAGAGTTGATAAGTTCTCTTTATGGGGCCAGGGGGACTTCATGGTGGAAGGGATATTTAAGTTGGGTTTTGAAGGATGAGTAGGAGTTCACCAAGCAGTTTAATGAGTCAAGTGGATAAACCAAGTCACCTGTTTGGCCAGAGGAGTCTTATCTCCTTTTACTGCCCCATTGCCCTGACCCATCTCACCAGGAAAGCTGATGCAGATTTCATTACCATGTGGAGGCTCGATGACTTATCTGGAGAAGTGAGCCCCTCACACCCTCAGGTCTAACCTTGGCTGAGCTTGCCTGGCTGCATCTCCCAAGGAGGCTTCCAGGTTGAGAGATTGAGCCTGGTGTTTACAAGGGATCAAATCTCTGGGTCTGAATGCTGCCGTGGTGGGTAATCTTGACCTATCTCAGTTTCCCCATTGTAAAGGGGGAGCCATGACCACTCCGACCTTGCCAGGCTACACACTCAGCACTGTGCAGAGCGCAGTGAAAGTGCTCCCAACCAGCTGGCCTCAGAGTGTGGACCAGCCCTGGCAACAGTAATGGTCCACACAGACCACAGCTGCAGAGGCTGTTGGGCGTGGAGCCCGGTGAGCTGGGTGGCACGTGTGGGAGCAGGTAAACACCCAGGAGCCACACGACTCACCCAAACCCAGCCCTGCAGCCACCTACCAGCTCGGCATGGGCGTCAGGAAGCTGGTGGCTGGGTCAAAGCAGGCTGTCGCCGTGCCCCGTCCCGCGAGGTAGAAGCATTACGGGTGATGCTGCCCTGTGGTGGCCCCACCTTGCAACCCTTCCTTTGAACTCTGAAGGCAGCTTCACATGTGCCTGTGGCTGCCAAGCCAGCGTGTCTGATGTCCTTTCCGGCTTTTGTAATGTCACTTCCTGCCAGGGACGGGGTGATGCGTTATTGATGTAGGAGAGTCACCGTTTGGCATAAAGTTCCCGCCATATAGAACATCAGCTTGAATGGACCGTCTGGCTCGAATGTGAGCAGTTCAGCTTCTTGGACTTTTTCATCTCGTTTTTTCTTCTTCTAAGTTGGCCGCTTTGGGGATTATCCATTTGGGGAATGTACCTGTGGGAACGGGGTCACCAAGGGGAAGGGATCATTTCAGGGGACACTTAGTTCCTTGTAAGTTCATCATTGGTGGGTTTCGTGTGAGAATCAAATATGAAGAGACCAAGAAATCAGACACGCAAAGCTCTTGAATCTTTGTTGGGCGGTAGCCTTTGCCACGGAGAAGGCGATGGCAGCCCCACACCAGTGTTCTTGCCGGAAAATCCCAGGGACGGGGGAGCCTGGTGGGCTGCCGTCCACGGGGTCGCTGAGGGTCCGACACGACTGAGCGACTTCACTTTCACTTTTCACTTTCATGCACTGGAGAAGGAAATGGCAGCCCACTCCAGTGTTCTTGCCTGGAGAATCCCAGGGACGGGGGAGCCTGGTGGGCTGCCGTCTCTGGGGTCGCACAGAGTCGGACACGACTGAAGCGACTTAGCAGCAGCAGCAGCAGCAGCAGCAGCCTTTGCCAAGACTGTGGTACAGTCTAATACAACCAATAGAACATATGAAAGTATAATATAATACGGTGTGATAGAGGATGAGCAGTGTAGAATGTCAGCAGGCATCTTTGTAAGGGAGCGGGTAGTAACTGTTTTAGGCTTTGCAGATTGCATTGTTTCACTCAGGAGTGCCACTGCTGCAGGCAAACAGCCCCAGGTGACCCCGCGAGCGATGGCCGTGGTTGTGTTCCCATGAAACTTTATGTGTTCTAATGAGCTATCTCCTGTTTTCGGTGGTGGTGGTGTGAACACGATCTGGCTGTGGTCACAGGCACCCCTGGCTTGGAGATCAGGACAAGTTAAATTAGAGCCTTGGCTTCACTTTTTGCCGGGAGAAGTGAGACCCTTGGGAAGGTATTTCACCCCTGGGAACCTCAGCCTGTGAAGTGGGGGCGAGGACAGCGGGGGAAGCTCTGGCTTGCGGGGAAGTGAAACAGGAGACTGGCGTGAGATGCTGAGCCCAGTGCCTGGCAGAGGGGCTGAGTTCATGGGAGCGGCCCTGACTGAGGAGGAGGAGGAAACGGAGGGGGAGGGGGCTTCCCGGGAGGGGCAGGCGCTCCAGACCCTACCTGGCTGCTGACCTGGGCGATCCACGGTCGCTCTTCTCACCTGGCAGGCAAGGAGGTAGGCTACCTCTTCTATCAGCACCTCTGGGACCTGCCAGCCCCTCGAGGATGCTGAGCCTCACAGCGGGCACTAGCTGGGCCAGCGCTGTTACAGCGGAGCAGGGCGTCAAGAACGCAAGCGTCGGGGGCGAGTCGCCATCCCAGACTCTTCCAGGCTTGGGCAGCCTTGCCTGCCCGCATCCACTCGTCCACGTGCTCCTCCAGGTACTCTCGAGCATCCACGGTGAGCCTCCTGATGCCAGCAGGACGAGCAGATGAGCTCGCGGTCCACACGACTCACTCTCATGGTGACCTCCGCTGCCCGGAGGGTCTGATCTGGCTGTGGTCACAGCCGTGGGTTGGCTTGTGTCCCTAAAAACCATGTCCACATCCGGGCCCCCGGAACCTGTGAGACGACCTAGTTTGGAAGTGGGGTCTTCAGAGGTGTAATTGATTAAGGATGTGGAGACAAGGTCACCCTGGACTTAGTATGGACCCTGGATCCCAGGACACATGTGCTTGTGGGAGGTGGGAGAGGAGAGCATAGGCCAGGGGGAGGCCGTGGATAACAGAGGCAGCCGTCAGAGTGGTGGGGTCACAGCCAGCGGCTGCCTGGGGCCTCCAGATGCTGCAAGGCGCAGGACGGACCCTCCCCTGGAGTCGTGACCCTGGGGACACCTTGGATTTGGACTTCTGGCCTCCAGAGTGTGGGAGATGAAGAGATTCCTTTTGTTTTAGCCCCCAGGGTGTGGCCATTTGTTGTGTCAGCTGTAGGACGCTGATCCCGTCACTGAGAGGGAGATTCCGGGGCAGGGGGGGTGGGGTGCTGAGCCTGGATTCTCCCTTACACTCAGTTACGCCTGCAGCATGACACTCAGGAAATGCCATCTCCTGATAAGTGGACAGATTTTTTTCAGTAGAGACATCGCAGGTCCACACTTGTTAATGAGGTTCAATGTCCTATTTCAATTCCTGGGTCAGTGCTGGTGCAGAAAGGATGTTTCAGATTCTGTGTAGTGCCTGGAGCAATGAGTTCAGCCAAGTGTGTGTCAAGAAGGGTGTGTGTGTGTGTGTGTGTGTGTGCGCATGTATGATTGTTAATTTGTTATTCTTTATTAGGGATCCAAAGGAAGTTTCCTAAAAAAATTACAGAAGCTCCATGATGTCATGTAAAATACAAGATAACACTACAATCGTAATTAATTAACATTCCACATCCTATCTTTTCTGGCCAATTTGTTTGTTCCTGTTTTGAGCTTGGTTTGGACTTTGTTGTTCATTCAAGTTTGGCCGAGAGATTCTTATTCATCGCGTGCGAGGCCTTGCTGGCATCTTTGATTGCCCCACCTTGGAGATTCAGTAGCGTGTTCTAAGTTTCAGTCTCCTCGTTAAAAACGGTGCTAGCACAGGGGACTCAGGGTCTTTGTGAAGATGAAGAAAGGAGCTGCTTTTCCGAACTCAGGCCACACCCACCCACATAGGTGCCGCGTCCAGGTCCCTCTCTGGTGATGAGCTGTGAAGCAATGCTCACTGAAATCATCCTTTCCTGTTGGGAAATGAAACTCTCCCCACCGTAAATTTTGGAGAATCCGATGTTTCTGAAGGAGCCCCCTCCTCCAATCTCCTCAAACAAAGCCAAATAAAAACCCAATCCCACCTTTGGCAAAAACGATTCTAACCTGGAGATGGCATCTCAGGCCAAACTCAGACTGAGGACACCTTGCCCGCAGCTGGTGTCGCTGCCCAACAGAGGGGTCAGGCTGGGAGAGGGCATGGGGGATGGGGAGGGGTGGGCCCTCCCTCCAGGGCCCCCGCCCCCAGGCTGAGCATGTCTGTATTCTTAAAGGGGACAAGGCTCCTTACCCGTGATGGTGCAGCTTTGCTGTCGGGGAGGTGTGGGGTCACAGGAGGGCCCAATTTTGGCGCTAGGACCCACCTGGGCTTGGATTTGGGTCCCCACTGTGAGCCCCAGAGTCCGTTTACAAAAGCTTCACATAAGAAGGGGCTGAGGGAGGGCCTGGATGAGACAGGATGCCTGGGGATGGTGATGGCCCCTCCCTTGGCCTGACAGAACTGTCCAGCAACGCCTTCCTGGCTGCAGTGAGTTCGCCACTGTGGAGGGGCATCCAAGCCCGTAAGGGGGTCCTGCAGAGAGAACCTGAGCACAAAGAACAATGCTGCCCTCAGGACCTCACGGTCCCGCCCTTCTGCGGCCTCTCTCACATCATCAAGCCCCTTTGGGCTGAGTCCAGCCCCAGCCTTTCCCCTGTCCCGGCTCCGTCCATGGGGACAGTGACCCTGGAGCAGAGCCACGGGCTGCCATCGGCTCCTACCCACTCAGTCCGGAGCCTCTTCTAAACAGTGTTCACTCCTAGCCCATGTTCATTTGATAATATTTTAAAACTCGCCAGGCTTGCCTTAAAAGAAACTTTTAGTACCGAGTCTCTCTTTATATATCCGTGGCAATTCACTGGGGGAGAGGCTCTCATCATTCCCGCCCCCCGCCCCCCATGATCACATCCCCCTCTTGGAGCCTTCGTTTTGAAACTTTTTTTGCTACCAAATGATAACTGCTTCCTCATTCCTCGTTCATCACACACACTTGTGGCCGCCAGTCTGAGCATGAGCTAATCAGCATGGCCAGTGCCAAAAGCAGTGAAACTTGACCTTAAAGTCACTCTGACTTTGGGCCCTGTGCAGTTTCTATTAGGTTCTGTGAAGTCAGGAAAACAGCTCCTGGGTCACCAGCATAATCTGCTCAGAATGTGGAGGATGCTGCCTCCCCCTCTCCCATCTTCTCTCCCCTCTCTGCCTCTCCTGTTCCTTCAGTCGGCCACCGTTCCTTTCATCGAGCATTAATTGGTCATTCATCCCTTGCATCCCCCACCCCTTCTGCGGTTTCAGCAGGTCTTTACGGGGTGGATCCTTCGAGCCAGGTTGCACTAGCCCCTGGGGTCACGCCACGTCCTGTTCTCATAGGATGCTGTCTCGGGGATGGGATGAGGGGCTGCACAGAGCAACCAGCAGTTTCAGGACCAAGAGGTGAGGAAAGTCCTGAACCTGTCAGAGGATGCTCAGGAGAACTGATGCTGCAGGCCCGGGGCTTCCTTTGTTCGCACAGCTACAGTGTCTAGCCTGTCCGGACTGATACAGGAATCCATGCTCTAGGAAAAAACCAGAGCACGTGGCATTGGCTCAGAGGCCAGATCGCCGGAGCCACGGCCGTTCTGTGTCGTTTGTTTAAATATTTGTTTATTTATTTGGCTGCAACAAGTCTCGGTTGCAGCGTGTGGGACCTCTGATCTTTCTTTAGTTGATCTTTAGTTGCAGCTTGTGAACTCCTAGTAGCAGCGTGTGGGATCCAGTTCCCTGACCAGGGATGGAACCCAGGCCTGCGTTGGGAGTCTTACCACCAGACCGCCAGGGAAGCACCCCTCCCCACCGAATGCCAATGCGCATGTTGAAATTCACCATGGTGATGGCGGCACATATGTGTGAATACACTGAAAGCCATTGACTTGTGCGCTTAAAAATGGCTTTGGAGGTAAAACCACCTCTTGATTAATGAAATGAAGGACTGAAATAAAAAAACAAACAGGTATGGCCGCAACCTCTGCTTCATCTTCCTTAAGGGCTGCTGGACAAGGTGAAGGTCATGAGAAGCTGGGTTTAGGGGTCAGGGCTGCTCCATCCCGGCTATGTGACCTTGGGCAAGCTCCTTAATGTCTCTGCGCTTTGGCTGCTGCTGGTGAAATGGGTAAAAACAAGATGACAAGAGCACCTGCCTTTCAGGCGCCACTGTTGAAGATGAAATGCAGCAACCTTGGGCGGCGCCCGGAGCAGGCCTGCTGGCAGGGAGCTGTCGCACAGCGTCTGCCGTGCTGCAGTTGCTGCTGTACTTTGCGGAGGGGACGGTCGAGTTCAGAGAGGTGGGGTGGTCCCCAGAGGGTCTCAGAGGCCGGCCCTTCCTGTCCCCTTCTGGATTCTGGCTGCAGCCAAGTCGGGACGTGGGCCCCGGCTGGCGGGACCCGCTGCACCTTCCTTGGGGAAGGAAGCTGGGCTCATTCATAGGCCTGGTGCTTTCCCAATGCCAGATCTCCAGCAGGCCCTGCACTTGTGGTTTGGAGAAATAAATGACATGCTGATTACTTAATCCTAAAACAACGGGAGTTTTCTCCTTTTCTAAGGGGCAATGACAGGAAGCTGGCAGCGCTGCAGAACCGGCCATGGAAGTCTCAGGCTCCTTTCTGGGGAAGAGGGAGACGTGGGTGCTGGAGCAGGGTTGAACCCGGGCTGGGGGTGGCCTGTTCCCTGCGCTCCCCTCCCAGAGGCTCAGCCATGTGCGTTTACAGTGCCGCAGCAGAGCGCGATCAGCGGGAGCAGAGGCAAGCCCTCGCGGCCCCTGCCTCCCAGGGGCGACCTCCTCAGGCTGTGTGTGGGGACCCTCCACCCACCCTCGGGTCACCCTACTCACCTCTGGTCCCATCCCACGAACCTGCCTCATCCAGTGTCTTGGGACGAGGAAAATTAGGAATATCCACCTCCCTTCCCTGGGGGTGCAAGTGCTGGACAGACCCAGGCCTCAGCTCTGTTCCCTTGCACAGGACCACGGGGCCAGCAGATAAGAAAAACAAGGAGCAATGGCAGCAGGTGCCCCGGGGGCTTCTAGCTCTGGCCGTCGAGTCTTGCAGGGGTGGCCACAAGACTGAGGAACTGGACACGCGTCATTTCAGAGGATCTCTCAGTTTCACCTGGAGCTGCTTCCACCCCACGTGGTTCTTCCTCCCACCCCACCCGCCCCGGCCTCAGTGGAAATGCCGCATCACTGCCCTCACCTGTTCACAGGTGCCGCCTCAGCACCGTGATCACACCTTCAAGATAGTGATTTGTGCCCTTCTTTCCTGATGATCGGTTGAGAGGGTAGGACCATGGGCTCAGCATAACCACCCCCTCACCTCCTCTCCTCCCAGGGCCAGGCACGGGGCCCGTGCCAGGAACAGTGGTCAAGTGGCAGACAATTCTGAGAACGTGTGTGGCTGGTGGTGACTCTCCAACCCGCTTGATCGTGCCCAAGGCACGGACTTGAGTTCACACCCTGACCCGGTTTCTGCAGGTGCAGAGAAGCACAGCAAAGCTTTCCAAACAGGCCTGGCCTTATTTAGCCTTTCATATTTCATTCTATTCAATACTGTTTCATTTCGTTTAAAAAAGTGCTGGATTCTGCCCACTGCATTGACTTCATGACCCACTAGAGACCCACAATGTAAAGAATATTGCCTTAGGAAGGCAGGCGTGTTGAAATGCCCCCTCTTTCTGATTTTGGGGGGGCTGGAAGTGGAGGCGCAAGCACACAGAGTGGCCTCCCAGGGCCAGGGCTGCTCTGGGGCCCCGTCTTCCCCCTCCGGAGCATCAGAAGTGTCCTTCCTGCCTCCCTGGGCTGCTCTGTTCATGCTGGGAACTGGTTGTAGAATCAAAGGCTGGAAACAGACTCATTTTTTCGGGAGACGGAAGCTCAGAGAGGGTGAGTAGCTTGTCCAGAGTTGCTCAGCTGGAGAAGGGACGTGAGGATCCAGTCACCTGTTAGGGCCTAGCCATGGTTCCAGGGGACTCTGCATCCTCAGATCCCTTTGGGGTGTGGCTCCGGCCTGGCCCAGGGGGTGCTTTGTCCCCCTTGGGCTGAGCAAACCCCCCATATCAGCCTCTCCTGGGGCCGTCCTCCCCGGCTCCACGTGGAGCAGCTGGGGGCCTTCCCGGCTGCAAAGCCGGCCGCGCCTGCACACAGATGGCAGCGTCTTTGACAATCGAAACGCTCGTGCTGATTGACAAATGAGCTGGTACCTGAGTGTCTGAAGCAGAGTAATGACACGGAGTGTCAGCCCGAGGGCTGGCGGGCAGGCCAGATAAAACAAAAGGCCAGGACGGTCTGGGGGCAGCCGGCTGGGCCCCCACAGGCGCAGGGTCCTCCTGCAGGATGGGATCAGTCAGTCCAAACGCCGAATCCAGGCGTGTTGGGTGGCCCTGTGCCGGCTGCTTGTCAACCCCTGCTTCTCCCACACCTCTTCCCCTTTCCCGCAGCCTGCCGACGTGACAGGTCCCTCCCGTCAGTCACTCAGCAGTTCAAGTATTTATTAAGCCAGACTTGCCTCAGACCCACAATAGTAACAGTGACAACAGGGGCAACAGTAACGGTAAGGTTCTTCAAGTACGCGTGACTGGCATTTGTGATTCATGGAACCTGCACAATAGCTTTCTGAAACAGATACTACTTTATCAGCTTTTATAGATGACAAAGCTGGGTTACAGAGAGGTGAAGCAGTTCACCCCCTACCATGTAGTAAGTGTTGGGGGGAGGATTCATTCACTCCTTGAGCACATCCGTCTGGCTCTAGATGGGAGAGGGGCACTTGGGTAGAAAGTGTGCAGATCTCCTCTAGGCTGCCATGCTCTTAGAAAGAGACACAAAGAAGAAACAGCTTGTTTTCCCCCATCGGATACTGGGACATCTGTAAGTGACAGCTGGAGCTGTGGCAACCATTTTGTGATAGTGAGGAAGAGGCTGATTTGCTGAGGATGGGCAAGCAGCAAGAAGGAAGGACATGAGTTCTTGTTGATGACACTGGATTAACCAACCCTGGAGCCTCTGAGCCTCCAAACTAATTTTCCTGGGAGGCAGTATGTTTTCCTTGTTGTACAAACTGCCTTGGATTGGGTTTCTGCTACTAAAAGCCAAAAGCCTGTCTGATTCATGTCTAGGAAGGGAGACACCCTTCAGAGTAAACTTCCTGCAGAGAAACTTCACTACAAATACAAGTGCTCAGTAAGTGGGGGTCATCATGACACAGAGGTGACAGGGACAATGGTTATGCTAATGATTCTGCTTTCCCTGTCACTTTGGGAGACCTGGCTTCTGGAGGATGCAGGTTTAGTATTCACAACCCATTTCCACTCAGGCTTGAACAGAAGACTCTCAGGGGAGGCAAAGGGTGATGAGGAGCACTGATTTGGGTTGATCCTGGGAGGCCGACTTTTGCTTCTCTGAGTGGCTGCCGCGAACTGAATCACAGCATGTGCAGGGCCCTTGTGTGCACACATTAGATCCCCAAGTCCATCCTGTGAAGTGGGTACCATCCTTATTCTCCTTTTACAGATGGGGAAACTGAGGCCCAGAGGTATTTAAGCAGTTTATCCCAGACGACACAGAAGGAACTGGGGAAATCAGGATCTGAATTCAGGTCTGGCAGATTGTTTAATCAGGAGAGCGAGGGGCCAGAGGGCATGTTTGTCAGGGCCCAGGGACTGCAGGTTACCACGACCTTGAAGACAGCCACGTGCAACACATACATCTATGTGGCCACAGATCTCTCCTCAGAACATCCATCCTGTAGAAGGGAAAACTCCAGCGTGTGAGGTCATATTTACAAGAATGTCTGTCACAGCGTCATATGCAAGCAAGAAAACCGACTGATAAACCAAGCAACCTGGATACAAGTGGAGCATTCCTCCCTGGAAGGTGCTGCAGGGTACCAGGGAGAGGTGGAGAAGCATCGGGGAGGTGTCCACAGGAGGAGAGAAACAGCCCAGCCTGCAAGGTGATGTTTAAGGTTCCATCGTGTTGGGGTAAAAAGTGTGGGAGTGAAACCTCTATCTAGCTCTATATGGTTGTGTTTGACCATGTAAGCACGAGGCAGGCATGGAGGGATGTGCCAGTGTTCACACACGGAATCTAACAAGAGGAAGTGGAGATGAGCATTCCAAAGTACTGCTTCAAAAAGTGCAGGTTTCGTTTCTAAATTTACAGGAAAACAGAGAAAACCAAACGTGAGCAATGGACCATTTCCTCGGGTAACTCCTGTTAACGTTCCTCAAGTCAGTGTTCTGCATGTGGGAGGCGGGCGGAATCCACATGGCTCGCCGACCTCCCTGCCCCACCCCACACCCACACTCACACCTCTCTGTGGTTCTCTGCTCTTGACTGTACGCAAACCTGTGACCTGCTTCTAACCCACAGAAGATGGCAAAGGTGAAAGGGTTTTGCAGATGTAGTTAAAGTCCTTCCTTAGTCAGCTATTTCTAGATGATTAAAGAGGTGGTTTTCTTGAGTGGGCCTCGTTTAATCAGGTGAGAGCCCATAAAAGAGAGACAGAGGCACCCTCCTGGATGTCAAAGTCTCTCCCACTGGCCCCTGAGATGCAAGCCACTATGAACTCCACAGCCACGAGAAGAAGAATTCTGTCAGAAACCTGGGGGAATTCAGAGGCAAATCTTGCCCTCTTGGAGCCTCTGATGAGGGTGCAGCCTGGCCAGCCCCCGAAGGCAGCCTCCAGAGAGCCCGGTGAGGCTGCACCCAGACTCTCGACCCTCGGAACAGTGAAATATAAATGTGTGAGTTTATGGTACATTATCACATTGTAATAGAAAAAATAACACAGTGCCCATGACTGGAAAACTGCAATAGTACAGAAAGGGCTAACATGCGAAATCCGAGTCTGGCCCCTTTCATCCCCTTCCACCCCACACAACGCCTCTGCGGCCACAGAGAGCTCCTTGCCTGTGCACAGGGAGCGCACCAGCAGGGGCAGGCTTTGTTTTCATGTGTGTCAATGGCTCACCTTCCCCCGGTTGCTGCACAGAATATAGAGTGCACCCTGCCTTAACCCAACCTTGCTTCTTTTCACTTAACAGCGCCTCTTACTACCTTGTTTATTAGCTCCCTCAGGCCTCCTGGATCCTCTTTCTTTAATGAAAATGGGTCTGGCCAGATCCTTTTCTCCATTCTCTCTGAGACATGGACCACGGGGGAAGCAATCCTCCCCCATTCCAACTTCCGACAAGTGAAGGCTTGGCAGAACCACAGGTAACTTTGACTTTCAGGTCTCTGAAAATGATTAGATCAGCTAATGGATGCTCAGAGCCTATAAAATTCATGAGGCTGTCGAATCATTTCCAGACGTGGGAGGGAGGCACCACAGAAGGGCTGTGAGCTGCAAGGCTGCCTCAGCCCAGAAGGAGGACGGGGGGCTTCATAGAGGCAGGAGGCCAAGTGAGGTAGTGGTCCCACTCTGACACTGGGTGTTCTGTTTATTTGAATGTATTTTATCAGATTCTCTTCATTATAAAGGGAACTAGATGATTTGTTAATCAGCCCAGCAGTTCAGAAGTAGGTAGATCAAACGATGAGCTAGGAATTCACCTTGAGATACTGTGCTTGAAACTACACCAAAGTATGTGTTCAGGATGGTCAACACTGAAATCAGATTGATTATATTCTTTTAGCCAAAGATAGAGAAACTCTATACAGTCAGCAAAAATAAGACCGGGAGCTGACTGTGGCTCAGATCATGAACTCCTTATTGCCAAATTCAGACTTAAATTGAAGAAAGTAGGGAAAACCGCTAGACCATTAAGGTATGACCTAAATCAAATCCCTTGTGATTATACAGTGGAAGTGAGAAATAGATTTAAGGGACTAGATGTGATAGATAGAGTGCCTGATGAACTATGGACGGAGGTTCATGACATTGTACAGGAGACAGGGATCAAGACCATCCCCATGGAAAAGAAATGCAAAAAAGCAAAATGGCTGTCTGGGGAGGCCTTAAAAATACCTGTGAAAAGAAGAGAAGTGAAAAGCAAAGGAGAAAAGGAAAGATATAAGCATCTGAATGCAGAGTTCCAAAAAATAACAAGGAGAGATAAGAAAGCCTTCTTCAGCGATTAATGCAAAGAAATAGAGGAAAACAAAAGAATGGAAAAGACTAGAGATCTCTTCAAGAAAATTAGAGATACCAAGGGAACATTTCTTGCAAAGATGGGCTCGATAAAGGACAGAAATGGTATGGACCTAACAGAAGCAGAAGATATTAAGAAGAGATGACAAGAATACACAGAAGAACTGTACAAAAAAGATCTTCACCACTAAGATAATCACGATGGTGTGATCACTCACCTAGAGCCAGACATCCTGGAATGTGAAGTCAAGTGGGCCTTAGAAAGCATCACTATGAACAAAGCTAGTGGAGGTGATGGAATTCCAGTTGAGCTGTTTCAAATCCTGGAAGATGATGCTGTGAAAGTGCTGCACTCAATATGCCAGCAAATTTGGAAAACTCAGCAGTGGCCGCAGGACTGGAAAAGGTCAGTTTTCATTCCAATCCCAAAGAAAGGCAATGCCAAAGAAGACTCAAACTACGACACAATTGCACTCATCTCACACGCTAGTAAAGTAATGCTCAAAATTCTCTAAGCCAGGCTTCAGCAATACATGAACCGTAAATTTCCAGATGTTCAAGCTGGTTTTAGAAAA
>SJYX01006316.1:578791-593891 GCA_006410675.1 Oreotragus oreotragus | reverse complement strand
CTGAAACTCCAATACTTTGGCCACCTCATGCGAAGAGTTGACTCATTGGAAAAGACTCTGATGCTGGGAGGGATTGGGGGCAGGAGGAGAAGGGGACAACAGAGGATGAGATGGCTGGATAGCATCACTGACTCGATGGACATGAGTCTGAGTGAACTCCAGGAGTTGGTGATGGACAGGGAGGCCTGGCGTGCTGCGATTCATGGGGTCGCCAAAAGTCGGACATGACTGAGCAATTGAACTGAACTGAACTGATGTGTTCAGGAGTGTATTGTTCAGCAATGTGGTCAGCATTGCTTGCGATCGCCCCCGAACAGAAACCCTCAGGTTAGTTAAAGGAGGACCAGTTAAATACAGCAGGGTGCACCCAGGTGTTAGAATACTGGGCAGCTGTTACAAATGAAGATATGGTGAAATCTCATACAGTGACGAGAATAAGCGAATCCCACCTAGATGGTGTTGAACAACGGCGGCCTGAAGCCAAAGCACACACACACACTATGATTCCACTTGCAGACAAGCATAAGGGCAGGCAAAGCTAATCCCTGCTGCTAGGCCACAGGATATGGGTTACCCCTTGGGGGAGAGTGACAGAGGATGGGGTTTTCTGGGGGCTGCTCATGTCTGTTTTTTGATCTGGGTGCTGGTTACCCAGATGTGTTCGGCCGGTAAAAAAGTCATCTGCTGTACACATAGGATTTCTGCACTTGTGCTGGATTTCAACTCAAGGTTTAAAGTGCGGTACCTTCTGTCATGACAACATGTGACCGTATTTATAGTTCAAACACAGCACGTTGTGACAACACATTTAGAAATCCAGTGGAAATGGATTATGGATGATTAAAAATAAAAAATGAAATAATACCATTTAAGAAAATTAAGCAGGGTGGGAGGTGGGAGGATGGTTCAAGAGGGAGGGGACATATGCATACCTATGGCTGATTCATGTTGATGTTTGGTAGAAATCAAGACAATATTGCAAAGCAATTATCCTTCAGTTCAGTTCAGTCACTCAGTCACGTCCAACTATTGGTGACCACATCCTTCAATTAAAAATAAATAAATTTAAAAGAGCAAAAAAGAAAATTAAGCAGTTTCAGGAGGCCCATGGAAGCTGATAAAAGAGGGCCATACATAGGGCATGCTGTTAAATGAAAGCAGCAGGGCTTTCCCCCTCCTTTGTCTGTAAAGCAGGAAGGGAGGAAGCAGGATCCAGGAAACTGGTTTCCTAGCAACAACCCCAGCTCACATCTCATTGGTCAGAATGGCTTCACATGACCACTTATAGCTGCAAGAGAGCCTAGGCATCAAAGTCTTTCACTAAGTTCTATTGGTAGGGGAGAAGGAATCTTGAGTACACAATGGAGTATTTCCTCCACACCTTTTAAGAACAAAATTAACCTAATGAACCTATTTGCAGAGTCCCTGGGAACGAGGCAGGAATGCACCTTGTAGCTTGAAGACTGGGATGTCTTAGACCTGCTCATGCCTCTGCTGACCATCCTAGTTCTTTGGCTCCAGCAAGGATCTCCCAGAACTGCTTGGCTGTTCAGGATCATTAAGAATTAAGGCAATTAAGGGCAATTAAGAGGAGGAAGAGGAAATTGCCACTTGTGGAGCATTTCCCATATGTGAAGCCGGTGCCTCTCAAGGGTGCTGCCCAGCATCCTCCCAGCATTTTGAAAAGCACGAAATTGTCACCTCATTTTACAGATGTGGTAAAGGGAGGTGAGTGCCGTAGGGTGACGCTGATAATTCTTCGGGGGGCACAAGGTATTTTATTCTAGGTGCTGGGCATGCTGTGAGCTTTGCCTATGTCCCTCTAAGTCTTCCCAGGTGGCACTGGTGGTAAAGAACCTGCCTGTTGATGCAGGAGATGTAAGAGACACCAGTTCTATCCCTGGGTTGGGAAGATCCCATAGTGGAGGAAATGGCTACCCACTCCAGTATGAGAAGACTCTCTGGAGAAAGGAATGTCTACCCACTCCAGCACTCTTTCCAGGATAACCCCATTGACATAGGAGCCTGGTGGGCTACCATCCACGGTCGTCACAGAGTCAGACATGGCTGAAGCAACTGAGTACGTGCACTCTGAGGCCAGTTCTAGGCAGCACTGTGGTCTTGCTATTGTACAGAGGGGAAGAGGGAGCCTGGAGAAGTTCAATGACACCCTCAAAGTCAAAGGAACTTACCCCCACTCTGTTCCTCCAAGCCCCAGCTCTCACTCCCACTCCTGGTGCCTCCTACCAGAGCACATCAGTAGGTCCAGACCCAGGCCATGAGCAGGGCACCAGAAGACTCTGGATGCAAACTTTGGCTCCGAGAGGTTGAGAAAGTCAGCCAAGGCCATACAGTGAAGGGAGGCAGGGCCTGCATGAAGCCCAGGTCTGCTGGACGCCAAAAGGCAGCCTTCCCCACTGCATCCGTGGCCTCAGGGGATCAGCTCTTCCCATCCATCCACCCACCCCCTATGGAGCCCAGCGGAGGGGCTCTCCACCCTGTGGGCCGGGGCACCCTGCACCCCATGCAGAGGAGGGACCTCAGACTCCCTAACACAGCCCGTCCTCAGGAGGTCCTCCAGGGTGCCCAAGGGGCTCCCTCCCCATGACCTAGAGCCCCGGGTTCATGGCAAGGACAGCATGCATCCGCTGACCCTCCCAGGCCCGGTTGTCACCGTGGCACGTTTGGCAGCGTGTGGCCATCCGGTGTGTGGCTCCTGCTGCCGGTCTCCATCCTCAAGGCCACTGAAGCCAGGAAGGTGGCCCCATGAGCCGCATGTGCCTGCTGCCCTTGCACCTTCTGAAGCCCAGAAGGCTGGCCTTCTTGCTGCACTATCTCTGCTGCTTTTCAAAAGGATCCGATTTCCCTTTGGCGTCCGGCCCCGGCCGCTTCCAGGTTGGCATGGACTATACAAAGGGGACAGCTCTTTCTGGGCTGATGTATGGGCCCCTTGCTGGGGGGGCCATCTGTCTCCAGGAGACCCCTGCTCCTCGGGCCAGGTATTGCTGGGGTCATGGCCCTGCGAAGGTCACTGCAGGTCAGATGAGGGTGATGTTGAGTCTATCAGTGATTCCCCTGCAGCTCAGAGCCCGAGTGATGGGGCTCTGCTGGAGGAATTAGTGAGATCCATCATGAGGGAGGGGAGGGGCGTTGCTGGCTAAGGTCATAGGGTCAGTTTGCCTCAGTGACCAGTGCCTTGTGGGGGACGCACATGCCCCCCAGCCCCTGCTAAGCCTGTCCTGTGGAATGCCCCCCACCCCCAGGCTGTAGAAGGAGAGCTCACAGGCCATGACCTGAGAGCCCAGCCCATAGCAGATGCTCAGTAAATCGGATCTGCATGAAGGCGTGCATGCACGGATGAATGGACTCACCCCCTGACCGGGCGGTGCACACCTGCTTTGTCTCCGTGCTGCCCAGCCTCACTCCACCTTGGTCAGAGCACTCTGACTTTGCTTTGAAAGGGTTTGCTTCTGTCCTGTCCTCCCAGGCAGAGGTGGCCTTGGGCCTTGGGAGATCTTGCCCTGGCCTGGAAGTTGGTCTGTGCACCGAGGGTGGAAGGGCTCCCAGCAGCTGTAGTCATTCATTCCGTTTCGGGTACCAGGAAGGCGTGTCTTGGCTGAAGGGTTGCGGAGGGCAGTTGTTGGCCTGTCCCGGGAGCCTGGGCAGTGCCTCCTGCCCTCAACCCCTCCCTCTTTGGTCGTGCATTCATCCAGCAAAGCCCGGTTATGCCCCCTCTGCATGCCACAACCCCCAGGCACTGGCAGAAGGTGTGAGTCCCCACGCCACTGGCTCCTGGTGCTGTGGGTCACAGAGGACTCCACACAGTGGGGGGGAGGGGGCAACTGGAAAAGAGAGGCTGTCCGAACTCAGGGAGCTGGGGGATCTGGGCGCCCCCCCATTCTGAGGAACTGGAGGCCACGGGAGACTCCTTGGGCACCCAGTGGTCAGGGGTGGCCGTGGAGATAGGAGGCTGCAGGTGAGTCTAGGGCCTTTCCCCTTCACAGAGAGACTTACACAAAGGGACCAAGAGGCCAACCTGAATGCCCCCCTCTCCCCCCGACCTTGCCCCCCACCCCCTGTTTCTGGAAATAACTCAGGAAGTGAGCATTTTGCACAGCCATCCTGCATGTGCAGGGTGAGCGCCCATGGGAAAGAATTCTCTTTAACTTGTTTTCTCCTGGCATTAGCAGCCCTTTCAAAGGGGATTTTCTCAGCCACTTTTGTTACACGCCGTTTTGTNTGCGACCCTATGGACTGCAACCTACAAGGCTCCTCCACCCATGGGATTTTCCAGGCAAGAGTACTGGAGTGGGTTGCCATTTGAGTACAATACTGTGCAATGGAACTTTCTGCAATGCTGCTAAAGTTCTGTATCTTTGCTGTCCAATATGATAGCCACTAACTATATGTGGCTACTGAACACTTGAAATGTGGCTGGGATGACTGAGGAATTGCATTCTAAATTTTATTTCATTTTAATGCAGTTAAAATTAAATGGTCACAAGCAGCTACTGTCTGTTATATTAATGAGCACATTCAATAGGTTAATGGTTTTAACCATTTTGCTAGTTTACAAATATTTTCTCCCATTCCGTAGGTTGTCTTACACACTATTGATTATCTCTTTTGCTTTGCAGAAGCCTTCTAGTTTGGTATAGTAATGCTTATCTTTTTTCTTTTGCTTCTTTTGCCTGTTTTTGATGTTACTGAAGGCAGGAGAAGAAAGAGATGACAGAGGATGAGATGGTTGGATGGCATCACTGACTTGATGGACGTGAGTTTGAGTGAACTCCGGGAGTTGGTGATGGACAGGGAGGCCTGGCGTGCTGAGGTTCATGGGGTGGCAAAGAGTCGGACATGCCTGAGCGACTGAACTGAATTTAGATGTTGTAACCTTGAAATAGTTGTCAAGACTGATGTTGTGAAGATTTCTCCTATATTTTCTTCCGAGAGTTCTAACCAAAATCTGTCCATTATGAGTTGATTTTTGTGTGTGGTGTAAGAGAAGAGGACAGTTTTATTCTTTGGCATGTTGCTGTCCAGTTTTTCCAGCACTCTTTGTTAAACTCACTGTCCTCTCCCCATTGTGTAGTACCATTCTTGTCAAAGATCTGTTGACCACATACATGTGGGTTTAATTCTGGGCTCTCTTTTCTATTCCGTGACTGTCTTTACGTCTATACATGGCATTTTGATTGCTATAGCTTTATAATATATTTGGAAATAGGGAAGCTTTATGCCTATAGCTTGGTTCTTCTTTTTCAAGGCTGTTTTGGCTATTCAAAGTCTTATGTGATTCCATGTGAATTTTACAATTGTCTTTTCTATTTCTGTAACAGTGACACTGAGACTTAGATAGACATTGCTTTGACTCTGTCCATATCTTTGGGTAGTGTGTTAGTCACTCAGGCATGTCTGATTCTTTGGGACGCCATGGACTGTGGCCTGCCAGGCCCTTCTGTCCATGGGATTCTCCAGGCAAGAGTACTGGAGTGGATTGTCATTCCCTTCTCCAATATCTTTGGGTAGTATGGACATTTTAACGATATTAATTCTTCCAATTCACGAACATGAGCTATCCTTCCAGTTGTCTTTGTATTATTTATTTTACCAATGTTTTGTCTTTTTCAGTGTAAAAAGTTTTCATTTCCTTAGTTAAGTTTATCCCGAAATAGTTTATTCTTTTTGATGTTATTGTAAATGGGATAGTTTTCCTAATTCCTTTTTTCAATAGTTTGTTACTACTGTATGGCAACACAACTAATTTTTAGACACTGATTTTGTGTCCTGTAACTTTCCTGAAGATATCTGATAAGGGTTAGCTTCCAAAATATATAAGGTATTTCTACATCTCAATAGTGGGCTTTCCTGGTGGCTCAGCAGTAAAGAATCTGCCTGCCAATGCAGGAGATGTGAGTTCGATCCCTGGGTAGGGAAGATCCCCTGGAGAATGAAGTGGAAATCCATTTGCAGTATTCTTGCCTGGAAAATCCCATGGACAGAGGAGCCTGGCAGGCTACAGTCCATGGGGTCACAAAGTCCCAAGGGGCTCCCTCCCCATGACCTAGAGCCCCGGGTTCATGGCAAGGACAGCATGCATCCGCTGACCCTCCCAGGCCCGGTTGTCACCGTGGCACGTTTGGCAGCGTGTGGCCATCCGGTGTGTGGCTCCTGCTGCCGGTCTCCATCCTCAAGGCCACTGAAGCCAGGAAGGTGGCCCCATGAGCCGCATGTGCCTGCTGCCCTTGCACCTTCTGAAGCCCAGAAGGCTGGCCTTCTTGCTGCACTATCTCTGCTGCTTTTCAAAAGGATCCGATTTCCCTTTGGCGTCCGGCCCCGGCCGCTTCCAGGTTGGCATGGACTATACAAAGGGGACAGCTCTTTCTGGGCTGATGTATGGGCCCCTTGCTGGGGGGGCCATCTGTCTCCAGGAGACCCCTGCTCCTCGGGCCAGGTATTGCTGGGGTCATGGCCCTGCGAAGGTCACTGCAGGTCAGATGAGGGTGATGTTGAGTCTATCAGTGATTCCCCTGCAGCTCAGAGCCCGAGTGATGGGGCTCTGCTGGAGGAATTAGTGAGATCCATCATGAGGGAGGGGAGGGGCGTTGCTGGCTAAGGTCATAGGGTCAGTTTGCCTCAGTGACCAGTGCCTTGTGGGGGACGCACATGCCCCCCAGCCCCTGCTAAGCCTGTCCTGTGGAATGCCCCCCACCCCCAGGCTGTAGAAGGAGAGCTCACAGGCCATGACCTGAGAGCCCAGCCCATAGCAGATGCTCAGTAAATCGGATCTGCATGAAGGCGTGCATGCACGGATGAATGGACTCACCCCCTGACCGGGCGGTGCACACCTGCTTTGTCTCCGTGCTGCCCAGCCTCACTCCACCTTGGTCAGAGCACTCTGACTTTGCTTTGAAAGGGTTTGCTTCTGTCCTGTCCTCCCAGGCAGAGGTGGCCTTGGGCCTTGGGAGATCTTGTCCTGGCCTGGAAGTTGGTCTGTGCACCGAGGGTGGAAGGGCTCCCAGCAGCTGTAGTCATTCATTCCGTTTCGGGTACCAGGAAGGCGTGTCTTGGCTGAAGGGTTGCGGAGGGCAGTTGTTGGCCTGTCCCGGGAGCCTGGGCAGTGCCTCCTGCCCTCAACCCCTCCCTCTTTGGTCGTGCATTCATCCAGCAAAGCCCGGTTATGCCCCCTCTGCATGCCACAACCCCCAGGCACTGGCAGAAGGTGTGAGTCCCCACGCCACTGGCTCCTGGTGCTGTGGGTCACAGAGGACTCCACACGGTGGGGGGGAGGGGGCAACTGGAAAAGAGAGGCTGTCCGAACTCAGGGAGCTGGGGGATCTGGGCGCCCCCCCATTCTGAGGAACTGGAGGCCACGGGAGACTCCTTGGGCACCCAGTGGTCAGGGGTGGCCGTGGAGATAGGAGGCTGCAGGTGAGTCTAGGGCCTTTCCCCTTCACAGAGAGACTTACACAAAGGGACCAAGAGGCCAACCTGAATGCCCCCCTCTCCCCCCGACCTTGCCCCCCACCCCCTGTTTCTGGAAATAACTCAGGAAGTGAGCATTTTGCACAGCCATCCTGCATGTGCAGGGTGAGCGCCCATGGGAAAGAATTCTCTTTAACTTGTTTTCTCCTGGCATTAGCAGCCCTTTCAAAGGGGATTTTCTCAGCCACTTTTGTTACACGCCGTTTTGTTTTCCTGGGGGGCGAGGGGGAGGGCTAGGTGCTGAGTAATGGGGCCTTTGAACGCTCGTCCTCAATAATTATAAGCCAGCTCCGCGTCCCCTGAGGACCCTGGCGCACAATTCTTGGAACTGTCCCGTTCGCTCCATTATGTTACAGAAAGTGCAATGCCGGAGGCATTTTTCTGGAGAATCAAGATCTGAAACCAGCATTATCTTACTCTCTTATTGTTGGCACGGGAAGAAACCCGGGCCTCTGCCAAGGGAAACATGTCAGACTTCCATCAAGTTCCTGAAGGTCAGAACCTTCGAGACTGGCGAATTTTGATTTCATCTTAGGAAAAATTCAGAGTGTAATGCCAGGACACAGTGAATATTTTAAGTAACTTTACACATTAAGTAGAAAACAAAAAATAATGATAAAGAAAAAAAGGAGATGGCTGGTCCACACCCCCGCAGGGCAGAGGAGGTGGGAGAATAAAGAACAAAATGCGAAAAGATCCTCAAAAATGCCAAGCCTGCTCTTTGTTCCCTCAGCCTTGGACACTGTGTGCTCCGAACATACCTGCTCTGTGCCCCTCAGTATTTTACTTAATCTCATTTAACCCAGATTCGATGCCTTGATTCTGTGACACCTTCCTGTAATCTCTCCAGTCCAAAGCGGTGCTTCTCTTCTCTGCAGACTCACACTTCTGTGTTCTGTGTTACCTGTTCATTGTTACCATGGTCACTCATGAGTACACCTGTCTCCCTGTCTAGACTGCAGCTCCCTGACGGCAAAACGCTACAGGCCTGCATAGTCTTCCTGGGTGCCTGGCACATTGCCAGGTCCTTGGCAGGAGATCAGTATCCACTTGTTCCATTAATCGATGAGATAATTTATAGAAACAGGACCTGCTGCACATTTGACGGCGTTGACTCTGCTGGACCCCAGAATCAGTGTGCCACAGCCCCCAGTGCAAACCTGTCACTGCCTGCAAAGTCTGGGTGTACTCCTTTCTTATTTATTAGCCGCCAAATGTAAAAGTGAACCAGAGCCGGCTTACAACTTAAAACGCACATAAACCATGAGAATTCACAGTTAAAGGCCGATCAGAAATCTCTGAGCAGGAGGAGGCAGATCGATTTCCAGGAATCTGGAACGAGTTAGGTGCTGTAATTAAACATAAAATTTTACTCTGAACTTCCTGGCAGCCAAGACAAAATGGAAATTATTCAGGATCATCAGCGCCTTCCTGTTATTCAATTCTAGGAGAACTTGAAGGAGCCGGTCCCTATTTAAGGTCGCTGGAAAAATGCTTTTGACTTCTATTTTGTTAAAGATACAAAACATTAGTCACATATTCAAATCGGAGGTCATCCAAAGGTGATAGGAAGAGGACGCGGGGCAAACGGAACCCTGGAGGGCTCAAGTCCTCCCACACCAGTGCCTCCTCGCTGGGATCCTGTAACCCTTAGGATGGCCGCTAGCTGCCATGACAACGGCCCCCCTCATCTCGGGCACACGTCGTGTGCAGGCAGTGTGGGTCAGTCACTATCTCCCTCCGCAAGGTCATTCAGGATCCTTTGTCTGGGGTCCCCCCACCCCTCACTCTGTGGTCCTCCTCACCCAGCTAGTGCTTGGAGAAAAGGAGAAAAAAGCATGCACGCCCGCTTCTGAGCCGGTCAGACTGGGACAGGATCCCGTCTTGTCCACTCGCATGTCACCGTGAGAACTTGTCCCAGGGCCTCTTTAGACTTAAGGGGCTGAGAAATGTAGTTCCTGGCTCCACAGCTAAGGGGATGCACAACCGTATGTCAGAATCTCCAAGGACACGCTTGTTAAAGCCTCCTGGCTTGGAGCATCTGGGCGATGTGAGGTGTGGGTTTGCACAAGCTCTGGCAGGGACTCTCAGGCATGTCCATCCCATGCTCACCTCCCACCCGAACACATGCATTGGTTGGACACTGTCCCCCCGACGCCAGCCCTGAATCCATGTCCTTCTCGGAACCTCAGAACATGACTTTATTTGGAAGTAGGATCTTAGCAGATATGATCAAGTCAAACCAATGACTGGGGTCCTTCTAAGAAGAGGAGAAGATGTGGACACAGACACACATGGAGGAGAGGGCCCTGAGGCTACCTGGAGAAGGCTGCAGGCCGAGAAGGCGGAGGACAGCGAGCTGGAGGAGGCCAGGAGGGTCCTCCCCTGCAGTCTTTGGGGAGACGCTGGCCCTGCCCCCACCCTGACTTTGTGTGTGCGTGTGAATTTTGACTTTATTACTTAGCAGGGCATGTGGTACTGACATCTTGAAGCTTCATTTACTTTTGAAAAGCGGGGATACTAAAATCTATCTCACAAAATAATGTCAGCAACATGCTTTGCACAGAGCCTGTCACATGTAATAAGCACTTAAAAACAGGAGCTAATACACCCCTGAACCAGAAAAGCGATTAAATCACTCAAAGTGCAGTTTATGAGATAGTAATTGCACATGTAAACTAGAAGTCGAAGTTTACACACGTGAACACGTTAACATTGTCGTTTAGGAATTAGTTCTTCATTAGCAGCATCTTCCACAAAGCAGAGCTATATAGGATTCTTCTCCGCTGAGGCACAAGAGAGAGCTATCTAGCAATAAATTATAGTTACCACCGTTGTCTTCTGAACAAATCTTTGGGCAGTCTGCGTGTGTCGTGCTCAGCCACGTCCGACTGTTTATGACCCCGTGGATTGTAACCCACCAAGCTTCTTTGTCCAAGGGATTTCCCAGGCAAAGAGTACTGGAATGGGTGGCCATTTCTTTCTCCAGGGGATCTTCCAGATGCAGAAATCAAACCTGTACCTGCTGTGTCTTCTGCATGGGTAGGCAGGTTCTTTAACACTGAGTCACCTGGGAGGCCTGCCTCTGGCTGTTAATTCTCCAAAAAAAGTCAAGTGCATCCTCATAGTTAATTCTTCCTTTCTGGGCGAGTTTCTCTATAACTACCTTTTGCCAGGTTCAGATGGTGTCTACTTGGGGAAAACAAGTGTATTTTAGCATTTAGTGTAATACATTTTTTTTTTCCACACTTTATTTTGGGACTTTTGAACTCTAGAACCATGAGACAATGTGTCTCTGCTGTTTTAACCTTCCACTCTGTGGTCACTTGTTATGACTGTCATGAAAGCTCATTCACCATCCGACACTGTCATGATTCTGAAGGGACACAGGGCTGGAGAATCTGTGTCGCTCCGAGGCTTCAGCCCTCTGGCAGGTGCCTGGGAGGGCTGTGCTTGACACTGGCAACCAGGCAGCCAGACTGCACGTAGGCCCCGCTCTGCAGGGAGTGCCCGTGAACACCTCCCCACTTTGGGCTTCCTGCTCCTCAATTGTGAAACCAAGGGCTGGGCCTGGGAAGGGGGTACTCCTGCTGTAGACACCATCGCTGGGAGTCTTGTGGAAGGTGGCAGCACGTGGGCTCCACTCATGCCCTTTGAGTGGGCGTCATCTGGGCTGTGGTCGGGGGCCAGGCTGTCACAGGCTTCTGTAAGAGGTGGTCCCGGCACGCACTTGGCAAAGGGTCCCGTGGACTAGTCAGGGCGTTGGCGCTCTCCCTGGCTGGTCCTCAGTTGCGGGACAGCAGCTTAAGTGGTGGAAAAGCTGGATGTCCCTGCTTCTGTCTGCCTGTGGGGCTGAGCTTTCCTCCACATGGATTTGCTTAAGAAGATACCCTGGATTACAGGGGCCGGGTTAGGCAGGTTGGTGGGGAGGAGAGGAACCTCTTTATTGTGTTAGAATAACAGCCTCAGCTGCTATGTTGAGTCGATCTGAGAAGACATTTTTTAAACACAGACTCATCATCTGGGCAGAGAGAGTAACAAATAAAGCACAGGGAGCCCAGCAGAGTCTAACAGCCAAGGCGAACTTTATTTTCTGGAACAGAAGGTATGACGTCGCCTCCTTTGTTTCTCTCATTCTTAGCTTAAATTGGTTTTTCCCAGTCTTAATATTTACTAATTTTTTTCCATATCAGTTGGGGGAAAGTTGCATATCCTCTTTTTCTAAGCGTATAGGTAAAGAAATCATAGAGAAAAAAGATGAACCCATTTGAGCACAGAAAGCTTTCATAAAACTTACTACAAAATCCATTACAAAATCAGAAAGCAAACAAGAAATTGGCGGGAAATTAGCAACATCCATGCAAGACTTTCTAATCAGCCTCCAGAAGGCTGAGCAGAGATTAATTCTAACAAATGTCTAAATACGAATTAAAATACTTAGTATGCAAATAGCACTGGTAAATCATAAGGTCAGGCAATTAATGCAACATTCAAAAGGCAATGAGTATTTTCAAGCAATTCACACAAGAGATTCAAATAGCCCACTACCTGGAAAATATCCACCTGCAGTAGCCATCCGAACAAAGAAGCTGAGACTCAGATGTCCTGTCTGTTTTCTGCCCACCAAACTGGCTACGGGTTTTAAAAATTACGCTGTTCACCACGAGATTTTTGAGAAAAGTACTCTTATCGGATATAGCTGCTGAGACTGCCAGCTGATGCCGCCTTTCCGGAGTGCTCTTTCATACGCTTCTGTGGATTGGCTTGTTTTCGGACGTGCTCCGTCTCCGCTGCTGTGCGCGGCTTCCCCTCGCTGCGGCGAGCAGGGCTCCTCTTCGCCGTGGTGGGCGGGCTTCTCGCTGCCGTGGCGTCTCTTGCTGCAGGGTACAGGCTCTAGGGCGCATCTTGCAGCTTGTGGGCTCCAGAGCGCCGGCTCAGCTGTTGCGGCGCACGGACTTAGTTGCCCCGAGGCATGTGGATCTTCCCCGACCGGAGGTGGAACCTGTGTCCCCTGCACTGGCAGATGGATTCTTAACCACTGGATCACCAGGAAAGCNCAGGGTACAGGCTCTAGGGCGCATCTTGCAGCTTGTGGGCTCCAGAGCGCCGGCTCAGCTGTTGCGGCGCACGGACTTAGTTGCCCCGAGGCATGTGGATCTTCCCCGACCGGAGGTGGAACCTGTGTCCCCTGCACTGGCAGATGGATTCTTAACCACTGGATCACCAGGAAAGCTCCTGTAGAGTGAATGTGACATAGGGTACTGAATGCCCTACAAGTGCACACTTACTAAGGCAGCTCTTATATTTGCAGAAATTGAGCCAAAGGAAATGCTCAGGTGCTGTAGCAAATATATATATATCTCATAGCATTATCTATATATTCTGAAAAAATGGCACTTACATAAATAACTACTAACCTGGAATTGGGTAAATTACAGATGAGACATGCCTGCAAAGAAATGCTTTAAGTCATGTTCTTAAGAACCCGCCTGCCAGTGCAGTAGACATGAGACATGGGTTCGATCCCTGGAGGAGAGCACAGCAACCCACCCCAGTATTCTTGCCTGGAGAATCCCATGGACAGAGGAGCTTGGTGGGCTATGGTCCATGGGGTCACAAAGAGTCGGACCCAGCTAGAGAGGCTTAGCATGCATGCAAAAAATAAAGGGATAAGACATATTTACAAAATACAAGGGGCAAATATATACATGTTAAAATAACTTACCAGACAGTACAAGTGTCATGATTTTAAAGTTAAGTATTTTATCTCTTGGGTTGTGGAGGGAAGTAAAAACTGCTTGAAATGAATCTGAATCTTAGCATAGCAGTCTGACTGTGTGTTCACGTGTGAAGTGTCTGGACAGCTGAAAAAGCACTGCTGTTTGATTTTAATCTTAATTAGGGGCTGGTCTATATTTCCCAGATTTTCTGCAATGAATGTGTATTATTCCTAGGTTTTCTGAACGATGTGGAGCATCGGCCCTCTGTCCAGTCCCTTCTTTGCGTTGTGTTGCCTGACTGTCGTGAGCTCAGGTGGGCTTTAGGTGTGGCCCTGGGCTATGTGAGGGAAGAAGGGACGGGACACTGAAAAAAGCTGCGAGGGCCTCTTCCTGGTCGCATTCATCTCCGCGGGCTATGGACTGCGGGCGCTTACACGCCGCAGCCCCGAGAAGAAGCGGCTTCCGGAACCGAGCCAGCTCCACCCCGGCTTCCATCCTCTCCCCACCAGCTGCTACCTGCGCGGCCTGTTGGGCTTTCTGCAAATTCACTGGAATAACGGGCTCTGTGGGTTTCAGCAGTGTGATATTGCAATTTATAATAAGAACCACATCATCTGGTCTTACTTCTAGTCAGGTGGTCCAGCACCTCAAAAGCCTTGGGGTTTCCTCAGTGAGCAGAGCCATCAAGGTATCTTGCTAAGTTAATGGAGGTGCTTTGTGCAAAGTCCCTAGGTCACCTAAGGAGGGAGCCGACGGCCAAGGGCTCCGACCACGTGACTAGAGGGTTGAAAATTCCAGCCCCGGTGCCGACCTCCAGGGCAGGGAGTCATGGGCTGGAGATCCAGTTCCACTGGCCAGTGGCTTAATCCTTCGTGCCCGTGTACTGGAGCCTCATAAGCCCTGAGAGCAAGTGTTCAGGAAGCTTCCAGGTTCTGAGCCCAGGGAGGAAGAGAACGGCATGCCCAGAGCGCGGAAGCTGCTTACCCCCCTCCCCCTGCCACCCTTCCCTCCACACTGTGGCCTGGGCATCTCTTCTGTCCGGCTGTTTCTGACTTATAAGGTTTTACAATAAACCAGTGATCCAGTCAGTAAAACGTTCCTCTGAGTTCCACGAGCCACTCCAACAAACCAAGCCGACCCGAGCAGGGGTTGGTAGGAACCTCCAGTCTATTTACAGCCAATAATAGGTCAGGATTGTAGGTGACAATCTGCACTGGCCCTTGGCATCCAACGCCTGGGGAAGAAGCCTTGTAGAACTGAGCCTTTAACTGGGAGAGGGGGTGGGGTGGGGTGGGGCTGGTCCGATTGGGACTGGTTCGAGAAGTTTTCTCTGGGGCATCATGGATCTCTTATCCACCGAGGAACATGGGTTGGGCCCCGTGAGACCGACTTGATGTACATGGGTTAAGAGTATGGAAGGCCCGGTGGGGAACTGGAAGAATCAGTTCAGTTCAGTCGCTCAGTCGTGTCCGACTCTTTGCGACCCCATGAATCGCAGCACGCCAGGCCTCCCTGTCCATCACCATCTCCCGGAGTTCACTCAGACTCACGTCCATCGAGTCAGTGATGCCAGCCAGCCATCTCATCCTCGGTCATCCCCTTCTCCTCCTGCCCCCAATCCCTCCCAGCATCAGAGTCTTTTCCAGTGAGTCAACTCTTCGCATGAGGTGGCCAAAGTACTGGAGTTTCAGCTTTAGCATCATTCCTTCCAAAGAAATCCCAGGGTTGATCTCCTTCAGAATGGACTGGTTGGATCTCCTTGCAGTCCAAGGGACTCTCAAGAGTCTTCTCCAACACCACAGTTCAAAAGCATCAATTCTTCGGCGCTCAGCTTTCTTCACAGTCCAACTTTCACATCCATACATGACCACAGGAAAAACCATAGCCTTGACTAG
>SJYX01006316.1:539250-576756 GCA_006410675.1 Oreotragus oreotragus | reverse complement strand
AAAAAAAAAAAAAGAGTAGGGGGAGGGGGTGGGACATGTGCCACCCTGAGAACGTTGCTGTTAAAAGTATATTTAGCCAATTCCATTTGGATAATAGTGGAAAATGAAATTTGCCAGGACTCAGCTGACCCCTTTATGGCTGAAATCAGATCCGCTGAGTGAGAGGCAGAGGGGCTTCCTAACTGCCCTTATTTCTTCTTTTATGGAGGCAAGAAAATGTGGAGACAAACAGTAAGAAGGAGGAATCACTTCTAATCCCGCCACTTCAAGACGACCCCCACTACACGGGCTGCGGCCCCCAGCCCCCTGTCCCGCGTCTTCATACTGTGGGTGTCCACCCGGCCGGTGGCAGCCCTTCCCCCACTCAGTACATCGCAAACCTTTCTGCATGCATTGCGTAGTTGACGGCCTCACTTTAAACGATGAGGTTTATTGCGTGGGTATACTGTGTCTCTTGCTGCATCCTTGGCATAATAATCTGATTAATCTGTGATCCCGAGAGGGAGCAAGAAGCAAGCTTTTTGTCCATGATTCTCTTTCTCTATGCTGAGTGCACGGGCCACCTCAGAAGCCAGCTTTTGTCCTCCTGCGGAGATTCGATGCGGTCCACAGGGAATGATTTCTCACTAGAGTGGTGAGTTAGAGGCTGTCATTTCAGCCTTCTCCAGGCAGGGTTTGGAGCCCGCTGATGACAGAGAAGAACATGGACTCCATCCAACAGCCTGTGGGTCCCGAGGAAGCTGAAACATTCTTTATCTGATTAGAGGAGGAAGATCATTTCTGAAAGTGGGTTTCTCTGGGCACAGCAAAAGCCCCAAACAAGGGTCTGTTCTGGAGAGCTGGCCATCAGGAACCCCACTGATGGCGTATGTCATTCAGGAATCAAATCTGATGCTGTTGACAGAAATCCCCCAAAGGGTGGGGTATGTAAATGCACAAGGTATATAATTTTTTTTTTTCAAGTGTTGAGAATTCCCAAGGTGGCAGGGGACAGCATCGTTCAGTCCAAGACTGTCAGTATTAAGATCTTTTCAGTTTTTTGGGGGGGTGGTCTTTTTTGTTGTCTTGTGGCATCGAGATGATTGCCCATCTCCACCCCCTGTTGTATATACATCCTTGAGACTGCTTCACACCCAATAATCTGAACCTCCCACTCCCCCATCCTTACACTGCCACCCCCACAACTGGTAACCACTAGTTTCTTTTCTAGATCCTTGAGTCTGCTTCTTTTGTGTTTTATCCACTAGTTTGTTCTGTTTTTCAGGTTACACTTGTAAGTGATAGCATCATAGCCCTCCAAGTGCATCCATGTTGCTGCAAATGGCATTCTTTCTTTTTTATGGCTGCGTAGTATTCCGTTGTATATATATACCACATGGTCTTCATCCACTCCTGTGTCAGTGGACACTCAGGCTGCTTCTGTGTCTTGGTTGTTGCAAATAGTGCTGCTGTGAGCACTGGGGTGCCTGTGTCTTTTTGAATTAGCGTCTCTGTTTTTTTCAGATATGTGGCCAGGAGTGGGATTACTGGGTTATATGGCAGTTTCTGTTCTTAGCTTTTTGAGAAACCTCCAGACTGTTTCCAACAGTGACTGCACAGAAATAAAGTTTCTTTAATAAAGAACATGTAAGTAAATCAGCAAAGCAGCCCTCCAGGAGCGCCTGCCACAGGCAGGCCTGTAACTCTCAGGAGTGAAGCTGGTAGGAGCCGCGTGCCGTCCAAGCTGGACAGACAAGCCGACCGGAGCCCAGCTCTGCCCTCTCGTTGGCACAAGTGTTAGGTGCTAAGACGAAGGGGCCTCCTGGGGCCTCCTGCCGTCAGAAGGCCGGGCCGTGCAAGGACATGTAGACAGCTCCTTGTCAGCTGGTGTGACTTAGCACCACGTCACCTGAGCATCAGGGCAACCCTCTGGAACCCTTACTATAGGAAAACGGTCTCTCCTGAGCAAACTGTTCCTCCAAACAATTGCACTTCAAACTCTGGACTTTCCCTGGGGCTCTGGTCTGTTCCCTCCCATTGCTCATGGACACCCTTGGCCCTGGACATCTGACTCTGGTCAGGATAATAGAAGTCACTGAAAAGAGTGCATGTGCACACGTGCAAATGGCCGTGCTCACTGTCCCCTCCCCCAGTTTAATGCTCATCCCTGTAAGGGAACATATCTGACCCATGAAGTTCCTTGCCTGCCCCATAGAGAGTTGAGTCTGGGAACCCCCCGCTTCCACTCTACGTGATAAAGCAGACTTGAGAGAGCACTGCAGTTGTGCACACGGACACACTCACAACGCCCGTGCCCCCAGGCCCGCGGGAACCCCTCCAGCTCCCCTCCCACACGCTGACCCCATGATGCGACCTGATTTGTTTCTCCTCCATCTCTATCGGCCACCTTCTCTGGTCCCCACTCCAGAGCTGAGGCCAACGGCCATCCACGGAGGGCCATCTCAGAACCTCACGGGGGAGCAGGGGAGGGTGGCAAGGAGGGCCCCAGACTAGTTCACTGGCTGCCTTATCAAGGCACCACACTCTGGGGTCAAGNCTCTTTCACTTTTATCAACAGGCTTTTTAGTTCCTCTTCACTTTCTGCCCTATGGGTGGTGTCATCTGCATATCTGAGGTCATTGATATCTCTCCCAGCAATCTTGATTCCAGCTTGTGTTTCTTCCAGTCTAGCGTTTCTCATGATGTACTCTGCATAGAAGTTAAATAAGCAGGGTGACAATATACAGCCTTGACGTACTCCTTTTCCCATTTGGAACCAGTCTGTTGTTCCATGTCCAGTTCTAACTGTTGCTTCCTGACCTGCATATAGTAGTCTATTATATAGTCATCTTAGCAGTCTTAAGAAGTAATAACTTTTATTATTACCATTTCCAATATGGGGGACATGGAGGTATATGAATAGAGATTATGGAACTTGCCCAAAGAAATCCATATATAAAAGATGAAGCCAGCTTTTGGCTCACACAAATTACTGACTAAACTATCACCCTTTGTTCTTCCTTTTTGGTCATTAGTTTGTGCTATAAGAAGAGAAATGACAAGGATAACTGTTCACAGTTCTTTTTTTTTTTTTTTAATTCTACCACGAAGTTAACAGTTGCCTTCACTTTTCTTCCCAAACTTCTACCCACATGTTAACTTAATAATTGTGCCCATTCAGCTTTAGGTTCAGTCATCATGGGAAAAACATTCATTTCTGACAGTATAAATCTTCTACTTCCTTGCACAAGGTATGTCGACATTCTCCACAGAACTGGAAGCTGTCTACACAATAACAACCTGCTTATTGAGGTTAAGATAATGACAGCTATATCTCTGATAATCTCTTTAACTCGTGTCTAATAAGACATGAGTTGTGTTTTAGCTGTGTGTGTGTATATGAGTGTGTTTAGCATATTATCTTTTCATTTTTGGAAAGAAAAGTGAGACTCAGGAGTAGATGGAATATTTTTTAACACTGATTCACTTAACTGGGCCTCATGCACAAGTATGGATATCATGTAATTGATACACATTTGCAGGAAATATATTTTTGTTATTTTACTTCACTTATATCAGAGGAGAGAGAATGTTACATTTATAGAGAATAATGATTTGGTTGTGAAATGTAAGTGAACATTAAATGAAAGATAGATGATCAGGTGTTAAATTAAAATTGAATCAGTTATTCTGTTTTTTGGTAAATTAATTCTGACATTTGAGAATAGTGGTTGGTCCAGTATCATAGACAACACAAGTATCTGATATAAGTAATCACAGTAAATAAATAATTTTAAGCTTATATCATAACATACTAAGTAGAATAAACATTTTAAATAAATAGCATTCATAACTAAACTTATTTAGATATGTGAGGTAAACTATGTATGTTGGATTTGTGAGTCAAATGACAGTTTTGTTCCTTTGTTATTATCTATGCTTATTTAAAAATTTTGAGAGATAAAAATTTGAATTTTCTTAAAGACTTAATACACTTAAAGATGTTATTGTATGGACCACTTTTGAGTTATTTGCAGGGTAATGTGGTCTTTGTCATTTAAAGTAAAAGATAAAAAGGAATATATAATATTTTACAAGGTGTTTTGTTTTCTACTCCACTGCTTTTGACTACTGAGCACTATTTCAGTTCAGTTATGTTTGTCAGTGGTGTCCAACCCTTTGTAACCCCATGAATCGCACCACGCCAGGCCTCCCTGTCCATCACCATCTCCTGGAGTTCACTCAAACTCACGTTCATTGAGTCTGTGATGTCATCCAGCCATCTCATCCTCTATCGTCCCCTTTTCCTCCTTTCCCCAATCCCTCCCAGCATCAGAGTCTTTTCCAATGAGTCAGCTCTTTGCTTGAGGTGGACAAAGTACTGCAGTTTCAGCCTTAGCATCATTCCTTCCAAAGAATACCCAGGACTGATCTTTAGAATGGACTGGTTGGATCTCCTTGCAGTCCAAGGNACACCCAATAATCTGAACCTCCCACTCCCCCATCCTTACACTGCCACCCCCACAACTGGTAACCACTAGTTTCTTTTCTAGATCCTTGAGTCTGCTTCTTTTGTGTTTTATCCACTAGTTTGTTCTGTTTTTCAGGTTACACTTGTAAGTGATAGCATCATAGCCCTCCAAGTGCATCCATGTTGCTGCAAATGGCATTCTTTCTTTTTTATGGCTGCGTAGTATTCCGTTGTATATATATACCACATGGTCTTCATCCACTCCTGTGTCAGTGGACACTCAGGCTGCTTCTGTGTCTTGGTTGTTGCAAATAGTGCTGCTGTGAGCACTGGGGTGCCTGTGTCTTTTTGAATTAGCGTCTCTGTTTTTTTCAGATATGTGGCCAGGAGTGGGATTACTGGGTTATATGGCAGTTTCTGTTCTTAGCTTTTTGAGAAACCTCCAGACTGTTTCCAACAGTGACTGCACAGAAATAAAGTTTCTTTAATAAAGAACATGTAAGTAAATCAGCAAAGCAGCCCTCCAGGAGCGCCTGCCACAGGCAGGCCTGTAACTCTCAGGAGTGAAGCTGGTAGGAGCCGCGTGCCGTCCAAGCTGGACAGACAAGCCGACCGGAGCCCAGCTCTGCCCTCTCGTTGGCACAAGTGTTAGGTGCTAAGACGAAGGGGCCTCCTGGGGCCTCCTGCCGTCAGAAGGCCGGGCCGTGCAAGGACATGTAGACAGCTCCTTGTCAGCTGGTGTGACTTAGCACCACGTCACCTGAGCATCAGGGCAACCCTCTGGAACCCTTACTATAGGAAAACGGTCTCTCCTGAGCAAACTGTTCCTCCAAACAATTGCACTTCAAACTCTGGACTTTCCCTGGGGCTCTGGTCTGTTCNGCACCACGTCACCTGGGCATCAGGGCACCCCTCTGGAACCCTTACTGTAGGAAAACGGTCTCTCCTGAGCAAACTGTTCCTCCAAACAATTGCACTTCAAACTCTGGACTTTCCCTGGGGCCCTGGTCTGTTCCCTCCCATTGCTCATGGACACCCTTGGCCCTGGACATCTGACTCTGGTCAGGATAATAGAAGTCACTGAAAAGAGTGCATGTGCACACGTGCAAATGGCCGTGCTCACTATCCCCTCCCCCAGTTTAATGCTCATCCCTGTAAGGGAACATATCTGACCCATGAAGTTCCTTGCCTGCCCCATAGAGAGTTGAGTCTGGGAACCCCCTGCCTCCACTCTACGTGATAAAGCAGACTTGAGAGAGCACTGCAGTTGTGCACACGGACACACTCACAACGCCCGTGCCCCCAGGCCCACGGGACCCCTCCAGCTCCCCTCCCACATGCTGACCCCATGGTGCGACCTGATTTGTTTCTCCTCCATCTCTATCGGCCACCTTCTCTGGTCCCCACTCCAGAGCTGAGGCCAACGGCCATCCACGGAGGGCCATCTCAGAACCTCACGGGGGAGCAGGGGAGGGTGGCAAGGAGGGCCCCAGACTAGTTCACTGGCTGCCTTATCAAGGCACCACACTCTGGGGTCAAGTCCAACAGCAGAACCTTATTCTTCCACGGCCAGAGGCCAGAAGTCCAAGACCCGGGTGCCGGCAGGGCTGATGCCTCCAGAGCCCACAAGGAGCTGTCCATTCCAGGCCTCTCCCCCAGCGCCTGGTGCTTGCTGACAGTCGTTGCTATTCCTTGGCTTGTAGAAGCACCACCCCAATCTCCGCCTTCATCCTCACACCTTGTCCCACTGTGGGGGCCTCTGTGTCCAGATTTTCCCGTTTTATAAAGACAGCAGTCATCTTGGATTAGAGTCCCACTTTAGTATGACTTCATCTTAGCCTAACAAGGTCACGCTCTGAGGCACTGGGGGTCAGGACTTCAGTATAGAAACAGGGGGAAGCAATTCAGCCTGTATGCCAGCTCTCCTGCCAGACTAGAGAGTCGGGGAAGGCAGCTTCAGCCTGTGAGATGGAAGGAGTTACTTCATGCTAAGGAAGAGGCGAGCCAAGCTCCGGGCAGAAGGAACAGCGCGTGCAAAGATCCTGAGGATGCAGAGAGGACAAGACGTTCTCTCTGGACAGAAATTCTTGAGGAGGGAAGGCTGACACCCAAGAGGGATGGGCCCAGGATGCGTAAGATGTGCACACAGTAAGATCTCATTTTGTAAACTCAGTCACAGTCATACACACTCAGGGCAAGACAGCAGAAGGAAAGCTCTGAAACGCTGCTTGGACTATCCCTGGGCAGCGTGGGGTGGGCACTCAGGGCTCAGAGTAACTGGGACGCACATGGGAGTCTCTGGTTCCTGAGACCATGTCACTTCTGTGAGGAGGCATTTTCCCGTGCAGAATGGTCTGGGCCGGCAATTATGAAAACTTTTAAAGGCTTATGCAGCAGCCCCCTCCAGAACGCTTCACTTCAGCCCTCCTCGTAAACAGATTGTAAAGACGCAATCAGCCCAGAGCCCACTGCGCTGTGATAATCTGATGTAAGCCAGGCGCTGATTTATACGCGCCAGTCCAAACAAACATACCTGTAGACCATCAAACTGGAATTTCTTCCATACTTTCTTCTTATGCATTAAGGAACTGCTTTTATTTTTCTCTTGCCGGAGGGAAGTGATATATTTATTTTGCGGAAAAAGACAAGCCACGTGCAAGATGCTAGGTAAAAGTGGCGAGGGGCGAGGTTGGCCGGGTATGGGTTTCAGCTCCTTTACAGACAAGCCAGGTCAGGACTGAGGGGCTGGACAGGAGTGATGTCCAGTTCACTTCATGATGATGCTTAGAAACAACTCATTAGGTGCTTGTTAGGGGCCAGGCACTATTCTGAGCGCTCTGTAAATATTAGCTTTGAGACTCCTCCTTCCCCATTTTAGAGATGGGTAAACGGAGGTATCTGTTTCACCCTGGGTTTTGGTTTGCCCTCTGCCTTCACTCCCATCACTCTTGAACTCTCAAAATTTGAGACTGGATTGTCTTTCTTAGTCCTGACTGGTGAAAACATCTGATTCAGTGACTTTCACCCACCCATCCTCCCCCTCTCTTCCTGCTTCTCCTCCTCCTACCTCCCTTCTCCCCCTCTCCCATGCCCCTCTTCCTAATAACATTCCAGCAAGGCTCAGCATATGAATCACATGGTTGCCTCCAACCCTGCCTCCACGGCTTTTATCACGTGAGATTGCAGTTGCTTTGCACTGAACTCATCCAGGTGACTTTGTTTGGTCAGTAGCATGAAGGAGGGGTGACGGCATGCTGGTTCTGAGCCTTAAAAGGCCGTGCACATTCTCTTGTTCCACCGCCACCGCCGAGAGGGTCGTGTGCCCCGGCTTCTCCCATCCCAGGAGGAGGACGGGGGAGATGGGAGCAGAGCCGTCCTAGCTGGGCTCGACCTTGGTCAGCTAGCTCTCAGCCAGCCCTGAGCCGTGAGCTGCATAAATACCTCTCACTGAGATTTGTGGCTGTTTGTTACGCAGCATTTTGTGAGCCACAGATGACTGCTACAAAGCTCACTTAGCGATTTTGCCTCAGACAGAGACGAGTGAAGAAGACAGAGTCATCTGTATCTTCACACTGCTGAGACAGGCTGTGCGAACATTTCGGGGTCTCTTCTTGGGCCGTCTTACTCTGAGTGTACATGTCTGTGTCTGTGGGTTTACAAATCAAGATCTCACCACGTATGTATCACATGGGCTGATTACCTGTTAGGACTCAGCTACCCCTCCCCAGGCATTTCCAACCCTGCTCATTCCAGAAAGCACTTTTTGTCTTCTCTGCATCGTCAGGACATTTGCACATGCTGTCCCTTCTGCCTGGAGCATGCCTCTCTTTCTCCTTGGCTGAGCAACTCCTCCTCATCCCTCAGGTCGTGCTCTGCCCGAGGCTGCCTCCCTGAGCCTCCAGTCTGGGGTGGTGGCCGCTCTATGGTGTGCCCACGGCCCCTGTTCTCGTATTTAACAGCCCACTTCATGTGCGCCTGGGTGCTTGCCTGGTCCCTCCCCAAGACCTTGAGTTCCATGAGGGCGGGACTTTGTCTGATATTGACATAATGACACCATGGACGGTTTTCCCCATGCCATTGAAGGCCAGCTTGACTTCAATGGGAAGTTGTCTCAAGCGTTGAGATGCTTAGGATTTCGTGCAGCTAGGGCAAGATATTTCTGCCCGTTTTCCTGAGCCAAGGCTTTCAGAGTTTCCTGCAGTGTGACGGGACTCAGATGAGCTCTGTGGTGGTGCCCTGCCATCTTTCACCCCAAATATCTTGGTTGCCAACTCCTGCAGCTGCAAACTCCCTTGTTATGCTAGCACTGCCCCGTTGCATAAACTTCAGTGGCTCCCTAGGTCCCTGGCAGAGTGTGTGCCAGGCTGATCATTTAGAAGTTAGGTACAGAGTCGTGGTCATGCTAGAGACTAGGCAGAGGAGAGGTGAGCAGGGCTTTGCCAGGCTCCCTTGGCCCCAGCTTGCTGTCCTTCATGACTGCGTGCTCTCTGAAAACAGGAAACAGGCCTGCCCTTCTTCCACCAGGGTTGGGAGCCCTCAGGAAAGGTTTGATGACTGTTTCCTCCCCCTCTCTTCCTGCTTCTCCTCCTCCTACCTCCCTTCTCCCCCTCTCCCATGCCCCTCTTCCTAATAACATTCCAGCAAGGCTCAGCATATGAATCACATGGTTGCCTCCAACCCTGCCTCCACGGCTTTTATCACGTGAGATTGCAGTTGCTTTGCACTGAACTCATCCAGGTGACTTTGTTTGGTCAGTAGCATGAAGGAGGGGTGACGGCATGCTGGTTCTGAGCCTTAAAAGGCCGTGCACATTCTCTTGTTCCACCGCCACCGCCGAGAGGGTCGTGTGCCCCGGCTTCTCCCATCCCAGGAGGAGGACGGGGGAGATGGGAGCAGAGCCGTCCTAGCTGGGCTCGACCTTGGTCAGCTAGCTCTCAGCCAGCCCTGAGCCGTGAGCTGCATAAATACCTCTCACTGAGATTTGTGGCTGTTTGTTACGCAGCATTTTGTGAGCCACAGATGACTGCTACAAAGCTCACTTAGCGATTTTGCCTCAGACAGAGACGAGTGAAGAAGACAGAGTCATCTGTATCTTCACACTGCTGAGACAGGCTGTGCGAACATTTCGGGGTCTCTTCTTGGGCCGTCTTACTCTGAGTGTACATGTCTGTGTCTGTGGGTTTACAAATCAAGATCTCACCACGTATGTATCACATGGGCTGATTACCTGTTAGGACTCAGCTACCCCTCCCCAGGCATTTCCAACCCTGCTCATTCCAGAAAGCACTTTTTGTCTTCTCTGCATCGTCAGGACATTTGCACATGCTGTCCCTTCTGCCTGGAGCATGCCTCTCTTTCTCCTTGGCTGAGCAACTCCTCCTCATCCCTCAGGTCGTGCTCTGCCCGAGGCTGCCTCCCTGAGCCTCCAGTCTGGGGTGGTGGCCGCTCTATGGTGTGCCCACGGCCCCTGTTCTCGTATTTAACAGCCCACTTCATGTGCGCCTGGGTGCTTGCCTGGTCCCTCCCCAAGACCTTGAGTTCCATGAGGGCGGGACTTTGTCTGATATTGACATAATGACACCATGGACGGTTTTCCCCATGCCATTGAAGGCCAGCTTGACTTCAATGGGAAGTTGTCTCAAGCGTTGAGATGCTTAGGATTTCGTGCAGCTAGGGCAAGATATTTCTGCCCGTTTTCCTGAGCCAAGGCTTTCAGAGTTTCCTGCAGTGTGACGGGACTCAGATGAGCTCTGTGGTGGTGCCCTGCCATCTTTCACCCCAAATATCTTGGTTGCCAACTCCTGCAGCTGCAAACTCCCTTGTTATGATAGCACTGCGCCGTTGCATAAACTTCAGTGGCTCCCTAGGTCCCTGGCAGAGTGTGTGCCAGGCTGATCATTTAGAAGTTAGGTACAGAGTCGTGGTCATGCTAGAGACTAGGCAGAGGAGAGGTGAGCAGGGCTTTGCCAGGCTCCCTTGGCCCCAGCTTGCTGTCCTTCATGACTGCGTGCTCTCTGAAAACAGGAAACAGGCCTGCCCTTCTTCCACCAGGGTTGGGAGCCCTCAGGAAAGGTTTGATGACTGTAAATGACCAACTGCCTCGTCGGGCTCCTGACCTCTGCTCCTCCCTTTGTACCAATGGTCCCACTACGTGCCCAGGGTCCCAACCAGAGTGCCAGCAGAGCGCTGGGTCTGCTCCTGCTCACCCCCTCCACAGTCCTGCTGGTCCCACCTCTGGGTTTTAGGAGGCCAGGCCTGCCTTGCGTTGGTCTCACCCCTCCTTGCTCTTTGACTGGTCACCCCGTGGGTCATGAGCTCGCCTCCCTGGCATGGCGGGCACACTCTGACTCTTGTATTGAGAGGTCACCTGACTGCGACATCTCTGAGTGTGGCAGGTGGAGGGCCACGCTCGACCCAGAGGAAGTAACATGCCGACTCCAGTTACAGACAGAAGGTCAGCAAACCCTGCCCCCGAAAGGACGGTCAAGGACACCCTAACTTGCCCTCTGGGGAGCCACCCGTTCTCAGCCATGGGGCCGTCTGGATTTAGGTTCCTCAGAAGAACACTTGCAGTAAGTGTTTTGAGCACAAGGAGTTCATTTGGGAGGTGACCCCAGGAAATAGCAGTGGGAACCAGGGAAGGGGGATGGGGCGGGGAGGTGGCTGATGAAAGGGTGGATGAAGGGACCTCCCGAGGGCCTTCAGGGCACCGTGTGTGGCCCCTGAAAGACAGTGCTGGCCACGTCAGCCCCAGAGCTCTCCCTCTGGAGCTGGGGTATGCATCCCCCAAATCTCTCTCCCTCACTGCTGATGGCTGCTTTGGGGGGGCGGTCCCTACAGCCCTGCTTCCCTGTGTGTGGACAAGCAGAGATCAGCTCAGGTGGAACGGCCTAGGGCTCCTGGGGCAGCTGGAGGAGGAGAGGTGAGTATTTAAGGAGCCTGGCAGCTTGGGTGACAGCTGGTTCGAAGCCACTGGAAAAGTTGGGGGGTCTTCACAGACAGAAAGGTTGTCCATGTGGGATTCAGTTAGAGAGAAGGGAAGTTGGAGGAAAAATATGCATGGCGTGATGCTATTCCTGTTCAAATACATAACTCATAGGTATGTATTCCCTCTTGAATAAAGATAGCACATGAGGCCACGTCCACACACACTGTTTAGCAAGCTGGGCACAACAGTGGGGACAGGTCTGTTGGCCCTACTCACCTCTGAGTTGTTTGATTGTATTGGCCTCGTAATGTAGGAGTCAGTAAAAATACACAAATGCTGCTATATGGGGCGGGGGGGAAATGACATGGTTCACGGCACCAAATTAGTATTAAGTTGATAAAGTGGGTTGTAAAACAGTCTGTAGGATTTTTGTTTGCTTATTCAGTCGTTAAGTCATGTGGGACTCTGCGACCCCGTGGACTGCAGCACGCCTCGCTTCCCTGTCCTATCTCCCGGAGTTTGTTCAAACTCACGTCCATTGAGTCGACGGTGCCATCCAATCATCTCGTCCTCTGTTGCCCCTTCTTTTCCTGTCCTCAATCTTTCCCAGCACTGGGGTCTTTTCCAATGAGTGAGCCAAAGTATTGGAGCTTTAGCTTCAGCATCAGTCCTTCCAATGAATATTTAGGACTGATTTCCTTTACAATTGATTGGTTTGATCTCCATGCTGTCAAGGGACTCGCAAGAGTCTTCTCCAGCACCTCAGTTAGAAAGCATCAGTTCTTTGGGGCTCAGCCTTCTTTATGCATAGTCCAACTCTCACATCTGTCCATGACCACTGGAAAAACCATAGCTTTGACTAGACAGACCTTTGTTGGCAAAGTGATGTCTCTGCTTNTCAGTTCTTTGGGGCTCAGCCTTCTTTATGCATAGTCCAACTCTCACATCTGTCCATGACCACTGGAAAAACCATAGCTTTGACTAGACAGACCTTTGTTGGCAAAGTGATGTCTCTGCTTTTAAATATGCTATCTATGTTTGTCATAACTTTCCTTCTAAGGAGCAAGCTACGTTTAATTTGGCTGTAGTCACCATCCAGAGTAATTCTGGAGCCCAAGAAAATAAAATCTGTCCCTGTTTCCATTTTTTCCCTGTTTATTTGCCACGAAGTGATGGGACCAGATGCCACAACCTTGGTTTAGGCTTCCATTTTTTGCCATTTTTTGGGTATGTGTGTTTGTGGGTGTGTATGTGCACATATGAGTATGTGTCTACGTCATGTGTATATCCATCCATCTATACGCATATCTCTGTATTTACCTCTGTTCATCTAGACCATCTTTCTGTGCCTGTCCATCTGTTTATCCATCCATCCATCCATCTATCCACCTATCTATCTAGGGAAGAGAGGGAACAAGATCTCTGTTTGGTTAACTGTGGTGGTTTGGATTCTTTGGTGGTTTTTTTTCCCCCGTGTTTAGATTTTTCACATTGGACATGGGTTACTTGTACACTTTTTAGAAATTATGAGCCCCTCCAGCTCCTGCATCTGTCTGGGTGTCCAAGAGGAGCCCTGGGAACAGAGGGAGGAGGGGCGTCCTCTGGGTGGGCAGGTGAGGGCTGCAGGGCCACTTGACCCCTGTGGCTCTTGTCGACTATCGGATCTGAGGCCACACAGTCATGTTTCTCCTGTTTCCCTGGCCCTGTCGGAGGTGCAGGAAGGTGGAGAGGACGGGAGTCGTTCAAGAGGGCTCATGAAATGAGCAGAGGAGAGGACGGAGGGCAGACTGCTGGGGTCTTCCACGTGGAAGGGGCATGGAGAGAAGAAGACAGGAGTATGGAGGATGGGGCAGCTTCCCGCAGCCACGCCAGAGCCAGACCTCCCCAGGCCTGGCTCATGAAGGTGCTCACTCAGCCAGCCGTTGTCTCTACGCATGGAACACCTCCAAGGACCGTCCAGCCCCAGGGCCTTTGCACGAGCGGCCCCCTGCCTGGGGTGCTGCTTCTCGGCTCCTCCTGGTTCCTCCGTCTTGGTTCGGCAGTCACCCCACCCCGTCCCCCAGTGAGTGCTCTCCAACATGTCACTGTTCGCTTTCCACGTGGCCGTAACTGCCACTCAGAACGCTCTGGGCCCTGGTTTGTTTTTTCTGTTATTATCTGCCTCCCACCCGTGAAGGCGAAGACCTGGCTTCTCCAGTCCCCTGCTGGGTCCCCCGTGCTCCATATGGCTTGGTTCCCATCACAGGTCTGCCCACCCCGCGGATCACGGGACCTCAGGGAATTACTGGGGTCGAAACCACGCAGAGGAAAAAGACTTTACAGCGGGCGAGCTGGCCCCATGTTGCACTTCCTGTGTGAGTTCACAGTCAGCCCTGCCCCTGGAACTGCCATTACGAGTTTAGATTGTTCCAGAATCCCACTGCCGACGGTTCAAAAGGCGCCCAGCTGCTATCAGGAAATGGCTCAGGAAGGTCTCCGCTAAACACCAAGAAACTGAGATGCAATCAGCCGGGCTGGAATTCAGGAAAGCGCTGGCCCTGGGGCTGGAGGAGGAAAGACCGTGTTTCAAGGCTAAGGCAGGCCCACCTGCCCTCCTTCCACCTGCCGGCGGGCCGACCCGCTTCCCGCCGCGGCCACCGCTTGGGGCACCGCGCCCGCAGGGCCGAGACCATGATCCGGCTGCTGGTGGGCAGGAATGCTCTGTGCTTGCCGCTCCTTCCTGCTCCTTGGCATCGGCCAGTAATCTTCCAGTTGTGGTCTCGAAGGCCAAACACGAACCAGGATTTTCCATGATGGTTGCAATTTTGGCTTGTAATTTTATCAGTCGAATCTAAATCCACTTCAGAAATGCCATAAACTAATTGTCACTGAATAAACTGAAGCTTTTGAGGAGTTTATAAAAGTGATTTAATGAAAAAAAAAAAAAGGAAAGGAAAATAGGAAACAAATGTTGCCTGCAGAACTGCTGGCAAAAAGGTAGAAAGCCTCGGTTTCTTTTGAAAGCATGCCGGGTCTGGGCCCGGGCCCTGCCCACCGAGGCTTCAGGGCCCAAAGGCTGGCAGGCTGTTTGTGTTGGAGCCTGTGGCCTGGATTTCAGATTTGTCCCCAGGGAGGCTGACTCGGTTGGAGGTGGGGGGGGGGGTGGCGTCGGGGGCCAGGAAACCGGTCAGGTCACCTGAAAATAAATGGCCACAAATCAGATCAAACCCTGATCCGGCAGAACGAACCTCGTTTCCTCGATTAAAAATAAAAATAATAACAGAGTGAACATTGGGGTTAAGTAAATGTGAGTTAATTACTAAACTGTGACCGTTTTTCGCAGTTTCTGAAGATAAACACTTCAGTGCGAGTTGTCAGTTTACGTTAGGCAATAATTTGAATGACTACCGGTTAGCGGTTTCACTTCATTCATATTAAGAAACAATATACAAAGGGTATAAAGTGATCAAGCTCTGTTTATGCTGAAGAGGAGGGGTGTAACGTCAGCTCCCAGGAGTGGGGCAGAGAGAGAGCTCGCTCCTGGCTTTCTGTGGGCTTCTGCTGATCCCGAGTGAATGAAAATCTTTGGGGAAACTTCCAAAGACCTGACAGTCTGGGGCTGGTCGAGCAGAGGCTATCAAAGCATTCCCAGCGCCAACGGGGGAGGAGAAGAGTTTCACTGGGGGCATATCTGGTGGATAAGAGTTGTCTGTGAGACAGACAGGCCCTTCCGGGTTGGAGAGATCAGTATTTGGGGGTCTGTTGAATTCCTGCATGAAGAATCTAGCTGGGACCCAGGAGATGGATTCCAGCATTTTCCCTGACTGCTGGGGTGGGGGTGGAGTACTTGTGGAATTCTGAGCTTCCAGGTTCGCTGAGGAAAGTGGGGTCAGGACGGGGCCTCCCTCCTTCCTCAGCCTCAGAAAAGCCTCAGAACCAGGTGGCCTCAAACCCTGGAAATCTTGGCTCTTCTGTGAAAACAGGACACGCACACACTGTGGTCAGAAATCAGCCTGGAATTCCAGGACCGGGAGCCTCTCATATGTTCCAGGTAAAAGAACAACAGAGAATCCTGCAGAAAGCCAAAATGTTTCCCTTAGTTGAGCGGCTTGGAACAGGAGGTAGGGAGAAGCAACTGCAACTGCCCATCAACATGTGAACAGACGCTGTGGCCCACCCACCCAGTGGAGTATTACTCAGCCTTAAAAAGGAAGGACATTCTAACAACTGCTATGATACCGCCAAGTGAAACAACCCAGTCACAGAAGGATGAATGTCGTCCAGTTCCACCTCCATGAGGTCCCGGGAGGAGTCACATCCGTAGAAACAGAAAGTAGAACGGTGGGGGCCAGGGGCCGGGGGAGTGGAGGATGGGGCGTTCGTGTTTAATGGGGACAGAGTGTCAGTTTGGGAAGATAAAAGTTCCCTGCAGATGGAATGCGGTGATGGCTGCACAACGGCATGAGTGTGCTTAATGCCACTGAACACCTAAAAACGATTAAAATGGCAACTTTTAGGCTATGCATTTTACAACAATAAGGTAAAAACAATGTAAAACAGCTGTGAAGTTGACATGAAGCGATGCCTCTGAACAATTTAGGCTTGGCTGGCAAATATTAAATAGTAGGCAATCTTGTGTTTAAATTGCCATCATCGTCATTATGACTGGTATCCCATGACTACTTTGAGACGCTTTATGAGAGAGAAAGCAACAGAGAGAGAAAGAGAGAATTAACTTCTATTATGGATCTGTACAGCAGGATGCTAGATCTGGGGTTGTTGAAAGTAGGATAGTCCCTGTGATGCAATTTATAGTGTAAAATGGATAAACCAGGTCTTTAAAATTAGAGAGTCCCGGGTTGTCTTAACTCAGCCCTTTCCAGCAATCACAGCTCCTTAAGGCCTTGTGGGGCAGCAGTACATTCTCTGCTGCCCAGAGCTAGGATCCACCAAACCAGGACTCGGGGCCTCCTCACGAATCACCTCTTACATTTCAGATGAGCCAGTGAAGTGAAAGTCGCTCAATCCTGTCTGACTCTTTGCGACCCCATGGACTATACTATACAGTCCATGAAATTCTCCAGGCCAGCATTCTGGAGTGGGTAGCCTTTCCCTTCTCTAGGGGATCTTCCCAACCCAGGGATGGAACCCAGGTCTCCCGCATTGCAGGCAATTCTTTACCTGCCGAGCTACAAAGGAAGCCCAACCATCGTCCCAACCCTCTTGAACTTCCCTCCATCATCCCCAGGACACCACGTGGAACAAGCCAGGATTTGTTCACGGGGAGGGGACAGCAGGGCCCTCCCCACCAGCAACACCCACCCATACCCTCCTGGTTTCTGTCTCACCGCAGCCCCAGCCTCTTCATGCTCAAGTGTCTTTAGTCAAGGGGCTGCCGATGTTGGCTGGAGATGTACAAACACAGGGGGTGGAGAGAGGGAATGACACCTCTCTCCACCTCCAGTGACAGGGTCCGTGTCATGGCTGATGGGTGCAATTCCTACAGACACCTCCTCTTAGAGTCTGATCTTTAGAAACGCGTCTAAATAAGACGTGCTTCTGCAGGAAACCGTCCGTTCAGCTTTCTCTCTCTCTGTCCCCCTTCCTCTCTTTCCCTCCCTCTTCACCTCTCTCCTCCCCTCTTCTTCAGCCTACAAGTAGCTTCGGGGTGGCTGCCAAGAGAGAGACCCAAGGCTGGGCACCGAGTCCAACTTCTGTGTTTACGAAGGAGCCGAGAATTCCTCTCTTGGGGGAGAAAGAAAGAGCATAAGGTGTTTTTTCTTTCTTTCAAGTGAAAGCTATTCCTGTGGCTAGGTCCGCAGAAAGGTACCCACTTTGCCTAATGCCCTACAAAGCCCAGCTTGCTTCTCCAGGGTTTAAGGAGGTTCCTGGGGTTGTGCTGTGGCTGCTAAAAGCAGGACATCCCCAGGTCAACCGGGCCCAGCTGGCCACCCCATTTCCCAAGCCAGTCTTCCAGCATCTTGAGCTCGGGTTTGAGACAAATCGCTGCAGACCATCGGAGTCTGGCTTGTCTTCGGAGCCCTAACAGGCTATCTGGCAGTGAACGGAGGCCTCTGATCTTATCTCCGTCTTCTCTGGCAAGCCTGGCTCCACCAAAATAACTTTTATCGGGAAATAAAATAATGCAATTAATGTCCTGTCTGATGCCCTCTCTGGTGATCTCAGCCTTAATGATTTAATGGGTGTCTTCCATCCGCTAATTACCTCGAGCATTTATTGAGTTAAAGGCACTCGGCCCAAAAGCAAGGGCGTGCCCTGCCTGAGGACCGTGTGAGATGGAGCGGGTCCACAGGCAGGGTTTTTTTTTTTTCCCTTTTCTCCTTGCCCTCCACCGTCTGGCTCTCAGATGGCCCCGCACCCCACCCTTCCCTCGGCAGGAAAAGTGCACGCCACTCAAGAGTGTCCTGGCTGCATTTACGTCACCTAAAGGATTTTCTTTTTCTGGCTCACCCTCTGGCATTGCCCGGCCGAGAGGCTCCAGGAAAGTCGTAAACCCCGCTGAATGGCACCGTGGTAATGGCCTGTCCCATCAGACCGCGTTTGTGCTTTTCGTCTCATAATGTCACAATGAACTTGGCCGGGAAACTGAAACCGCCAGCTGTGTGTGGGTTTGGCTTTCTGCATTTCTGGGGGGAACCGGGCAGCAGAGTGGGGTGGAGGAGCAAGCCGGCTCCCTCGGCATCCTGGGGAGAGTCACCTTCCCCCACTTCTGTAAAATCAGGCTGCCTAGAATCAGGCAGGGACCCCCGCGGAATTGCCCTCTCGCCCCGTGAGCACTTCCTGAAGCTTTTTGTCCACACGCAGGGCTGAATTTGTCACAGAGAGGCCCTGGGTGAAGGTGAGCTCAGCTTGGCTTTGCCGCCGAGGAGCTGTGTGACCTCGGGGAGGCAGTTCACCTCTCTGGGCCCCAATTGCATGTCTGCAGAACGAGGGCACATTGGACTAGGATATGTCTCATCCTGGGATCTCAGTTTCTATGGAGATCGACATTTTATAAAATGCTTTAAGTTGAGATCTGTTGGAGGCAGGCGGTTGGTAGTTTGGTCCGATCAGCCGAGTGCCCCCTGCCACCCTCATCNGGGGGGGGGGGTGGCGTCGGGGGCCAGGAAACCGGTCAGGTCACCTGAAAATAAATGGCCACAAATCAGATCAAACCCTGATCCGGCAGAACGAACCTCGTTTCCTCGATTAAAAATAAAAATAATAACAGAGTGAACATTGGGGTTAAGTAAATGTGAGTTAATTACTAAACTGTGACCGTTTTTCGCAGTTTCTGAAGATAAACACTTCAGTGCGAGTTGTCAGTTTACGTTAGGCAATAATTTGAATGACTACCGGTTAGCGGTTTCACTTCATTCATATTAAGAAACAATATACAAAGGGTATAAAGTGATCAAGCTCTGTTTATGCTGAAGAGGAGGGGTGTAACGTCAGCTCCCAGGAGTGGGGCAGAGAGAGAGCTCGCTCCTGGCTTTCTGTGGGCTTCTGCTGATCCCGAGTGAATGAAAATCTTTGGGGAAACTTCCAAAGACCTGACAGTCTGGGGCTGGTCGAGCAGAGGCTATCAAAGCATTCCCAGCGCCAACGGGGGAGGAGAAGAGTTTCACTGGGGGCATATCTGGTGGATAAGAGTTGTCTGTGAGACAGACAGGCCCTTCCGGGTTGGAGAGATCAGTATTTGGGGGTCTGTTGAATTCCTGCATGAAGAATCTAGCTGGGACCCAGGAGATGGATTCCAGCATTTTCCCTGACTGCTGGGGTGGGGGTGGAGTACTTGTGGAATTCTGAGCTTCCAGGTTCGCTGAGGAAAGTGGGGTCAGGACGGGGCCTCCCTCCTTCCTCAGCCTCAGAAAAGCCTCAGAACCAGGTGGCCTCAAACCCTGGAAATCTTGGCTCTTCTGTGAAAACAGGACACGCACACACTGTGGTCAGAAATCAGCCTGGAATTCCAGGACCGGGAGCCTCTCATATGTTCCAGGTAAAAGAACAACAGAGAATCCTGCAGAAAGCCAAAATGTTTCCCTTAGTTGAGCGGCTTGGAACAGGAGGTAGGGAGAAGCAACTGCAACTGCCCATCAACATGTGAACAGACGCTGTGGCCCACCCACCCAGTGGAGTATTACTCAGCCTTAAAAAGGAAGGACATTCTAACAACTGCTATGATACCGCCAAGTGAAACAACCCAGTCACAGAAGGATGAATGTCGTCCAGTTCCACCTCCATGAGGTCCCGGGAGGAGTCACATCCGTAGAAACAGAAAGTAGAACGGTGGGGGCCAGGGGCCGGGGGAGTGGAGGATGGGGCGTTCGTGTTTAATGGGGACAGAGTGTCAGTTTGGGAAGATAAAAGTTCCCTGCAGATGGAATGCGGTGATGGCTGCACAACGGCATGAGTGTGCTTAATGCCACTGAACACCTAAAAACGATTAAAATGGCAACTTTTAGGCTATGCATTTTACAACAATAAGGTAAAAACAATGTAAAACAGCTGTGAAGTTGACATGAAGCGATGCCTCTGAACAATTTAGGCTTGGCTGGCAAATATTAAATAGTAGGCAATCTTGTGTTTAAATTGCCATCATCGTCATTATGACTGGTATCCCATGACTACTTTGAGACGCTTTATGAGAGAGAAAGCAACAGAGAGAGAAAGAGAGAATTAACTTCTATTATGGATCTGTACAGCAGGATGCTAGATCTGGGGTTGTTGAAAGTAGGATAGTCCCTGTGATGCAATTTATAGTGTAAAATGGATAAACCAGGTCTTTAAAATTAGAGAGTCCCGGGTTGTCTTAACTCAGCCCTTTCCAGCAATCACAGCTCCTTAAGGCCTTGTGGGGCAGCAGTACATTCTCTGCTGCCCAGAGCTGGGATCCACCAAACCAGGACTCGGGGCCTCCTCACGAATCACCTCTTACATTTCAGATGAGCCAGTGAAGTGAAAGTCGCTCAATCCTGTCTGACTCTTTGCGACCCCATGGACTATACTATACAGTCCATGAAATTCTCCAGGCCAGCATTCTGGAGTGGGTAGCCTTTCCCTTCTCTAGGGGATCTTCCCAACCCAGGGATGGAACCCAGGTCTCCCGCATTGCAGGCAATTCTTTACCTGCCGAGCTACAAAGGAAGCCCAACCATCGTCCCAACCCTCTTGAACTTCCCTCCATCATCCCCAGGACACCACGTGGAACAAGCCAGGATTTGTTCACGGGGAGGGGACAGCAGGGCCCTCCCCACCAGCAACACCCACCCATACCCTCCTGGTTTCTGTCTCACCGCAGCCCCAGCCTCTTCATGCTCAAGTGTCTTTAGTCAAGGGGCTGCCGATGTTGGCTGGAGATGTACAAACACAGGGGGTGGAGAGAGGGAATGACACCTCTCTCCACCTCCAGTGACAGGGTCCGTGTCATGGCTGATGGGTGCAATTCCTACAGACACCTCCTCTTAGAGTCTGATCTTTAGAAACGCGTCTAAATAAGACGTGCTTCTGCAGGAAACCGTCCGTTCAGCTTTCTCTCTCTCTGTCCCCCTTCCTCTCTTTCCCTCCCTCTTCACCTCTCTCCTCCCCTCTTCTTCAGCCTACAAGTAGCTTCGGGGTGGCTGCCAAGAGAGAGACCCAAGGCTGGGCACCGAGTCCAACTTCTGTGTTTACGAAGGAGCCGAGAATTCCTCTCTTGGGGGAGAAAGAAAGAGCATAAGGTGTTTTTTCTTTCTTTCAAGTGAAAGCTATTCCTGTGGCTAGGTCCGCAGAAAGGTACCCACTTTGCCTAATGCCCTACAAAGCCCAGCTTGCTTCTCCAGAGTTTAAGGAGGTTCCTGGGGTTGTGCTGTGGCTGCTAAAAGCAGGACATCCCCAGGTCAACCGGGCCCAGCTGGCCACCCCATTTCCCAAGCCAGTCTTCCAGCATCTTGAGCTCGGGTTTGAGACAAATCGCTGCAGACCATCGGAGTCTGGCTTGTCTTCGGAGCCCTAACAGGCTATCTGGCAGTGAACGGAGGCCTCTGATCTTATCTCCGTCTTCTCTGGCAAGCCTGGCTCCACCAAAATAACTTTTATCGGGAAATAAAATAATGCAATTAATGTCCTGTCTGATGCCCTCTCTGGTGATCTCAGCCTTAATGATTTAATGGGTGTCTTCCATCCGCTAATTACCTCGAGCATTTATTGAGTTAAAGGCACTCGGCCCAAAAGCAAGGGCGTGCCCTGCCTGAGGACCGTGTGAGATGGAGCGGGTCCACAGGCAGGGTTTTTTTTTTTTCCCTTTTCTCCTTGCCCTCCACCGTCTGGCTCTCAGATGGCCCCGCACCCCACCCTTCCCTCGGCAGGAAAAGTGCACGCCACTCAAGAGTGTCCTGGCTGCATTTACGTCACCTAAAGGATTTTCTTTTTCTGGCTCACCCTCTGGCATTGCCCGGCCGAGAGGCTCCAGGAAAGTCGTAAACCCCGCTGAATGGCACCGTGGTAATGGCCTGTCCCATCAGACCGCGTTTGTGCTTTTCGTCTCATAATGTCACAATGAACTTGGCCGGGAAACTGAAACCGCCAGCTGTGTGTGGGTTTGGCTTTCTGCATTTCTGGGGGGAACCGGGCAGCAGAGTGGGGTGGAGGAGCAAGCCGGCTCCCTCGGCATCCTGGGGAGAGTCACCTTCCCCCACTTCTGTAAAATCAGGCTGCCTAGAATCAGGCAGGGACCCCCGCGGAATTGCCCTCTCGCCCCGTGAGCACTTCCTGAAGCTTTTTGTCCACACGCAGGGCTGAATTTGTCACAGAGAGGCCCTGGGTGAAGGTGAGCTCAGCTTGGCTTTGCCGCCGAGGAGCTGTGTGACCTCGGGGAGGCAGTTCACCTCTCTGGGCCCCAATTGCATGTCTGCAGAATGAGGGCACATTGGACTAGGATATGTCTCATCCTGGGATCTCAGTTTCTATGGAGATCGACATTTTATAAAATGCTTTAAGTTGAGATCTGTTGGAGGCAGGCGGTTGGTAGTTTGGTCCGATCAGCCGAGTGCCCCCTGCCACCCTCATCGGGAGGCACCTGGGAGGGTGAGCCTCTCAACGTTTAATCAATGTGCCACAAAAAGCTCCCACAAAAAGTTTCAAGCTCATAATTCTTTTTTTTTTTCTTTTGAACTTTTTATTTTGTATTGGGGCATAGCCAATTAACAAGCAACGTTGTGATGGTTTCAGATGGACAGCAAAGGGACGCATTGTCCATACACGTGTGTCCGTTCCCCCAAACCCTCTCCCATCCAGGCTGCCGCATAACCTTGAGCAGAGTGCCACGTGCTGCACAGTAGATCCATTTAAAATATTCAAGCTCATGGTTCTGTGTTCTGTGACTTGCCAAGACCAGTGTCAGCTCGTCCGTCTGTCTGTCTAGCTAGCTTATCACCTTTCTCTGTGTCTCTCCCTCTCTGTATCCTCACATCTGTCCATCTACCTTCTTTGCCCCTTGCTCCCTCTGCTCTCTGTCCTTCTATCTATGTATGGCTCAGATTTGCGCTCATTTGTTCCCAAACTTTAACCTGTCTGAGGACCCCCTGACATCTCTGACCCAGGGCCTGGGGTGGAGTCCGAGTTCCGCGTCTCTAACAAGCTTCAGGTGGGACCGGTGCTGCCGGGCCCTGATCGTGCGATGACTATTTCCTAATCTTCTTCTGCACTTGCAAACGCTGAAAGTGTCTTCCTGTTTGGTTTCAGAAGCTTCTGAAGAAAGTGAAAAGTTTTATAGAACAAAAACACTGTAGACACTCACTGAATGACAATGGTTCAACTTAGGATTTTTCCGCTTGAAGCTGGTGTGAGAGCGGCGTGCATTCAGTAAAAATCATGCTTTGAGTGTGGCTCTTTCCAGGGCTAGTGGTTTCTGGTCTGGCCCTCTCTCATGGTGCTGGGCAGCCCCAGGATTGTGAGGGCAAATGACCCGTGCGCCTACCCCCTTTCTGGTTTTCACTTTAGGTACTGTATGCGGTGAATTCCACGAGATGGTCAACACTTGATTATAAAACAGGCTGTGTTAGATGATGCTGCCCAGCAGTGGTCTGATATAAGTGTCCTGTGCACGTTCGAGGTAAGCCAGACCAAGCTGTGATGCTCAGTGGGAGAGGCGCACCAAATGCATTCATGGCTTTGGGTGCACCTGTCAGGACATAGCCCCACTGTCTCTCCCATGCCCGCAGGGTCACCATCCAAGATGCACCTCTGTCCCACTCCAAAGTGGCTTTTCTGCAGCCCGAGACCCAAGCACATTTGCATCTAGTATTTATCAGATTAATGATTCTTCCCCTTATGGTTGAAGCATGCAACTCTGATGAGTCAGCAGTCAGATTACGTGTTCACATATCCCAGGGGCCAGGCCACCCTGGGTCAGCACCCTGCAGAAGCTTTTCACATCTGGCCCGCACAGGATGTGAGCAGAGATGTCCATCCAGGCATTGTTTGCAGTGGTGAGGATGCAGGCGTCTGCCACCAGGGCACTGGACAGTACGTGAGAGGTGCCCACCCCAGGGTGTGGGGCACCAGTTAGGGTCCACAGATTGAGTCCATCCAAACCATGGATGGGTCTTTGTACTATGCTGGCCGGGGTGGCGGGGGGAGGAAGTGGGTGAAGAAAAGGAGAGGGAGATTTTTTTGTTTGTTTCTTTTAAAAAATTGTAATTGGAGAATAATTACTTCATAATATTGTAATGATTTTTGCCATACATCAGCACGAATCAGCCATAGGCAAACATGTATCGCCTCCTTCCCCCCAGCTCTCTCCTCTCAGCTTCCTCCTCCCTCCTCCCTCCTCCCAGCTCCCTCCTCTCACCTCCCTCCTCCCACCTCCCTCCAGGTTGTGGCAGAGCACTGGCTTTGGGGAGAGGGTAGTATTTGACACAAGACCACCTGTGCAAATTCTTTGCCCACAGACCTTTGCAGAAGGATATACATGGACACAGGGACGTGCTGGAATGGGGAAAGCGCATCTGTGTGGGGACCCAGGCAGAGGGCGTTAGAGAAATAAAACAGGAAGTTACAGAAGGTACAGAGGCTTCTGGGGAACTGAGTCATCTTCCTTGTCTGTGGATGCCCACCATTTTAACTTTTTCACTTTTTTTTTTTTTTTGGTAATTTTTATTGGAGTGCAGTCGCTTTACGGGCTTGCCTAGTAGATCAGTTGGTAAAGAGACCGCCTGCAATGCAGGAGACCCGGGTTCTACCCTGGGTCAGGAAGATCCCCTGGAGGAGGGCGTGGCAACCCACTCCAGCATTCTTGCCTGGGAAACCCCATGGACAGAGGAGCCTGGTGGGCTACAGTGCATTGGGCTGCAAGAGTCAGACACGCCTGAGCGATTAAACTGCCACTAACTGCTCTACAATGTGTTATTTTCTGCTGTGCAGCAAAGAGAAGCAGCCGCGTGTGTATGTACGCCCCTCTGTTTTGAATTTCCTTCCCACTCAGGCCACCACAAGCACCTAGCCGCGCTCCCTGTGCTGTGCAGAGTGCTCTCACTGTCGTCTACTTTATACACAGTACCAATAGTGTGTATGAGTCAATCCCAATCTCCCAGTTCCTCCCACAGGCTTTTTCACTTTTCAAGCATTTAGTTCTTATCGATCGTTTAGTTCTGATTCCTTTCTCCAGCAGCCTCTGTTGCTTCTGGCTGCCTCTTCTCATCCACAGGGTGCCCAACGCCTGCCCCCCTCCTCAGGGTGTCATAGACCGGGGAACCCCAGGCATGGTCCGAAGACTGGAGAGGCTCGGAGAAGGCACTCACCAGGCTTCTTCTGCTGCTGTTCTACGCATCCCTGTGATGCTCACTGATGATGTGACTAGTGTTCTTTGTGGAATTTCAGTGCTGCCGCCCTTTGTGGGTGAGCTCACCATTAAAAGGCAGACAGACAGGTAGTCCAGACACCCCACCCCACTTCATTACAATCAACCAAGGCTCTTGATTTTTAAAAACCTACATTCCCAGTGCCCACTGAATACCACGCTCTCCCAGGCTAGGATTAAATAATCTGCAGGTTCTTTTGTTATAAAATTTTTTAACATAAAATTTCCAGGTATTTGAAATTAAACCCAAGTTAGAACAAGCAGTGTAAGCCTGAACCTGGGTCTCCAGGTGCGGAGACTGGACTCCTCTGCGCCCCCTGGTGGCGAGGATGACGCACACGTGGTCATCCTGGGTGGAGAGGCCGGGGCAGGTGGGCGCAGACAGGAACCAAGTGTGCGGCGAGTGTCTGGGGGAGGGAGGTGAAAACACCGCCCTGTCGCAGGAATTTCGCGTCCCACAATTTATCACCAAGGTGTTGTCTGTTTGGTCTCATTTGTGTTTTCACGTGTATCTTTCCTAAGTCCAGAGGGTGGCTTTGACGGTGGAATTCTAGTGGCTGCAGCTAGATATCAGGGAGAGAGGGCTCTTCGTCTGCGTCAAATGCACCTCAGAGATGAGAAACACAGAAGCACCAGGAGGAGGGAGACCCTGTCCCAGCCATTCAGCCAAGAGCTGGGAAGCTGGGGTTCCCCAGAGCCCAGCCACTGACCGCTCAGAACAACAGACACGTGTGAAAGAACCAGAGGATAAACGGACGGTCAGGTGCCAGCGGCAGACATGGCCGGAGGCAGTGCTCTATCTTCCCCGTGAGTCCCCATGGGGTCAGCGTGTCCCTGCGAGGAGTGTGCGGATGCCAGGTGCTCACGGTTTCTCGCCTCCCTCCCCACCTGCCCTGGCTTCCCAGGTGGCTCAGTGGTAAAGAATCTGCCTGCCAACGCAGGAGACACGGGTTCGATCCCTGGGTTGGGAAGATCCCCTGGAGGAGGAAATGGCAACCCACTCCAGTATTGTAATTTTTATTGGAGTGCAGTCGCTTTACGGGCTTGCCTAGTAGATCAGTTGGTAAAGAGACCGCCTGCAATGCAGGAGACCCGGGTTCTACCCTGGGTCAGGAAGATCCCCTGGAGGAGGGCGTGGCAACCCACTCCAGCATTCTTGCCTGGGAAACCCCATGGACAGAGGAGCCTGGTGGGCTACAGTGCATTGGGCTGCAAGAGTCAGACACGCCTGAGCGATTAAACTGCCACTAACTGCTCTACAATGTGTTATTTTCTGCTGTGCAGCAAAGAGAAGCAGCCGCGTGTGTATGTACGCCCCTCTGTTTTGAATTTCCTTCCCACTCAGGCCACCACAAGCACCTAGCCGCGCTCCCTGTGCTGTGCAGAGTGCTCTCACTGTCGTCTACTTTATACACAGTACCAATAGTGTGTATGAGTCAATCCCAATCTCCCAGTTCCTCCCACAGGCTTTTTCACTTTTCAAGCATTTAGTTCTTATCGATCGTTTAGTTCTGATTCCTTTCTCCAGCAGCCTCTGTTGCTTCTGGCTGCCTCTTCTCATCCACAGGGTGCCCAACGCCTGCCCCCCTCCTCAGGGTGTCATAGACCGGGGAACCCCAGGCATGGTCCGAAGACTGGAGAGGCTCGGAGAAGGCACTCACCAGGCTTCTTCTGCTGCTGTTCTACGCATCCCTGTGATGCTCACTGATGATGTGACTAGTGTTCTTTGTGGAATTTCAGTGCTGCCGCCCTTTGTGGGTGAGCTCACCATTAAAAGGCAGACAGACAGGTAGTCCAGACACCCCACCCCACTTCATTACAATCAACCAAGGCTCTTGATTTTTAAAAACCTACATTCCCAGTGCCCACTGAATACCACGCTCTCCCAGGCTAGGATTAAATAATCTGCAGGTTCTTTTGTTATAAAATTTTTTAACATAAAATTTCCAGGTATTTGAAATTAAACCCAAGTTAGAACAAGCAGTGTAAGCCTGAACCTGGGTCTCCAGGTGCGGAGACTGGACTCCTCTGCGCCCCCTGGTGGCGAGGATGACGCACACGTGGTCATCCTGGGTGGAGAGGCCGGGGCAGGTGGGCGCAGACAGGAACCAAGTGTGCGGCGAGTGTCTGGGGGAGGGAGGTGAAAACACCGCCCTGTCGCAGGAATTTCGCGTCCCACAATTTATCGCCAAGGTGTTGTCTGTTTGGTCTCATTTGTGTTTTCACGTGTATCTTTCCTAAGTCCAGAGGGTGGCTTTGACGGTGGAATTCTAGTGGCTGCAGCTAGATATCAGGGAGAGAGGGCTCTTCGTCTGCGTCAAATGCACCTCAGAGATGAGAAACACAGAAGCACCAGGAGGAGGGAGACCCTGTCCCAGCCATTCAGCCAAGAGCTGGGAAGCTGGGGTTCCCCAGAGCCCAGCCACTGACCGCTCAGAACAACAGACACGTGTGAAAGAACCAGAGGATAAACGGACGGTCAGGTGCCAGCGGCAGACATGGCCGGAGGCAGTGCTCTATCTTCCCCGTGAGTCCCCATGGGGTCAGCGTGTCCCTGCGAGGAGTGTGCGGATGCCAGGTGCTCACGGTTTCTCGCCTCCCTCCCCACCTGCCCTGGCTTCCCAGGTGGCTCAGTGGTAAAGAATCTGCCTGCCAACGCAGGAGACACGGGTTCGATCCCTGGGTTGGGAAGATCCCCTGGAGGAGGAAATGGCAACCCACTCCAGTATCCTTGCCTGGAGAATCCCATGGACAGAGGAGCCTGGCGGGCTACAGTCCATGGGGTCACAAAGGGTCGACACAACTGAGCAACTAAACCACAACCTCTTCTTCCCACCAGCTCCCTCCACCAAGCCGTCAGGCCCTCCAGAATTCTTCAGTGTTGCGGGAGGAGTGCCGGGGAAGGCAACGGCACCCCACCCCAGTACTCTTGCCTGGAAAATCCAATGGACAGAGTAGCCTGGTGGGCTGCAGTCCATGGGGTCGCTAACAGTCAGACAGACTGAGCGACTTCACTTTCACTTTTCTCTTTCATGCATTGGAGAAGGAAATGGCAACCCACTCCAGTATTCTTGCCTGGAGAATCCCAGGGATGGGGGAGCCTGGTGGGCTGCCATCTATGGGGTCACACAGAGTCGGACACGACTGAAGTGACTTAGCAGCAGCAGCAGCAGCGGGAGGAGTGCAGAGCGCCCTGAGGGACAGCATCCTCCTGAGAGCGGCAGCAAGGCGACAGCCGACCTGGCAGCTGCTTGGCGCTCGGGGCGCCGCAGAAGCGAGGGGCCAGATGTAGGTGTGGCAGCTCTGCAGGTGCTAGTCCACCGCGCTCCGGGCCCACATGCCTTCTGGAGCGCTGAGCACTGCTGGCCAGGGGGCGGGCATCTGCTCCAGCCCCGCTCTGAGGTCTGTCTTTGGGCCCGCTCCCCCACTGGACCTCCGTTTGAGCCTGGTAGGACTTGTGTGGAGGGACTCAGGCCGGCCGGCCTGACTCCCATCCGGGGCTCTCCCCTGCAGCAGGGTCCCCAGGCCCTCCCTGTGCAGCCGCGGGTGGCGGGGTTAGTGGGGCTGGGGTGAAAGAGGAGGGGCCCGGGAGGGGAGGGGGAGTGATGCGGAGGAAGGCAGGGAGGGGCCATACCTCCACTCCTAAGAGGACGTTTTCAGAGAACTTCCTCCCTTGAAAAAGCCTTGCAGGGACGAGGCGGCTGGCCCATTTCAGTTCAGGATGGGTTTTCAAAGAATCGGCCAGGTCCCAGGGGGGCGTTTGCATTCTGACTGTCCTGAGTGGACGAAGCTGTGTGTTTGGGAAGATGGTGAGTGGCGGATGGAGTCCTCCTGGCCCGGGGACCCCAGGAGCCCACCCCCCACCTGCTTGCCCCGGGGACAGCAGGGATGTAACTGTTGGGTGGGCAGCATCTGAGATGCAGTGAGGTCCTCTCAGGGGCTGTTGAGTGGACAAAGCCCCCTTCTTGGGGATGACGCTGCCACCCCCAGGGCATGGCCCTGTCCCTGGCTGACCCAGGCAGTCTGTCGGAACGTCCACCACCCGGCCCTCCGGTGTAGGGCAGTGTCTTTCTCAGGGTCCCCTTGAGAGCTGGTGGGAAAAGCACATAAAAAAGCACCGCCCCCCCCACCCCCGCCAGGAGGTTTATGAGAGCGGTCAGTTCCCCTGGGCAGTGCCCGGAGATAAGAGGCTATTAAAATGTAAAGGGGGCCGAGGGGCTCTCTCAGCCGACAGAAGCAGCTAGAGGCGAGAAGGGACCGTGCATTCCTCTTCCCAGCCCTTCCTGGGTCCTGGTTCCCAGGGACGCTCTGTCCACTTCAGCGCAGTGACCGTCCCTGAGCCAGCACCCAGGGCTGAGGCCTCCCAGGCCCTCGGAATTCATAGGAGCAGATAAGGCGGCCCCTGTTCCTCTGAGCCCGGAGCCCGGCAGACCCTCTGAGCGAAACCGCTTGCTATGGGAGCCTGATAAGCATCAGGATTAAAAATAACCCTGGTCGCAAAACTTAAAAAACACTCTTAAAAAAAAAGTGCTTATTGAAATATGCATGTCATAGGCAGGCAGCCTCAGGGATTTTTGAGAGGTAAACACTGGCCTGGAACCAGCCCCTGTGGCCCCCAGAGCCCGAGTGCCTCCCACTCCCCCATCCTGATAAGGCTTATCAGCCCAGCCTCAGCCAGGGAGGCAGAACCACCCTGAGTGATGCGACGGATTTATCATAGGGACTGGACCGGACACGGCTGTGGGAGGAGCTGGGGAGGGTCAGAGATGAGTTCTGCCCCGCCTTCTATTAGCATCAGTGCTCTGAATGCAGTTTGCAGGGACTGACCTTGGAAAGCAGGCTGGCACGCGTGTTCCCGGCTGGAACCCGGTCCCTCAATGGATGCAAGCTGCTTCTACGGTGGCGGTCCAGGGGTCACTGGCCGTCCGTGAGGCAGGCGAGCAGGAAGGGGAGGGGGACGAGGTGAACTGGGGGCACTTCGGGCGTCTGAGGGGGGTGTGTTGCGGCCGCTCCCCTCTCCCTTCCAGATCGACTGCACACCCCTCTCTCCGCCACGACAACCTGGGCTCACTCAGTGAAAAGTGGGCCCAGCTCAGGCAGGTCGACGCAGCTGGACACCCGCATGGACGCAGACCCAGGTCACCTGTCTGAGTAGGTGTGCCAATGCCTGGCTCGGCGTGACGAGGGTGAGAGTCACCCCCGGGGCCTTGTGTGGCAAGGTTTGTTCGGGCTCATGTTTGCAGGACAATCATGTACAATGACTCCATAGTGACTTATTCATGGGGCTGTGGAGAGGCACTGAAGTAGCTGCCAGTCACTGCCTGCCGGCAATAGTGCTGCCTGAGTATTTGGCGCCTGTCTTCTGGGGGCCACACACACACTTGGGAACATGCCTGAATGTGGACTCTGTCATGAGCTAAGCCTGTGCGTGCGTGTGTGCTAGGTCGCCAGTCCTGTCTGACTTTTTGCAGCCCCATAGACTGGAGTGTGCCAGGCTCCTCTGTCCATGGGATTCTCCAGGCAAGAATACTGGAGTGGGTTGCCATGCCCTCCTCCAGGGGATCTTCTCAACCCAGGGATCAAACCCACGTATGTCTCTTAACATCTCCTGCATTGGCAGGTCAGTTCTTTACCACTGGCCTAGGCCAATTTTAGCCCGTGTGATTTTAGCCCGATGAAACTCTTGTTGGACGTCTGACCCCCAGAATGGTGAGAGAATGCATGTGTGCCATTTAAGCCACCTGAATTCATAGTGTTCCTTACAGCAGCCACAGGACACCGAGACTGTCTGCTTGGGGCTGTGTCCCAGGCCTTGGTCCAGAGCAGACTCATGATGAATGCTTGTTGATTGAATCAACCAAGTGGGGAACTCACTGCTGAGTGCATGGTGTTCCAGAGGCTTCATACCCAGGGAAGGTTGCCAGTTACAGGCCCTAAAAATACAGGGCGCCCAGGGATATTTGAATTTTAAATCAACAGCTGGCCATCTTTTACAAAAGCATGTCCAATGCTATACCAAAAAAAAAAAAAAAAAACAAAAAAATCACTGTTTAGCTGCAATTCCACTTGACTTGGATGTCTTGTATTTAATCAGGCAGCCCAGTGTCTTCCCACGTGGGAGGGTATGTCCGAAATTCGAAGCTGGTTAGGGGTCTGAGGGAGGCCTCAGTGGTTCCCAAGGCCCCTACCCCTCCCGCCCCAGCGCCAGCTGCTGCTCCAGGGAGTGATGGGAATGGTCCATCCGCATCTTCCCGGGGTCCCCTCACCATCCCCCAACAGGAACCCCATGATCTGGGGAAGTGGGTTCAAGGGGCCCCTCTGCTGAGCCGAACCAGGGCCAGGCAACCTCCGGGAGTCTCTGAGCCACGTCCTGTCTGGTCCACGGGGAGGAAGGGGCTGCAGTGGGACCCCCCGGCCAGACAGCTGAGAGTCCTGGAGACCTTGGCCCCTTGCTGTCTTCCTGCCAAGCCAGCCTCCCCCCTGCACCGGTCCGAGGAAGCAGCAGGCGAGGGAAGCCCTTCCCTGGGAGGCAGAGCCCCAAGAACACAAGCTGGACAGAATCTCGCTGTTCTATTTCAGGGAAAATAGTACAAAAATAGGGTCCACACGGAATTCTTTCTCCCGGAGCCACATGGCTGCAGGAGGACCAATCAGTAGTTTAAGGGAGCCTTACAAACACCTCCAGGAAACACCGTAGCACGCTTGCCCAACACAAAAATAACCTCTGAGCCGATCCCCGGGGGATGAACTTGCTTCGGCAAAGGGCTTTACCGTTCTTTCCATTAGTGAGGACGTCAGGCCACCCCAGGTTTTCACGGAAGTGAAAGCGCGGCAGGTGCAGGGCTCTGCCCAAGGTCATGGGGCACAGCCGTGGCGCCTCTGCCCTCCAGCCCCCAGGCAGCTGCTCGCCCAAGGGTGGAGTTGGACCACCTCTCCTCTAAGACTCCCAGGGCAGTGAGCATTCAGGCCTGACCCCTCCCCTGGCCCCACAGCCCTCAACGCAGGTCGCCTGACCCCAGTGTGAGTCTTCCGAAATGATGCCAGCGTCACAAAGATGTCAGGGTTTGTGAGCTTGCCTGCAAATACGGTCTTCCTGGAGTTAGAGAAGTCAATTTCGAATCACTCCCCAGTTCACAAGGTGGAGGGAGGGGGCAGCATCAGGCTTCTGGGAGGAAGTGGGGCATCGCAGGGCCAGATGGGGACGTTTGAGGGGGATGGGACAGGACAGCCCGTAATGCTGAGGACCACGCTGCGGCCTGTGCGGAGCAGTGCAGTCCCGGGGGGGGCGGCACTCTGGAGGCGGCCACTGCTTCAGGGCATGAAAGAGGGAGGTGTCGCGCTTGGAGGGGTGGGCCGTGTGGACGCCAGGGACTGATGGACAGTGGGATGAGCCATGGGGTCAGACTAGTCAGAGCTATAGAGGGGCCAGGTCCCTGGAAGAACACTGTTGTTGTTCAATTGCTAAATCACGTCCAACTCTTTGCGACCCCATGGACTGCCGCGTGCCGGGCTCCTCTGTCCTTCACCGTCTCCCAGAGTTTGCTCAGAATCATGTCCATTGAGTTGGCAGTGCTATCCAATCACCTCATCCTCTGCCGCTCCTTCTCCTTTTGCCCTCAGTCTTTCCCAATATCACGGTCTTCTCTGATGAGTTGGTTCTTCACATCAGGTGGCCAAAGTATTGGAGTTTTGGAAGCATCAGTCTTTCCAATGACTATTCAGAGTGGACAAGCCTGGCAGGGATCCATTATCAAACAGTCTGGTGAAGGAAGGCACGAGTGTGGGCGTGGGGTGTGTGAGGGTGGACGGGCTTGGCAAGTGACCTGTCTCCCTACGGCTGATTACAACTTGATCGACTTACACAGACAGATGCACACCAAACCTTGTCCATCAGATCTTTGTCTTCTGGGGAAATTTATGAGACTAAACTTCCACATCACGGTATAGAACTGAACTATGAATAGTAGATAAAATACAAACACGCACTTTGCCCGGCAAACATCACGTCTGTAAGTCCCAATGCATTTCAGCTAAAAGCCTTTCTCACTTAGCTCCTGTGGGGGGACTTTTCCGCCTTGGCCGGCCTGTTTGGGGGGGTCCCAGAAGTGTTTCCTGAGGATTTAAGCTTCCAAAGGGCAGAAGCTGTGCGCCCCTGGTTCACTGCTCCAGCCTGGTCCACTGCGCCCCTGGTCCACTGCTCCAGCCCCCAGCCTGGTGCACAGCTGGGGCTCCAGAAATGTTCTACAACCAGAGAAGGGGCATGGGCTACTATCGTCACCCCCCAGAAGACCTCCCTGGAGCAAGGAGGGCCCCACTCGCGACTTGGAGGAGCTTCTGTCTTGGTTTGAACTGAGGGTCCTCTGCCTGGAAACTTTCTGGTGCTGATTCAGTGTCCATGAAATGCTTTGGAATTTCAGCTCGGAAGGGGGGAGCAGTATCTATGGCAACACAGCTTTCTCTGACGTGGTCCTCGCTCCAGGCTGGGCTGAGTCACTGAAACACGAGCAGGGTGACTCACCCGGGGTCAGAGTTCACAGGGATGGTTGACACGTGTTTTGGTCCTTATTCTGGAGTTCCCATTCTTGATAATAAGGACCCTCAAAGCAGGGGTGGTGGACAGAGAGGTCGCCAGGGGAATCTCCCTAGGATGGGTTTCCCCAGAAATAAGGAGGGCAGCAGACTGGCTTCAAAGATTAGATTCTGCCTGGGATCCCCTGGGCTGCAGGGTCCTGGCAAGTTTGTTGTTTAAAACAGAGTCGAGTCTTTGCCCCTCTTACCTGTAGGGCTGGTGGAAGCATTCAAAGAGATGGTATTTGTAAAAAAAAAAAAAAAAAAAAAGTGGGGGGTGCCTGGCACAGAGTCTGATGGGGTTGGAGATATTTCTATTTCCTTATCCCAGGATGGGGTTGTCCTGTCCAGTAAAGATAGCTGTTACCTATGAAAATCTCCATCTCTTTGTGGAACACGCTGTCCGGCAAAGATACTTCATGTGTTCGGTTCTATCTTCCCATCTAGCCAGAAAGAAAACAGATGCTGGAAGGGGAGCCAAGTGCCGTAGGCGCTGTTCTCTCCCCCAGAGCATTACGGCATCCTCCTCGCCGGCGGTGTCGAGGGAGGTCTTGTGCCACAGACATCTCCTGGCCTCCTGACGATGCCAGGAATCCGGTCACTGGGGAAAACTCTGGGCCATTTCCATACAGATGAGGGAACCCTCCAGGACTCCAAGCTAAACGCCAAGGCCAGAAAGTCATCTTCCAAATCCAATTACCTGAGATCATCAGCGGCTTTGGACGTGTCCCCGGTCGACCGTTTAAGTCCACTGCTGGAAAGTAGCCTCGCCAGCTCGCAGTGCAGGCGATAGCCCCAGGGCCTCGGCCGGTCCAGCCCTGCCTCAGTAACTGGTTAGGAAGTTAACAAACCCGAGCGTGGGCTTNAGCGGCTTTGGACGTGTCCCCGGTCGACCGTTTAAGTCCACTGCTGGAAAGTAGCCTCGCCAGCTCGCAGTGCAGGCGATAGCCCCAGGGCCTCGGCCGGTCCAGCCCTGCCTCAGTAACTGGTTAGGAAGTTAACAAACCCGAGCGTGGGCTTTTCCGAGTTTGTCCTTTTGTCAATGGCTGTTAAGAGAATTACGGTAACACAGGCATCTAAAATGGCCCTCTGGCCAATTCTCAGGCTATGAATCATTAGACCAACGTGGTCAAACTCTGTTGTCAGTGACCCGGGGAGCTTGTTGGGAGGAAGGAATTGGATTCAATATCGTGCAGGCACTTATGCTGGGGAGCACCGGTGAGGACAGGCAAGTTTCCGAAGAGGGAAACTCATGAAGGGGGGACTTTTTTGCTTTTTGTTCCACTTGCACTGTAATAGCAGCTCCTCTGGGAGCTGTGGGACCTCATGGTGGACCTGGGCTGGGCATTTTCCATCAAGTGTCTCCTGAGATCCTCCCAGCAGCCATGTGACCCAGCGTGAGTGTCCCCACGGACACACACAGAAACGGAGGATCCACTCAAACCTTCTGCTTTGAAATAACCTTGGACCTTCAGAAAAGTTACAAAAAGAGTAAAAGAATTTACCCTGCATCCCCAAAGGCTGGCATCTTACCAGACTTGCTTTGTCACATCTGGCACATGTGATGTCATTTTACCTCTAAACATTCCAGCATAAATGTCCTAAAAACAGGGGCACTTTGGAACATAACCACCGGAAGGATGTCAGAAGGAGGAATTCACCCCTGGTGCAATACTTTCACCTACTGTGGGGAGCTTATTCAAATGTCACCGATGGTCTCACGAGTGTCCTTTAAGTCCAAGAGAGGGGCACAGAAGTCTCTCACTCTGACCGATTCAAAGTCAAATCCAGGACTACAGGTCCCGTTCAGTTATCCTGGATTTTTAGCCTCCTTTATTCTGGACCATCCCTCAGTCTTTTCTAGTCTTTGAAGAGTGCGGCATTTTTGATGAGGGAAGACCTGTTATTTTGTTGAATGGCTCTCAGTGTGGGTTTATCTGATGTTTCCTTGTGATTAGATTCACTCATGAATTTTTGGCAGGAATGCCCCAGAAGTGATGTTGTATCTTTGTCAGGGCATCACCTCAGGAGCCCTTTGTCCCATCGTTGGTGATGGTAAATGACCACCTGGGCAGGGTGATATCTCTCCTCGGCAGGGTGATGTCTCTCCTCTGTAAAGTCACTGTGGTTGATAAATATCTGTCGGGAGCTACTTTGAGTTCAGTTCAGTTCCTCAGTCATGTCCGACTCTTTGTAACCTGCAGCATGCCAGGCTTCCCTGTCCTTCTCCATCTCCCAGAGTTTGCTCAAACTCATGTCCATTGAGTCATTGATGCCATCCAACCATCTCATCCTCTGTTACCCCCTTCTCCTCCTGCCTTCAATCTTTCCCAGAATTAGAGTCTTTTCTAAGGAATCAATTATTCGCATCAGGTGGCCAAAGTATGGGAGTTTCAGCTTTAGCATCAGTCCTTCCAATGAATATTCAGGACTGATCTCCTTCAGAATGGACTGGTTTGGTTTCCTTGCAGTCCAAGGGACTCTCAAGAATCTTCTCCAACCCCACAGTTCGAGAGCATCAATTCTTTGGTGCTCAGCCTTCTTTATGGTCCAACTCTCACATCCATACATAACTACTGGAAAAAACATAGCTTTGACTAGACAGACCTTTGTCAATAGAGAGATGTCAGCTTTTTAACACGCTGTCTAGGTTTGTCATAGCTTTTCTTCCAAGGAGCAAACGTCTTTTAATTTCATGGCTGCAGTCACCATCTGCAGTGATTTTGGAGCCCAGGAAAATAAAGTCTGTCACTTTCCATTGTCCCCCCATCTATTTACCATGAAGTGATGGGACAGAATGCCATTCTTAGTTATTTGAATGTTGAGTTTTAAGCCAACTTTTTCACTCTCCTCTTTGAGGCTATGCAAAAATCCTTTTGCTCAGCATCCTTTCTCTTACTAGTTTTAGAACCCATTGGTGCTAAAACTTGGCCCCTTGTCTACATACCTTGTGCAGTGAACAACCTGTGCAACTGTACCCAGGCCCAGACTCCAAGAGAGCCCTGGATTTGTTTTTCTTTCTGCTCTGGGTTGTAACCTGTGATCAACAATATAGATTCTGTTGCCCTAGTCGTCCTAGGTTTGGCCAGTGGGAGTCCCTGTGGGTTGACTTTGAGAATGCCCCATTACTCACTGAGCACTTCTGTGAGTCTGTTACAATGAGATGCTCCAGGGTATGAGCCAGTCTCCTCTGCAATTTTCACTTCCTTTTCCCCACGTGTTTGCATCCACCATAAGCAGCATCTAAATCCCTTGGCTTGTACTCAGGTACTCTGTATTTTCATGCGCTCACTTCAACATCAAATGTGAGGGGCTTTCCTTGGAAATGACACTCGAGGACCAGCAGTTGGAAGGACTGAAAAATAAGGTGGGCCCAGACAGGTTTCTTGGATCCGTGCAGATAATCCAGCCCATGGTTGTCAGTTAAGGAAGCACGCTCGTTACCCAGGGTTCACTTTAGCCTCGCCGATTCAGTCCAGTTCAGTTCAGTTCAGTCTCTCAGTCATGTCCGACTCTTTGTGACTCTATGAATCACAGCATGCCAGGCCTCCCTGGCCATCACCAACTCCCAGAGTTCACTCAAACTCATGTCTTGAAAAACCTATATACAGGTCAGGAAGCAACAGTTAGAACTGGACATGGAACAACAGACTGGTTCCAAACAGGAAAAGGAATACATCAAGGCTGTATATTGTCACCCTGCTTATTTAACTTATATACAGAGTACATCATGAGAAACGCTGG
>SJYX01006316.1:481448-538430 GCA_006410675.1 Oreotragus oreotragus | reverse complement strand
GGGGGGGGGTTCCTCCCAGGAAGGTGGTGTCTCTGGAGCTGCTGTGACTACTTAATGGCCAGATCATTAAGCAGCTGTAACACCGGTAATCAGGTTGTTCCAATCACGTGCCATGAACATCTGAGAATGTGGGCGGACATCTCGGGGCAGCGACAGGCTGTAAGGAGAGCGCAGAGAGGAGGAGGGAGTGGAGGGGGCCTGGGAGGCCAGGAAAGGAGGCCCTTTTGCCTCAGGTCTGTCTGTCTCACGCTGGTGTTTTTACCTCCATTTCACAGAAGAAACTGAGGCTCAGGAGCTGTGACGCAAGTTCCGGGTGTAAATAATTATACCCCAGTGTAGTCATGTGCTGCTGAGTTGCTTCAGTCATGTCCGACTCTGTGCGACCCCATAGACAGCAGCCCACCGGGCTCCCCTGTCCCTGGGATTCTCCAGGCAAGAACACTGGAGACACATGTGGCAAAGCTCTGTCCAGATGGCACAGTTTGTATTTTGAGCCTATATATTACCTCACCTAACCTTTCTAGGATTCCTACGTTTTCACAGTTAAGGAATGGAGGTATTAGAATTAGTGCAGGTACATTTACAGAAAACTCCAAATAACAGTGGCTGTAACACACAGGGGCTTGTTTTTCTTTTTTGTAAAACAAGTCTAGAAATAGGGGGGAGCTCAGAGTCAGGACACTGGCTCCACAGCCATCAGGAATTCAGATTCTTTGTCTCTTTTGTTCTACCAACCTTAGAACCTCCTAGTTCAAATATTGTTCGCCAGCCATTGTTTTTGCCTTCCAGGAAGCAAGAAGGAAAAAGGGAATGTGCTATGAGTCTGTTTTTCTCTCAAGGAGCTTTCCCAGACGCCCTGCCCAAATGCATTCCCTGACCTTTCATTAGGCAACCCGAGCTGCAAGGGAGGCTGGAAATTGTAGTCTCTCCACCGAGGACTCCGTCTTCTGGGATAAACACGAGGTTCTGTTAATAAGCACAGGGATCAGGGTAGGCTAAGTGCTGAAACAAACCAAGCTCCAGTCTCAGAGATTTAATAAGATAAATGTGATTTGGTGCTCACATTGGGCTTCCCAGGTGGCAGCAGTGGTAATGAACACGCCTGCCAGTACAGGAGACGTGGGTTCGATCCCTGAGTCGGGAAGATTCCCTGGAGGAGGGCATGGCAACCCACTCCAGCATTCTTGCCTGGAGAATCCCACGGANGGTGCTCACATTGGGCTTCCCAGGTGGCAGCAGTGGTAATGAACACGCCTGCCAGTACAGGAGACGTGGGTTCGATCCCTGAGTCGGGAAGATTCCCTGGAGGAGGGCATGGCAACCCACTCCAGCATTCTTGCCTGGAGAATCCCACGGACAGAGGAGCCTAGCGGGCTACAGTCCATGGGGTTGCAGAGAGTCAGGCCTGACCGAAGTGTCTTAGCATGCATACAAGCACGCTCACATCTAAGGGGCTTAGATAACGAGGCAACGAGGACTGGGAACCGGAGGATCTGACACACCACCCCTGCTCACACTGGCTGGACTTTGTCATAAGGCCACCTCTCCACAAGGAGGCTGGGAAAAGTAGTCTCTGGGGGTGGAGATAGAAGGGGGCACAGGGGCAAACGCCAGGGCTACCAGCTGGCCAGGCTGCAGAGAAGGGGGCCCATGAGGCCCAGGGGAGGAAGAAGGATGGCTTCCCTGAGCAGCAGAGCTGAGAGCCCGGGGCTGTGCAGGGTGGTGCTCAAGGCTCGTGACACCCCTTCCAGGTAACAGGAAGAACCCCTCCCCGGAAACGCGGGGCCACACCACCTCCCACCGCACTTCCTCCAAAGGATACAATTAGTGGAGCACTCCAGACAGGGGCCGAACATCGAGGCCTCCCCCCAACACGACCTGAATGGATCATTTGTGGCTCAAATGACAGACAAATGCAATAATTAGGCCTATTTAGTAAAGAGGGGGTGAGAGGTCAAACTAGGAGGCCGACGTCTCCTGTTACTGGCCTGGTGACCAAGCTGGGTGGGTGGTGTTCTCACAGTTAACCACTGCCCCACCCCACCCCGCCGGACCCGAGGCCGCCACCTCCCTGGGGCTTTCAGAGGCGGCTTTCAAACCCCCCAGGAGCCAGCCCCAGGCTTGCAGGATCCAGCCTCCCACCCCTCCCAGTAGGGCTGTATCCTGACAAGACCCCGGGAGGCTGAGCTGCCTGGACGAGACGTGGATGTGACCTCAGCGGTGGCGTCCACGGCAGGGTCAGGGAAAATGGACTTGGGTAATCCACCAGACAGTGGGTCAGCATTCCCTCCCATCCTGCACTCTAAGGCCCCTGCTTCTCTCTTCTTTTCTTCCCTAAAAATCTGATTTCTTTTTGCTTTAACCCAAAACAGATGACCTGGCTGCTTCTCACCCTTTTCATTGCTCTCTGCCTGAGAGGATGTCCTAAGGGTGCCTCAGGTCTGGGAGGGGGTGGCGTAAGCAGAGCAGGGGCTGCTGGGCGTGGGCCAGGCCCACCCCGCCGGACCAGGCGGCACTTGGGTGCAGAGCCCCTCATCTGTACTTAAAGATGGTGCAAAGCCTTCACTGCACAGGATAAGTCCTTCCTGCTTTAACGTTCTCTGCTCCCTCCCACCTGGTTGTTCTTACTTCAAAGGGCGATTCAGCTGGGAGGGGGCAGAGGTGAGTGTCCTGGCCCTTGTGGGGAAGACTTCCTCGGCCCGGTCACTCTGGAGAAGTGACCGGCCCAATGTTCCGTCCCCTTTGGCCTTGCAGCAGCCAGGAGGCGCCAGGCCAGAGCCGGTCCACACCCATATTTGGCAGATTCTACCTTGAACTTGCGGAGCCTTTGGTGATGGTTGGGGCAGAGCAGGGAGGGTTCAGTTAATTTGGTCTTAGACAAATGCAAGTTCCTGGTTCATGGGACAGAAGGATTTAAAACCATTTTTTTTTTTTTTAAGTTTCCATCTCTTTCCTGTCACACCACTCTTTGCAAAGCAACACTGGGGTGAATGACAGGGACAAGGGTCAGAGGCCAGCAGACCTGGGGTGCACTGCCACGGGGAAGGAGAGTTCACAGCCCACCCGGTCTTGGGTGCAGGGCCCTGAGGGGCCAGGAGAAGAGGTGGGGGGCACGCAAGATGGCAACGAGGCCCACGGGATCCAGGCCAACCCTGCCGTCGCCAGTCGGGGTGAAGGTGCAGAGGCCCTGCCCCAGCCAGGAGGCCTGGCTCTGTCTGCGGGGAGGCCAGCTGGAAGGAGGCCTGATTTGTTTGTTTGTTTGTTAGTTTGTGGAGGAGGTCACTGTGTGCCCTCAAAAGCCTGCTGGAGTCCAAGGGACAAACCAGTCCCTCGGGAGAGGTTGTTTTTGTTTTATTGTACAAATTAGAGTTCAGCTGTGGAAGTCACCAAAATATATGGCCCTTGAAAATGAAAGCATTGCTGATGAATTGGGCTACGGGGGTTAAGACAGCTTTGTCCAAAAGCAGGCAGGATGGAATCCAACTCCAGAGGCATCCGTGACCCACCTCGGTTCCTCGAGGGCTTGGCCTCCCGTGAACCCAGCGCTCATGGTGCAAGGTTGTTCTGCTAACTGGCAACCACAGCTGGCTGTTCCCGGGAACTCACCTTTGATCCTTGCGGGCAACCCGAGCTTGTCGCTTCTGGAAGTCCCCAGGGGCAACACGTTTGGACGTATTTGGAGCCGAGGTGGGAGCTGGGCTAGTGAGATGGATTCCGACAGGGCACCAGCCTCGGCCGAGGAGGTGGGCGAGTCAGGGTCAGCGTCTTCGGTCCAGCTTGTCCTGGGCTTGTGTCTGTGTGTGTGGGGGGGTGAACCTAGCGGCCACCTGCCGGCTGTTGTGATGCACCCATGACTTGAGGGACCCCATCTTTACTTACCCTCCCGTGCTGTCTGCGACCTTGTACAGATGAGGAAACCAAGGCCCAGATGCCAAGTGAGCTATGGAGCCAGGTGTCGACTACAAAACGATGTACAGCTTCAGAGCTGTGAGTTAAGTTTTATTTGGGGGCAAAGTGAGGACTGTAGCCTGGGAGGGAGCATCTCAGATGGCTCTGGGAGACTGCTGCACAGCGGCAGTGGGGGAAAGCCAATATGTAAGGTTTCGGTGAAGGGGGAGTTCAATACCATGAAGCACTCAGTTTACAAAAGCTTTTTGCTAGTCATGAGGGTCTGATGTCACCACGAAGGGATTTAGAGCTTCTCTAGATGTGAGGAGATGCAAGGATTGAAAATCTGTGCCCCCAAACATCCAACTATCTGAAGACCTGTCCCACCAGATTCCCTGGAGCACGGAGTGCCTCACTCCACCCTGAGCTCCCTCAGGGGCTGTTGAAGGTCAGCAGCTCTGGCAGCACGGGGCTCAGTCTCCCTAGAGGCAGGCGGCAAACGCCTTGTTCAGTTGTTGGCGGTGCTCTTGGTAAGGGCCAATTTGTAGTTCACTCAGGCAACAGACCGCCTTTCGGGAACCTCAAGGCCCTCCTTCCGGAGCCTGGCGCACCTGTGCAGGAACCATGTGATGCTGCCAACTGTTGTTTGGCCACTAACTCATGTCCAGCTCTTTGCGACCCCATGGACTGCTGCCCACCAGGCTCCTCTGTGCTTGGGATTTTTCAGGCAAGAATACTAGAGTGGGTTGCCAGTTCCTTCTCCAGGAGATCTTCCCAAACCAGGGATCGGATTTCCATCTCCTGTGATGGCAGGCAGGTTCATTACCACAGCGCCACCAAGGAAGTCAGAATACGCAGCTGCTTTTGACCTATGAAAATGGCAGTTTCCTGAGGTCCAGGCTAGTAAGGAGCATCTAGTAAGGGGAGCCGCTACCCAGGACCGCTCCCCTGCCTGCTGCTGAGCAGGGCGTGTCCCGTTCTCCAGTGGCCAGAGCCGGCCGGGCCAGCCGGTAGTCCCAGTGCAGCATGAGTGTTTGGGCAGAATCTTCAGGGGAACTGCCACGGGGACCTCAGAGAACACGATGACCCTGGGGAAAGAGCCACTTCGCAGAGGATGCGGAATCAGCTGGGGCTGGGTGACCGAGCCATTTTTAAACTAGAGATGGAAAAGGACCCTCCCACCTTGGACGCGGCAGGTCTTGCTGGTGTCACTTACCACACATTAGGAGATCTGGCTTTGCAGGATGAGTTTTCCATTTTTTTACCCTCTGGCTGTGCTGGGTCTTGCTCTGCACAAGATCTTTCCCTAGGTGGGGACAGCAGGGGCTACTTTCCATTGTGGTGTATAGGCTTCTCATTGCAGCAGCTTCTCTTGTGGTGGAGCACGGGCTTAGCTGCTCCCTGGCACATGAGATCTTCCCGGACCAAGGATCGAACCTGTGTCTCCTCCACTGGCAGGCAGATTTTTATCCACTGGACCACCAGGGAAGTCCCCGCAGAGTGAGTTTAACAACTTGAATAATCATCAGGCCTCACGTACTGACTTCAGTTCCTGCCTGTTACTCAGGCCTTGGGAATCTTGAGGGAATAATTGGATATTTCTGTCCCCATTTTAGGGATGAGGAAATTTAGACTGGGAAGAGGTGTGTGTTGAGTGTTAAGCCAAGAAGCTACATGTGGATTCCTAATCTTTCATTCCAACAAATCAGAACTGTTTTCTTCTCCACTCTTACTTCTTCCTTAGGAGCTGTGTGTTTCCGGGCAATGCCACTGAAACCAATTAAAACCTTTAAGCGAGTACCTCACTTTTAACCTATCGCAAATCAGATTCAGTAATAATCTGATTTCAAGTCTCTTGTAATGGGTAAAAAGGAAAACTCTCTCTCTTCTCTGTGAGATTTTGGTTTCGCTGCCTAATTAGGTTGGTTCCACCATTATTGCATTTTAAAAGTAAAACATGATTTTATAACGAACAGTGAAACCACAGACGAGATGGTGTTGCAGTGGGAATCGTTCAGATAAGCAAGAAAGTCGTACCAGATGCCTGCCTGAGACCAGATTCGACAGATGTTTGGCTGTCTGGGGTTGTCCCAAACATTCCGGATTTAAACGACCGGCCCTTCCCTTGATTTCTTTACTCTTTGTGAAAGGAACATTGGAAATGGGAGGGCAGGGGTGGGTCAGGATAATCAGAGTCTTTTCCAAAATCCACCCCAATCCAAAGGCCACCTTGTCTGCCTCTCTCTTCCCACTTTAAAGACGCTGGGCTGGTTTTTGGCGGCTCTCATCCCCACCCTCCCCGGCGTGCTTGGCTTTCTGGTTTCCACCCTGGGGCAGACAGAGATGGTCCCCAAAGAGCCACACTCCAGTCCTCGCTGGAGGAAAGGTCCAGGCCAGGCCAGCTGCCTCGGGTCACAGAGGCTCTGCTCAGGTCTCCAGCCTGACTGGGCAGCGCCTCAGTAGCGGACCCTGTTGGGTGGGGTTTCCTGAGACAGAGGAGGCTCCCCTCTCCATCCTGAAGTCTGCCTTAGAAGCCCAGAGAATAACTCGGCTGTGATGACAGTGGAGGTACTCAGGGCCAGGAGTAAGTCAGAGTCAGGCAGAGCTGTCAGGGTGGAGGGAGGATTTGAACTTGCCCCAAACACGGGAAGTGTATCATTAAAAAAAAAAAAAAAGAGCAACCAAATTCCCATGACTTTCCCCACCACCTCCTCTCTTTCCCTACTCTAGATCAGAAGTTCATGCCCGAAGTTTAAAACTTTGAAAGAAGGCATTAAAATAAAGAACTTCAGAAAATAACTCACGCTGTGGCTTCCGCATGGTAAGTCACTTCAGTTGTGCCAGACTCTTTGTGTCCCCATGGAGTGTAGCCTGGCCACTGGGCTCCTCTGTCCATGGGATTCTCCAGGCAAGAACACTGGAGTGGGTTGCCACGCCCTCCTCCAGAGAATCTTTCCCACCCAAGCATCGAACCCGCATCTCTTACATCTCCTGCACTGGCAGACAGGTTCTTTACCAAAGTACATTAAATATGTCAATTTAACTCTCTACAGATCAGGTTCACAGTTATCTAGTATACAAATGATAGATGCAGTGGCATTAACTAGCTAATAGGGGCTTCCCAGGCGGGGCAGTGGTTAAGAACCTACCTGCCAAAGCAGGAGAGAAGACAATAAAATAAATCAATAAGCAGGATGGCAATAGGTGTTTTGGAGAAGAGAGAAGTAAACAGAGGGAAAGGAGATAGGTAATTGCACTGGTTTTTATTCCATTTTTATCCTGGAGTACAGTTGATTTCCGCTGTTGGTTTCAGGTGTGCAGCAAAGCGATCCAGTGATATATACGTTCTTTTGCAGATTCTTGTCCACAGTATGTTATTCTAAGGAATTGAATGTTGTTCCCTGTGCTATATTGTGTTGGTCCTTGCTGTTGGGTAACTGCAGTTTTAAATAGGGCACTCACACATCACTGCCTGATGGCCTGCTGTGTGCTTTGAGGTCAGTGTGTTTATGCCTATGCCCATTTAACAGATGAGGAAACTGAGTCTCACGGTGAGTTGAATGAATACATGAAGGCTGTCAAGAGAATGATGGGATTGGGTTTAAGTCCAGATTTACATGATACCAGTGTCCAAGCTCTTAACTATTTTTCTTATTACTCATTTTTTTTTCCAATCATGTAACGTGCCATCTCATACCACAGCCACCCCACCCCCAGCAGAACTTATCATCCTATTTATTTTATTTATTTTTTGACCACACCATTTCAGCCACTCCCCTGCAGTGGAGGCACAGATTCCTAACCACTGGACCGCCAGCGAACTTCCCTGGTCCTGTTTATTGATGAGGAGATGGAGGCCCAGGAAGTAATCTGTCAATAGCCCCACCAGTGCTGGGCAGCTGCCAGGATGGGCCATCTCTGAGTGTGAGGTCAGCAGATAGGCCCAGTGGCTCCATCTTGCTGGAACCATGGGCACATCTGATAGTGAAGGGCCCTCACATCTGGCCAGAGCTGTAAAAAGTGACAGAGTGACCTCTGACTTGATTCAGTCTGCAAAGCTCTGGCCTGAGCTGGCCATAAAGCTGAGAACATAAGATTTCAGTGAAGACTGAGGCATTTATCACAGGAAACCCTCCTTAATTGCCATTAACGTAAAGCCCTCTGCCCTGCATGACTGCAATTTGTGCCTCAGGCCTCGGGGACGGAGAAGGGGACTGACCGGACCTGTCAGGGGCCCCCAGGAGGTGGGCAGCGGCCCCTCGCTCTCTCTTCCACTCGTCTGTCTGTTTCTGGTTTTTAAATAAAAACGACAGCAAGAGTGTGGAAGCGGTTCACGGGACCCGCCTGTGCTGGGCAGGGCTGGCCTTCCCAGAGCCTTCCTGACGGCCGCAGAGGAGGAGGAGCCGCCTTTGCCAGGCCTGGCATGCCCTTGGCTGCCAGGGGCCTGAAGCTTCTCTCGGGATGGCTGGCTGATGCCTCGCCCCGCCGTGCTCTGAGAAACCTCCTGGGGACGCTCTCTTCCTTCTATTGTTGATGTTTAGTCACTAGGTCCCGGCCAACTCTGCGACCCCAGGGACTGCAGCCCACCAGGCTCCTCTGTCCATGGGATTTCCCAGGCAAGAGTACTGGAGTGGGTTGCCATTCCCTTCTCCAGGGGATCTTCCCGACCCAGAGATGGAACCTAAATCTCCTGCTTGGCAGGGAAATTCTTTACCACCAAACCACCCGGGAAACCCTCTTTATTCCTTCTATATAGATGTATATATATATATATATTCAAGTACCCCACTCCTTGGTTTAACTAGGGAAAGAAGAGATGCTCATCAGAACAAATGCAGGCAATACAGATGAACACAAACAAAGAGGATCTGGCTCCGTCTCGGGGTTCGCCATCCTGCAGGGGGGACCCCTGTGGGCAGACAGGGCGATAACGTCCAGAATTTTCCAGCATTTGTTCAAAGCTTTTAGCTTTGTACTTTCTTTACAAAAAGGGGACCACTGTACATACAGTGTCCTCCAGCTTGCTGTGTTGCTTACTGATTTACCACGGATAACTCTCAAAGTCGTTGTGAAAAACTGAGTCTTTCCCAAACAGCAGGATTAGTTCAGGGACTCAAGTAAATCAATGTCATTTTAAAAATCAGTCTTTTTCTTTGAGCAATGAGAATCACCTCCCTCAATCCATTTCTCCTTGTCCTTTGGAGGCCAGGAAGCCCAAGCTAAATCCCATTTTGGGCTGCAGTCGTGCATTCTCTCCCTTGCTCTCACCTTGCACTCAGTGGATAATATTGCCCAGCACCTGCCATTTGGACACGTGCTGCTTCCTGCTCTAGATCGTAAACTTCTTGCTCATAATCCACAGGAGTGTGTATCAATGCTTTCTTCATCCAGCGCCTAGCATATGCATGATGAATTTTGTTTAAGAATCAGTGGTGATACTTAGGGGGGCCCAGTATCATCTGCTTCTCTTCTCTTTTTTTAATACTTATTCCAGGTCTAGTCATGAACTCTAAGTTGCAGCATATGGGCTCTAGATCGCTGACCAGGCCTCCTCCATTGGGCACAGTCTTAGCCACTGGCCTCCCAGGGAAGTCCCCTGTTCTTCTGTTCTTTTTTGCTGGATTTTATTCTGTTAGAATTGTTCAATAACCCTGGTTTCCACTCTGCTTTGTTTTAAAGGATGTGTTAAATTATTTGGGAACCAGGTAACACTTTTAAAAAACTTAAATATGCTTACAAGTGAAGTCCAGCAAAGCCATGGAAAGAACTGATCAGTCAGTTCCACAGTATCTGAGAAGGGTAGGCCCTGCTTCCCCTGTGTTTCTTCTCCCAGTTTAGAAAACAATGTCACCAGAAAACAAACAGAGCGGCACTCACTAACCGGGAATTAGTCTAAGAGTTACAACAAGAAAGCAAAAAGGAAAGACGGGGTAGCTTCTATAGGTTCCGCAGGATACGAGTGGGCTGAATAAATAAACGTGAGATCACAGAAATGGCTCCCAAACGGTGAGATGATCCTGATGCCAGGACAGCCTGGGCAAAGAGGGGCCTGGTCGTGACCGTCGTTTGTTCGAGTGACTGTGGGCACCTCCCGCCTGCCAGGCCCCGTGCTGCGGGACGAAGAGGACAGACCAGGGCCTTCTCGAGAAGGGCTCGTCCAGGACATCTACCCCCAGGGCGTGGGGCATCGCGCTTTCAGGACATTCGGGGGACTGCAGGGAGAGCCTGGTGGAGAGTGAGAGGGACTTGGAGACCAGCAGGGGAAACTGCACTGCAGTTCTCCTGAATTTCACCATGGCCCCGAAGCCCGTAGTGGAGGAGACCTGGGGGCAGTGTCTGCCCAGAGCCACGGCTCCCGGCCCTCTGTCTGCAGTCACCCCTTTTCAGAACCTGCTCTTGTCCATTTCACCCTGAGCCTCAGCAGCCCGGCGCTGGACCACAGAGGCCCTTCCTCCCTGGCAGATATGCACAGAGTGCACAGGGCACACAGCTGTGATGCACCCTGACTGTGACGTGAAGGCCAGTGACGTTCAGGGAGGCCCAGCAATGCCCCAGGATGCCCCAGATGGCCAGTGATGCCCCCTGGGAGCAGCCCTTTCCACAGCCCCAGCGCCAGCCCACCCTGAGCACACGCCCCGGGCCACTCAGCCACACAGGCTCCTGGCTCCCCCCCACCGCCCTCAGATGGATCTGCTCCACTGGAGCGCTGCATGCCCCTCCTCACTCCCGCCCCAGAGCTCCAGTGCTCCAACCCCACTCACGCTTGTGGACAGTTGTCATTACTCCAAACCATCCGTGTTTAGCTCTCGTAAAGCCTTCCTGACAAATCCGTTCAGCTCGTTCCTTAATCATCCTGTTGCAATTCTCTAAACAACCTCCAATTTGTTGACATCTCTGGGCCGTGCAGCCAAGAGCTGTACACACAATCCAGGTGCAGTTTCAACAGCCCAGATAAGGAGGGGCTGAGGGGCGGCGCCCCTTCCTGAGCGGAGGGGGTTCCTCTGCTGGTCCACACGGACAAAACCAAGGGGGAGGGAGGCAACTCCCAGGGTAATCTTCACCTGCGTAGATGGCAGTGTGGACAGTGTCTCCAGAGGCACCGGGGTTCGGATAGCTGAACTGAGTCCTTACTTGTTATTGAGCTGATGCGTGTTCCCTGGGGGACAAATGAGAACCCGTACATGCAGAGAGGGAGGGGGGCCTCTGGGGTGCCAAGGCCCAGACACGACCAGTGCTGGCGCCACCTCATCGCTAGTGTGGGGCCAGGGAGGCACGGATCTGGGCTTAACTACCTGGTCCCCGCAACACCCTCTGCCTCGATTTCCACCTTCTGAACGGGATGCTCAGCATAGTAGCAGTGCTGGGCCTCTGAGTGGATTCCTCATGTAAATGTAACGAGTCCACCGGAACATAGCGTAACCACGTGTCTCCAGCACACTGACCCTCTGTCTCCAGCGCTCCTGGATCGGTGAGCTTTCTCCTTCCAGAGGGCGTTCCCTGAGCGCTTGTCCTTCCAAACACTGGTCTCTACCATCGATCACGTCTCCCTCAACCTGTTTCTTAAACATCTTGCAGTGTGTTGCGGACTTTTAACGTTGGCCAAGACTCTTCCTCAAATTACATTTAATGACACACACTGTTCCAGAGACTGAGGGCAGTGTGTTGGGTACCACTTTCTAGACGGATGGACTTTTAAGCGTCAGGCAGCTTTTTGGGGGGCCAGGACAGAGAAGGCTTCAGTGGCCATCTCTGCAGCCCAAGCCGTGGCCTACTCCTTAGTTAGGTCCCGAGGGCCTATGCCTGGAAACGCACACTTGCAAATGAACATACTCCTGAACCGCCCTCCTGGAAGATTCCACCCACTCGTACGCCCGGCAGTGCCAGACGGTCCATCTCTGTGACACACTTTTTAGAGCCTGACTTCCCCATCGAAGTCTTTCCCTCTGGACTGCACGTGGAGCGCAGGGAGACGTTTATTCATTTGTTTGCTCTTGAGTACGCCAGGTCTTCGTTGCTGCGTGTGGTGCTCGGGGGCTCCTCTTGTCACCGCACGTGGGCTCTAGCGCACGCAGGCTCGGTAGTTGCGATGACTGGGCTTGGTTGCTCCACAGCATGCGGGCTTTTCCTGGATCAGGGATTGAACCTGTGTTCTCTGCGTTGGGAGGCGGATTCTTAACCACTAAACCCCCGAGGAAGTCCGGTCGGGAGATTTTAAAAGGAAAGTATTTTAAAGATAGTTCCCCAGGAGAGTGTACTGGGCAGTCAGCCCTGACCACCACTCAGAAGGTCATTTGCTTGCTCACATATGCCTTTGTCCATGCGGTCAGCAAGTGTTTATAGAGCATCCACTGGGAGACTCACAAGCTGGAATCAAGACTGGGGGAGAAATATCAACAACCTCAGATATGCAGATAATGCCACTTTAACGGCAGAAAGTGAAGAGGGATTAAAGAACCTCTTGATGAAGGTGAAAGAGGAGACTGAAAAAGCTGTCTTAAAACTCAATATTCAAAAAACAAAGATCATGGCATCCGGTCCCATCACTTCATGGCAAATAGATGGGGGAAAAGTGGAAACAGTGACAGATTTAATTTTCTTGGGCTCCAAAATTACTGCCAACAGTGACTGCAGCCATGAAATTAAGACACTTGCTCCTTGGAAGAAAAGCTATGACAAACCTAGACAGCATATTAAAACATCTCTTTGCCGACAAAGGTCCATCTAGTCAAGGCTATGCTTTTTCCAGTAGTCATGTACAGATGTGAGAGCTGGACCATAAAGAAGGCTGAGCCCTGAAGAACTGATGCTTTCTAACTGTGGTGCTGTAGAAGATGCTTGAGAGTCCCTTGGACAGCAAGGGGATACAACCAGTCCCTCCTAAAGGAAATCAGTTCTGAATATTCATTAGAAGGACTGATACTAAAGCTGAAGCTCCAATATTTGGCCACCTGATGCAAAGAGTCTACTCATTGGAAAAGACCCCAGTGCTGGGAAAGATTGAAGGCAGGAGGAGAAGGGGACGACAGAGGATAAATGGTTGGATGGCTCTCCTGACTCGGTGGACATGGGTTTGAGAAAACTCCGGGAAATGGTGAAATGCAAGGAAACCCGGCTTGCTGCAGATCATGGGGTCAAAAAGAGTCAGACACAACTTAGCCACGAATAACAACAACCACAGTGGGAAAACCAGGGACACAGTCTCAGCAGCTGCCCCGAGCCCCAGCCATGCGGCCACCTTTTCCTGGAGCTTCTGGGGCTTCAGCCACACGGGAATGTCAGATTAGAACTGGAACCCCATGTCCCGAAAAGGCTTGGGAGGCTGGTGCAGCCAGAAAGCAGTTGTTGGGGACAGATGTGGAACCTTCAGTGGGAAGGAATTGGGATGCTCAGAAGGAGGAAGGGGAGGAGGAGAGAGAAGGTAATCTCTGCTCAGCTGTTCCTGGAACCCCCCGCCTCCACCACCGAAGCCACCAGCAATGGGCTCCCAGGTGTGTGAATGGCTCCACAAACCTTTCATGAAATCTGTGAAACGATGGGATGGGATGTCTGGCTCTGATGTTCTAGAGTTCCATGAACTCGTCCCCATGCTGGGTCATGCCCAGGCTAACGACACCCATGGACACGTGCTCTGTATACGCACTGCGATTGCAGTCAGTGACTATTATTTCATTACAAGAACAAATCATTATTATTGCCGAGTGGAGGGCCAATGGGGCTCGAGGGTTATTGAAACCATACTTCCGAGGGCTATCAGCTCCCGTGCGAAGACATTGATCTCTCCTCCTGGGCAGCGGAGCCTGAAGAAATCCGCTTTTAATTACCGATCAGCATTGACTTAATGTACCATAGCTGTCTTATCACATTTAAAGAACATGTCTACTTAAGATATGTAATTTAAAGTGATATCCTTAATTTCCTCATGGTTTCCAAGGTTTATGTTAACTCTAACCTGCTAGTTTGCAAATGCACTCTCTCTTTGATTACAGCAGGTCAAGTCCCCACACGTTTACCTCCAGTTACTTCAGCAGTGAGACCCAAGCTCAGCTTCATCAGCACCGCCCTGCCCTCATGCACACGAGGGGCAGCAGACAATCTTGAGCTGGCCTGGCATCCTGTGAGTCGGGCCCGGCATTCAAACTCCCGGCAATCACACTGCTGGCTGACCCTGACCCCACGCTGGCCGTGGGCCAGGCCCAGGGGTGGTCTGCATGTGCCATCTCCCGGCGTCCACCCAAAACGCCAGGATAGGGGCCCCCGTACACCCATTTGCCGAGGAGGAAGGTGAGGCCCTGGCCACACAGCTGCTCTTTTAAACCCAGTGTCCGTCTGGACAGACATCATGTACTGGCCCCAGCACAGGGTGCATGGGAGGACACCAAGCCCTGCGGAGGTTGGCCCAGCTGTCAGTCACCCTGAGCCCCCCACGTGGCCAGAGCAAGCATCGTCCAGTCCACTTGGTGTGTGCCTTGCCCGGGTCACCCAGCTAGTAGGTCGTGTCCACTGGGAAATCTTTGATGCTTTCTCCCTCCATTCCCCTCTTCCCAGATGACCACAGTCATCACTGTATCTCAGCTGATGGAGACCACCATCAGGCCTGGCCTGGAGGGCAGGAGATGGGCTCGGGCAGGGGAGGGCCCGCTGCACATGTCTAAAAGGGAAGGACCAGGTCTGACCTGCAAGTCTGATATTGGGGTGCAAGAGTTCAGGCCCAAATGGTGCTCCACGCCTCTGTCTGCCCCCAGAGAACCCTGTAAATGGAGGAGAGGCACAGCCCAGTGCATGTTCCATCTGTGCTCAAGGATTATCTGCTTTAAATGACATCTTGCCCCAAAGGCAGCTCGAAACCTACAAATTCATCCGTTTATCTGGCAGGTCACTCTCGTCCCTTAGCCTGAGTGCCTTCTGCTTAAGTCGCTCCAGTCGTATCCAACTCTTTGCAGCACTATGGACTTGTGGCCCTCAGGCTCCTCCGTCCATGGGATTCTCCAGGCAAGAATACTGGGGTGGGTTGCCATTTTGTTCTTCTCCAGAGAACCTTCTGGTTTGTTCATTTCAGGGGAGGAGCTGCCTCTTTTCAATTTTATAAACTTTAGCTTATAGATCAAAAAAAAAAACCTCTTCATATGGCCGTGCTGGGTCTTGGTTGTGGCATGCAGGATCTTTAGCTGTAGCATGTGGAGTCCAGCTCCCTGACCAGGGGTGGAACCCAGGCCCCCGGCATTGGGAGCACAGAGTCATAGCCACTGGACCACAGGGAAGGCCCCAGATTATTTTCTGGATGAGAAAATGTGTGGCTCTACATGGAAGACCGTGACCACAGCCCAGTGTAGAGGATGGATTCTGAGGCTGAGCTGCTGGGGCTGGGCCTCTGCTCAGGAACCTGGTCGCCTGAGACGGGCAGAGAGCCCCTCCTGTATCCATCTGGGGGTGACCATAGTTACATGTCAGGGTTGTCGTGAGGGTTAAATGAGCTCTATGTGAGACCTGAACAACTCCATAACACTTATAATCACCATGTCAGTGTGAGGTGTATTATCATTATTAATGAATCAATAAGTATATTGTATTATGGGCTTCCCTGGTGGCTCAGACAGTAAAGAATCCATGTGCCAATTCAGGAGATTGGGGTTTAATTCCTGCGTCAGGAAGATCCCCCGGAGGAGGGCATGGCAACCCACTCCAGTATTCTTGCCTGGGGAATCCCGTGGACAGAGGAGCCTGGTGCGCTACAGTCCATGGGGTCACAAAGAGTCAGACACGACTGAGTGACTAGCACACACACACACACACATTGTATTATGCCAAGTGTTTGGTCAAATGCAGTCTCAAAAATCAGAGCCCTTGTGCATTGCTGGTGACACTAGAAAGCATAACTTACTTGGGAAGCTTCCTTCCAGATCATGTATTTCACTTTTTTAATATTTGTTTTTCTTTGTTTATTTTGCCTGCACTGGGTCTCAGTGGCGGCACTCGGGACTTTCAGTCTTCATCACAGGATGTGGGATTTTTAGTTGCAGCATGTGAGATCTAGCTCCCTGACCAGGGATTGAACCCAGGCCTCCTGCATTGGGAGAGTGTGGAGTCTTAGCCACTGGACCACCAGAGGAGTCCCTCAGATCATTTAAATCCCCACAGTGTGTTGGCTGTCTCAGATCTGTGGGTATGTAGTGGTTTTTCCCCCCTTTCTGAACAATTGATTGAATTTAGAATATGAAGTTGTAACATAAACGATTCCCAGACTTTTAGTCATCAAAGTCAAGCCATTTTCATTGCGTCTATTCTTCTTGAAGCCTCTGGCCACCAATCTTTATCCTAACGTTCTATCTGCCTCTCAGCATTTTCCGTGAGAACTAACAAAACGCTCTATCAGAAGTAAAGTACTGAGTGTGCCCATGTGCCAGCCTGTGCCAAGCAGTGTCTGTGCTTTATTTCCTTTCTGACGAAGCAGGCACCCCATTTTACAGATGAGAAAACTGAGGCCTTCGGGAGTTTGATGAATTTTCCAAGGGCAAACATGGAGCCTGATGTTGCAGTAGGTCCTTACACCATAAAGGAATCAAATTACTAGCCAAAGGCCACGCGTGAATCTGAGTTGGGCACCAAGTCATTCCTAATTCCATCACATAACTCATGACATGTACTCCCTGTAAGAGGAACAAGTGTGACTATTTTAGTTCTCCAGGGAGCAAAACAATGCTCATTTTGTAACTCTTCTAAGTTTTGCTAAATATACATTGCAGATTTTTACAACTCATAAAATCATCTAAAAATTTCACTTTGGGGGGGTCACTCTTTCCTCTGTAATGCACCCAGTGTAGTTAGTTTCAGAAAGATTTTTTATAGTTTTTCAGCTTCAGCAAAAACAAATGTTTCCCCTCTTGAATGTCAACAGTGAGTGCTCAAAAAAAAAAAAAAGTTTTATTATTTTCCCAGAATTATGGGTGGAGGAGATTCAGGGATAATTTTGAGGTTTAATCACTGAGGACCCTATGAATTAACCCTGCACCCAAGAACCCCTTAGGGGTTCAGTAAAGGGTCAAGAATTGGGACCCCTGAAATTTGCGTGGACTCTTGGGAGCAACTCCTCTGACTCAAGCTCTGCGCTCTCTATCCTCTCGTTTTCAGTGCAGCTTGAGACTCACAGACCCTGAGGACAGCCCCCTCAGCCCCCGCCGACGGGGCGCCCCTCACTCCACCTCACAGCAAGCTGAGCCCGCTCAGGACCCTGCCTCACGTCTCGCAAGGAAATGGTCTGGCCACTCCCCTTCCTCTGGCCACTATTGGGTCAATATTTGGAATCCACCAGGAAGTAGGCACTTGGGTTAACAAAAAATGTCTAATATTTTTGACCTAATTTCAGGAAATCACAAATAACCATTCCAGAGCAGCTATTCTATTTTTTTCCACCGGTAAAGGAAGTTCGCACACTTATAAAAAAATTTTTTTTTTTTCCACAGAGAAATCAATCATAAAATAAATTATGGCACATCCATAAGATGGCATATTAGGCAACCATTAAAATGATGTTTATAAACAACCTCTAATGACTTGGTTAAGTGCTTATGAGGTATTGACAAGAGAGAAAAGCACAATATTAAACTCCTAACACGGGCTTTGTAAAGGATGCATCGTATAACACACAAACACACATGCACACTCAATTGAAAAAAACAGATCAAAAAGAAAGTTACCACCATGTTAATAGTGGTTACTGCTGCATGGTGAAATGTCACATCACTTTAATTTTCCATTTTAAACTCTTCAAAGTTTTCTCACAAGAAAGAGCTTTATATTTATAGCAGAAACCAAAGGATTATAACAGAACACGTCTCTTTAAAAGGAAAGATAGTTGAATCAAAGTACAAAGAGAAAGTTAGCAGCAGCGATCCTGTTGTCAGTAGGAAGGTTTCAAAACGATCCTTAAAAAACGTAAATCCAAGTCGCAAGTTTTAATTATACTTTTGAAAACCGGCAGATCCTGTGACATATGATTCTTTATTTTCACATTTAAGCGGCTCGGTGGAGGAATCAGGCTTTTGTCTCCCCGACCGCTGTAAAACTCGTGGGCGATTCTGTTTTAGGGGTTCTGAGAGCCATCCAGGTTAACCTTCTTGCCAGTCCCCCCTCTGTGGTCCAGGGGATCAAGACTCCAATCCAGTTTGTGGTGTGGCCCGCGGGAGAAAGAGGAGGATCCCCATCCAGGCTGATTGCTTCTGGTTTTGTCTAAAAAGCCAGAGAGGCTGAGCCGGCCTTGGGGGAGCGAGTTCCCAGAAGGTACCGAGTGTGAGAGGGTGGCTGCTGCAGACTCGCTTTGTGTTGGAGTTTCCCGGCCAGAGGCGAGCCCCCAGCGCCCAGTGGGAAGGGGCTGACCCTGACCCCTCCCCCCACCCGCAGAGCAGCCCCTCGCCAGCCCTGCTTGCTCTCGCCCACAGTTTTTCCCAAGCCGGCGGTCTGGATGCAGCCCCCGGGGTCAGCGCCAAGGCGCGGCGCAGCCTCCCAGAGCTCACGCAAGGGCCCTGTGCTGAGGATGGAGTAAACAGACTCTCCGTAAAGGTCACCTCTTCAGACTCCGGCTCCAGTGGCCGGAGGAAGCTGCAATCATTTTTCAGGGCTGTAAATGCCAGAAGAAAAACGCCCTGAGTCACAGCTTTCCTCCGTGCCCCCAGCTCAGCAAGCGCCTCTCTCAAGGCACTTCCTTGCCAAATAAAGCTTCTTTTTTTTTTTTTTTTCTCCCCCTGCCTGAACCCGGAATAGACCTCGAGTAACCTTTGCTCAAGGGTCTTGGGATGCAAGTTTTTAAATTTAGTTTGCAAGCCGTGGTGGTTCCCAGCCAGTGGTTTTACACGGAAAGATTTAGACTCAGAGTGGCATCTTTACACTGAAAGGGATCACGGTGTGTACTGCTGTTTACTTTACTTTTTACTTTTTTTCATTGTTGCTGTTGAGTGTTGTTTGCTTTGGTTTGAAACAAGATGAAAGATTTTATTTTGATGGCCTAAACTTCCTCTGAGTAGAAGCAGGCCACCGTTTAGCCTATATTTATATGTCCTGAAGATAGACAGGTGCCCAAGCAAGCAGAAAGCTGCCGAGATGAAATTTAAGGATTAATTTCAGTGAAGCTGAGCTGTGTCCTCTGCAACTAAATGTGACTTCCCCACTGTCCAGTTCACAGACATCCAACTCAGGGATGAACATATACCCTGAGCATAAGTACTCCTGGTAAGGTGTGCCTACTTAGTTTGTTGGACTAATTCATACTAACATGTGACTGATTGATGCTACAAAGGATGAGGTTTTGAAGAATAATATGAGGCCTGGGTAGCTGGGAAACAGGTGTCAGGTAGTCAGGAAGGTGGGGCCTGAGAGTGGACAAATGAGATCATTGCATCTTGTCCGGGTGTTTTGCTTAAGGGCATTACTATAAGTAGATAAATCTCTAAAAACAACTCTCAGTGGGGGGCGGGGGGGAATAGACCTGAGTGCTTTGGAATCATTTGGGGGTCTGCTTTGGAACCATTTGGGGGTCTGCATCAGTGAAGTCATACTTCAGACTTTTTTTCCTTATGTGACTTGTGAGTCACAGGGCATCTTTGAGGCCGGGCCGCCCTCCTGCTTCTCTGTGGCCTGGGCAGCCAGCAGGGCTCCCCGCACAAAGCCCAGACGCAACTAGTGTCTGCCGGCGGCTCTAGTTTCCTTGGGCAGCTGAAGACAGCATCTGTAGGGGAGGAAATCTTTACACATCTACAGTTTGGGCCAGCATTTTCTAAGTTAGATTTCTAGCCGGGTTGAAGTTTCCTTTTTGAGCCTTTAAGTGGTGCGGTTTCCATATGTTTGAGAAACAACACAGCTCAGCTAACTGGCCCTGCCGCTTAATCGCCCTGTGACCCTCAGCAAGTCCCTTCTCCTTCGTATCTCCATGACCTTGACTGGAACAAACCGGGGAGGTAGTGGGCCATGCTTCCAGCCTTGCTGGAGGCTTGAGATGCTGTCCGTTGCCGGGCTGACCTGACGCGGCACGGCCATTCCATGCATACTGTCTTTTAAAGGTTAGCAGAGCAGGGCTGGGAATGCAGTGGCCCCTCTCGCACAGTGGTGAGCTCTCCAGCCATGGGAGTATTCAAGCAACAGGAGCAACTGAGTATTCAAGCAACTGTTTCTTTTAAGAGAAACAATTGAGCTCATTCAGATATTCAATGGCTGTGTGTGGGTGGTAGAAGGGTGGAGTGGACCCATTGACCACTAAAGTGTTAGTCTCTCAATTGTGTCTGACTCTTAGCGACCCCTTAGACTGTAGCCTGCCAGTCTCCTCTGTCCCTGGGATTCTCCAGGCAAGACTACTGAAGTGCACAGCCATTCCCTTCTCCAAGGGATCTTCCCAACCCAGGATCAAACCTGGGTCTCCTGCACTGCAGACAGATTCTTTACCTTCTGAGCCACCAGAGAAGCCCAGAGATCTTTGCAACATGAACATGTAGGACTAAGTCACGGCACCAGTTTACAGGCACGTAAATGATAGGAAAAAACGAGCAGCCATGAGCTGCTCCTTTATACCTACAGCATCGGCAGAGGGAACAAGCAGGGTGGGGCCCTGCATGCGGCAGGGCTGGGAACAGGGACCCAGGAGGAGTTGGGGCCCTGGTTTGTGGAAGGAAAACTGATGATTCCTTGTTTGTGGGTGGCTTGCTCAGGCACATTCGTATTTCCAGCGTGAAAGCCTTGCGTTCGTTACCTACCTCTAGGAGTTGACCCGAGGAAATACTTCGGCAAATACTCAGTGCACCAAATGTCCACTGCAGCGTGGTTTATGATGTACATCAACAAAACTTGGGGAAAGTCTGAGCAGCAGCACCGGGGCCTGTGGGACACGGTGGAAGTGTGCATCTGTTCTGTGTGTCTGAACTGTGTATCTGTATCTGACGTGGATCTGTATTTCCTGACATGAAAGTGCATCCATATCGTGCTGTCAAGCTAAAAAGAAAGGCGGGGCGGCTGTAACATGTATGAAGTGACCCCACTTTTATAAAATAGCACACGTGGCTCTCGCTGGGTATCATTTGCATAGATAGACGTTTAATGCAATGTTACCATTATCCTGGGTGATGAGGTTTTGGATGACTATTACTTTTTTCTTTACATTTTGATGATTTTTTTTGCAATTTTTAATAAGAAACACTTATTAGAGCTTTAAAAGAATAGCTATGTCCTAATTTTGAAAAATAAAAGTGAAATAAGTGGCCGAGCCCTGCAGGAACTCTCTAGGCTCCCATATCTGGCCTGATCCATCTAGGAAGATGACATTCCAGGTCAGGGAATTTGCCGGGACAGAAGACAGTTGACGGATGGCAGAGCCCTCCGGCCTATCTGGCTGATGAGCTGATAACCCCTCGTGCGGCCCTGGCCCACTCCGGACCACAGGGCTGGCCGCAGAGCCCGCGGTCCCCAGCCTGTCTCAGAAGTAAACAGGAAGCAGAGGCAGCAGCGCCAGGAGCAGAGAAGACCCGGGCCCCTGCTCGGCCCAGCATGAAATTCCCAGGAAACAGGCGGCAAGCGTGGGAGGCTGCGCGGGTGTGAGCAATGCGCTGGGCTCCTGGCTTCCCTCGAGGGGAAGGACCCGGGGGGACAGAGACACAGAAGGGAACACCAGGGCACCATCAAGCAGAGGGACAGGACTCAGAGAGACAGAGGCCGCCCGAGGGAGAAAAGAAGGACAGACCCACCTTATTGGGGTCATTTCAGGAAATCAGGGTAGGAATAGGACATCAAAAGAGAGAACCCAGGAACTTCCCTTTTGGTCCAGTGGTTAAGACTCCATGTTCCCAAAGCAGGGGCCCTGGGTTTGATCCCTGGTCAGATGCTACACGGCGAGGCCTGCGCTCCCCCCCCACCCCGAAAAAGAGAGGGAACCATGGAAACTGCTGTTACCCCCTTAGTGTGTGGACGCTGGTCATGGTGACTCCAGACAATTGATGACAACTTTCAGGGTCCTCTGGACTTACGCCGGATGCTGGGAAAACAGAATCCCATCATTCTACGTACCACATGGGATTTCAAAGGTGATTGAAGGACAACATAGATGTAAAATCATTAGAAAAAGTAAAACACTGCAATGACACATGGCATCACGTTTCTATTCTAGAATTACTTTGAGCAAATTACACTCAGAGTCATAGGTTACTTTGAGTTAAAAAAAAAAAAACACACACACACACCCAACACAGAAATGATCTGTCCAAAATATGCCCTACGAAACCTCCTGGGAAGTGTCCTCTTCGTAAGGCCCGTTTTGTTTTCCATTCATTCGTTCACAGTTCTGTGTTGTGCTTTTCCTACGTCCCAGCCTGTTCCCTCCCAGAGGACAGTGCAGGGAACAAAAGGCAGAAAGCCCAACCTCTGCACAGGCAGGAAGCAACAGACGCTTGTGGGAAGCTTGTAAAATACGCAGCCCCACAGAGCCCTGGCAGCCGAGGATCATGTGGCTGATCAATACCGACGGAGCCGCTGGTGCAGGACGGACCTCATTCCAGGATGCAGCGCAGGATGGGTGCTGGTGGAGACACGAGCTAAAACCCATGGCCTGGAGTTGACCCCTCACCACGTGTGCACTAACATCCACACCGCATGTGCACACACACAGAGGCCCTTTGATAGTCACGGGGGCTGAGGGGCCCTGAGTGCACAGGGACAACTTGGCCCCCGTCGACCACAGCAGAACCTCCCAGCTTGTGCGTTTCCAAGATGAGCAGTTCTCAGAGCCGTTCTCTGATAAAAGACACAAAAACACCTACCTATGACAAAAATACCCTAAAACAGGATTTATCAGAAAGCGACTTTGGTAGGACTTTCTTTTTGCATTATCATTGTTTTCACCACACTGTTTCAAGGCACACAGAGCAGTTAGGTGACTTGCCCCAGGTCACACAGCGGGCAAGGGGCTGAGCTGGGATTTGAACCCAGGCCTGACGATTCCATCATCTTGTATAATCCCTTCACTACACAGCCTCCAACTCTGGGCAAGGGTGAAGATGAAGACGTGAGTCACCAGAACACGAAGCCATGTCGGGCTCTGCTGATCATCTACTTCTCACCTCTAATTAGGGGGGCTAAGTCCCAGCTCCATCCCCGTTTTGCCAGTGATGGGGACACCAAGTGACCCACGGGAGATCACAGGCCCAGACAGTGGAGGGTGCGTGACACAGGCCTGGTGTGACAAGTGGCTGTGTCTTTCCATAGAGACATCAAGCATAGAACATAGGAAACAGAAACCAAAAGAGCGTCACTGGTCAAACGATTATTCCATGTGGATTGCATGAGTCCTTGAGTCCTTGGAGAGGATAAACCTTTGGGGAGAAAAAAAAAAACTTACCTTAAAAAAAAAAAATACCCAAACCCAGCTTAGCTTCTCTCCCAGAAAGACCACCAGTTTGTGAGAGCTTACACTCCCAGCCTGACGCATGCTGGAAGCCAGCAAACACGGAGGGCCCCACTCAGATGCCTCTCCCGGGAGGGCGGGAATTAATCAGGGAATGTTTACTGCACGCCCGGGAGGGAGGCTGCACGGAGACTGTGCCCAGGGAATCGTGTCGGCCTGGGGGGCCTCACCGTCCATCGGAGGGCTGTCCACCGCAGGAACCCTCCTCCTGGTTCTCTCCCGGATGTCAGGCTCACCACGCAGCAAGTGAAACCGGTTTCTGTGGGGCTGAACTGCTTTCCCCGGGCCTGCGCGGGCAGCCGTCTCTGGATCGCATTAAGCTGCATAAATAACAAGGCTGTTGTCAGATTCCCCCTGGTGAGGAGAGGGCAGAGGGAGAGCCCCGGGGCGTGACCTCCGTGTTTCTCAGCGGGAGTCAGACTGCCTCCGGGCCGTGGAGGGTCTGTGTTGTGCTTGCCCTGGGCCCTGACAGGCAGGTGTGGTTCCCGTGGGGGGCATGCGGCGGGGCGGGGTCGGGGGGGCAACATGGGGGGATTGCTGGCCCTGTCTGTCTGTCCGTCTGTCTGTCTGTCTGTTGAGACCTCAAACCTTGCAGCAGAGACCATGACGACCAAGTGTGAGTGGCCCTCTGTCTGGCTATGGGGCTGCGTGACCATTGTACACAGAGACAGGTCATGCATGCTGGGGACTCCCGCCTGGCCCTGAGGAGGGACTCAGGCAGCGCCCACCCCCAGGTCCAGGAAACGCAGGAGAAGGCAGGGCCCCAGCTCCCTTCTGGCCCTGGCCTGGGTCCTCCCCTGCTTCCCTGGGCACACGGGTCAAGCTCACATGCTCCGTTTGCAGTGGCTGCTTTCTGCGTCCTCGCTGGTTGTTTCCAAATGGAAAAGGCATGGATAGGGAGACGTGGGAAGAAGGAAGAGGGGAGAGAGGCAGGTGTACTGCTCGCCTGCCGTGGGCCAGGTGCCTGCTCACAGCCCTCCTGGGGACAGGGCTGTAGGCCCATTGCACGGGGCAGCAAACCGAGGTTCCTGGAGAGTAGTACCTTGCCCACATCATACCCACACAGAGGGCGGGGTCCAGAAGTTCAACTGAGTGGAGGCCTCTGAAAGAAAACAACAGTTGCCTCCCATTTCTTGAAGGAGCTCCCAGGAATTCCTTCCTTTCCAGCCAGGTCATTTCTCTGTCTTCATGTCAATGTGGCTTTCATCCCTCTTTTCATTTGCAAGGCACAGCAAGACCTGTTTGAGCAAGACAGAGATTTTAGGGTCTCTCCTCTTTGGAAAGCCTTTCTTCAGACCAGTTCAGTTCAGTCACCAGTCATGTCCGACTCTTTGCGACCCTGTGAATCACAGCACGCCAGACCTCCCTGTCTATCACCAACTCCTGGAGTCCACTCAGATTCACGTCGATCGAGTCAGTGATGCCATCCAGCCATCTCATCCTCTGTCATCCCCTTCTACTCCTGCCCCCAATCCCTCCCAGCATCAGAGTCTTTTCCAGTGAGTCAACTCTTCACATGAGGTGGCCAAAGTACTGGAGTTTCAGCTTTAGCATCATTCCTTCCAAAGAAATCTCAGGGCTGATCTCCTTCAGAATGGACTGGTTGGATCTCCTTGCAGCCTTTCTTACCCTTATAATTATTCACTAACAACCAAATACCCTCCCACGGAATAGAGCAAAGTGGTAGGAGGAACCTCAAGGAAGGCGACCTGGCCTCCCCTCCCTGCCACGGACGGCAGAGTATCTCCGGTATGCATTTTTCTCCACCTGCAGATTAAACAAGGCGTGTCTCCTGCAGGAACACATTTCACTGGGGCTGGGCCTGAGTGAGTGACCTCATTCAACCTTGAAAGCAACTGTAGGCCCATTTTCCAGCTGGGGAGACTGAGGACTGGTACACCAGGCAGGTGGACAATGTCTGGATGGAATTCCCAACAAGTGTGGGGTTTGGAGCCCCGGCCAGAGCTGCTCTGACCTCTGGCTCTCCACCCTGCCCTCCGGCCTGGTTATCTGGCATCTTCTCCTCATTCTCTGAGAGCCTTATGTACATCTGCTCTTCTCTGCTTCTCCTGCAGGTCGAGGCTTCTGTCCTTGGAGTCAGCGCATCCTCGGAGCCTGGGCCAGTGACCCGCCTAGTAGGGGCTCAATAAAAATAGACTAGCTAGTGGAAAGAGATGGAGCAGGCAGCAATGTGAAGTTCAAAGCCTCGGCTCACACCTGAATCTCCCAGGGAGGGCTGCCTGAGCCCCAGGACCGAACCCCCCTGCTTATATGAAGGGGGCGACCACCATCCGCCATGCTCTGCAGAACCGCAGCCTGGATGGGGGGCTTCAAAGCACGCTTGCCGATAGATCAAGCGTCCTCTCCACCAGGACAGCTCCCCCCAACTCACCTCCCCAAATAAACCTGCGTAATGAAGACAGATGGCCTCGCTCAGCGCCGCCGTGTGCAGGTGGGGCCAGGGCGGCCCAAGGCCACACACCCCACCCTGGAGCGGGGCCTGGGGTGTCACCAGGACGGAGACCAGCCTGCACCCCCTTCATCACTGCCCCCGCACCGGGGGCAGCATCTCTATGTGATAAGCCGAGTGAGTCAGGAGGTGGGCCCCTTCCAGGGCACTGACGCCTCGTTAGGGCAGCCTCCAGGTCCCGGGGGTGGGCTGAGGGGAGGGTGGTGGTGAAGGGAGGGAGTGAATAGTTAGGAGGCAGACACCAAACCGTCGCCCGGCTCCTGAACGCCTTGGGCTGCAGGCTGGGAGAGTGGCTTGGCAGGACCCAGGGCCTCCTCCTGTTGGTGTGGCCTCCTGGGCCGTCTCTGGGCAAGAAAGGTGTGGCCAGCCCTGGGCCGGTGTGCAGCGCCTCCGGAGGGTGCAGGCCACGGCCTGAGGGGCTCTGAGGGTCCCAGGGATCCCTGCACACTGGTGGCTGTTTTCGGCCCGGCTCGCAGGCAGGGACACTGAGGCCTGTCAGAGGGCCGCCCCGCTACCCACCGGCGTCTAGACGCCTCTGCAGTCTCCCGGGGCGCAGAGGGCCTGCAGTGAGCAGAGGCCGGGCCTGCGTGCGAGCGAGTGGGGAGGCAGACCGGGCAGCCGGCGCCTGTGTGGTCCGAGGGGGCTTCGTGTGTGTGGTCCGCCACCAGCCCAACGCCGATCATCTGTCCAGAGGCTGCTAACCGCCTGCCCGGTGACCAGTCTGTTTACTTTAGTGCTGTCTGCACCAACTGAACTCAGAGCTGTCTCTCTCCAGCTGGACCTCCTCAGGGGGAGCGGGAGGGGGAGCCGGCCGGAGAGAGATGGGGACGGAGGGGGGCATTGGGAAGAAAGAGAAAGTGCTCCAGAGGCTCTCTAGGGGTAGGCTGTTCCTGGGGTTCCCAGGAAATCAGGACCACCGCCGATGGGCCATCTGACCCCCACCAGCCCTGTCACCGTCCAGCTGCCCGGTGTGGGCCTGGGACCCCTCCCTACCCCACCCCCTGGCGCATTTGCTGAGATGGTGATGAGTCAGCCCCGCCGAGTGTGGCCGAAGCCTGGTCTGTGCTCCTCACCGGTGACATCAGAAGACGGCGGGTGTGGACGTGCGGTGCTGTGGGTCGGCGAGGCCGGTCGCCTCGGAGGCTGGGCAAGCGTGGGCAGGGTCTGCCCCTGGGGTCTGTCCATCCACCACATGCTGGGATTTCAGCCCCCGTTGAATCTCCCCGGGGTGCTCTGGGGTTAACATGCCACCTGAACACAGACTGAATTTACGACCCGCTGCCATGCAGGTTCCATCCCTTTGCGGTGTGTTCTAACGAGTCCACTCGTAGGATCCCAGTATTCAGTTTTAACTGATACTTTTCCCCATTTCATATTTTCACGTGGTGATTTACTCCTTTTTATTATGTATTTCCTATGAATCATATCAATATGATATGGAAAGGAAGGAGGAGAGACGGAGGAAGAGAGAGAAGGTTCTAGAAGGCCTAGTTTTCATGGATGAGTGGATGTCAGGCTAGAACTTTTATGTTAAGACCTGCACAGTCAATAAAAAAACAACCTAACGTTGTGGGTAGAGAGGTTCCATTCTTCAGCACACTGTTTTTTGAACTGAAAGGAATCTTGGCAATGACTTAGCTCCGTCCACTCACTCACGGCCCCTTCCCGTGGTTTAGACAACAGTACGGCCCCCCTGCCTCAGGACAAACCCGTCTTCTGACCTACACTACCTTACCTACATCAAAGAAATTATTAAATATACAACCTGAAGATAAACAGATACCTTCATGAGGTGGTTTATTTTACAAAAGAGCATTTTTCCCACCCACCCCCAAATCCACGTAACAGAAATTCACCCCTTTAAAGTGGGTGACTCAGTAGCATTTAGTACATTTACAATATCATACAATCACCACCTCTGTCTGGCTCCAAAATATTTCATTCCTCCAAAGGAAACCCCCAGACCTGTTCAGCAGTTTCTCCCTGTCCCTCCTCCCCCAATCCCTGGGCACCCACAGCCTGCTTTCTGTCTCTACAGATTCACCTAGAAAATCAGGCATCTTGTAATTCAGCAAAAGTGTTAAATGAAAAGAGCTTTGCTGCTTCCAAATTACTATTATTATGAAAAAAACTCATACTCTTGTAGAAAATCTAATCACTACAAAAGAAATGTTTAAAAGAATGCCTCCTCCCAATATCTCACCCTAAGTGACTAAAGTCAGCATTTGGTGTCTCCCAACCCTGAGACCTCTCTATATAAACACTCTCATAACACACCCTTTTAAGAGCTAGTGAAATCACATTGGAACCTGAATTTTTTTTTTTTTCCAGTTCAGTTTGGAGCCTGATTTTTTTTTTTTTAACCTAACAACACACATCAGGGACATATTTTCATGTCAACACATACAATACTCTGTGATAGTTTTCGTCTGTCTGGGGGTTCCTTCCTGCAGACCTGCAGTGTGCAGCTTTAACCAGCCCCCGCTCAGGCTGGGTGATTAGGCACTCCCATCTAGTCTTCATTCAAAAGGATTGACTTTCTGGGTCGTTAATTGATTGGATTTAGGGGGCTTGCTCTCAGGTGGGAGGGATTGAGAAGGGTTGAAGAATTCTCTGGAGGAGTTCAGGGTTCCCCACCACCACCAGTGAGACCCCAGAGTCCTGCAGACACACTCGATCCTGCACCTTTGCAGATGTGGGTGAGGAGCAAGCGGAGATGACCCACCGTTAGAAGGAGCTGCTCAAGGACAGCCAGCAAGCCCACCTAAGAAAGAGGTGTGGGCAAGCCGGCCACTCAGCCCAGCAAGCAGGGGCAGGTTCTGAGGCAGGGGTGTGGTGTGGTGGTTGTTCTGGGGGTGCAGCGAGGCCAGCGGGGATGCTGGTTGGTGAGTGCCTACGTGTGGCTGCGTGTCTCACAGTGTGTCAGCCAGAGAGGAAAGAGAAATGCCCCTTGAAAGGAGGGCTGTCAGTTTTCCAGAATCCTCCTGAGAACCTTGTCAGTCAGTCCTGCATCTTGCCTTCACAGGGTGAATGGCAGCTCACGGAGATTTGTTTAAGTGGATAATTTTGTCAGAGTTTTCTCAGATCCGTGCTTTCTCTCTCCACCTCCTGGGAGCTTCTGAGGCCCAGGCAGTCTCAGCCGCTCGCTGAGCCCTCCAGTGCTCCGTCCCTGTAATTCACACCCTTGGGACCCCTTCCCATCCCGAGGTTTCACCCTTCCCACCATGTCCCTGTCTCCCCAGTTGAACTGTTTGGCTCCGAGGGCAGAGATCTCTGAGACGCGGCCCTGGTCAGTGTGTGAGCCTGTGCGTGTGTGTGAGGGCCTGCTGGCAAGGCCCCTCACACCCGGGTTTCTGGGAACACTGCCGTCCAGAGGGGTGACCATGATTATTTACGAGGCAGGGGTGAGGGAAATGAGATCCTGGCCTGGGGCACAAAATTGAAGGGGTTGCCAAAAAAAAAAAAAAAGCTGCCAAGAACCCTCTAGTTCTGGCTGATGTGTCTTGTCCAAGGTCAGTGGTGGTAGAACCAGGGTACAGACCTCACTTCCAGGGGCCAAATCTTTTCTGTTACACTCTCGACCTCGAAAAGCGTTCGTTGCTCAGCCGTGTCTGACTCTGTGTGACCCCATCAACTATAGCCTGTCAGGCTCCTCCATTCATGGGATTCTCCAGGCAAGAACACTAGAGTGGGTAGCCGTTCACCTCTCCAGGGGATGTTCCCGACCCAGGGATTGAACCCAGGTGTCCTGCATTGCAGGGAGATGCTCAACCTGCATTGCAGGTTGACCTCAAAATATAACCATTAATACCAGTCATCAGAACCCCGAATCTCTCTGTTACATAGTGTTGATCTGCCTGGGTTCCTTGGGTTCTGGGTGGAGCAGATGGAGAGAGGGATGAACTAGGCTGAGGTTTGAATACCATGACCATCCAAGAGGGTGCACACAGAAGGTGCTTCGTAACTCTGCTTGTTCAGTCCTTTTCCCCTCCGGACTTCCAACTCCTATCCGGAGACTTCACAAGAAGTCTGAGGTTAGCAATGCACTTAAAACTCCCTGGCATCACATTGCTGTCAATATAGGGTCTTGTGATGCCAGGCACGGCGGTGATTCCATCCGAGACTTGTATCGAACTCCTCGAACAGAGCTTTTGGAGAAGAGTCAAGGATTTCATGTGAAACGCACACCTCGCCACGTGTGCTCATAGCCCTCGTGACAAAACACCCTCCTTTTTGCATTCAGTGTGTGATTTTGTTTTTTAATAAGATGTTTCCCAAACTCAGACCCTCAGAATCTGCAGAAGGGAGAGTTTACAGGATACATGGGAAGGGTCTTTTATCAGTTGATTTTGCTGTTGACCAAATAGTTTTGCCTTTAAAAAAAAAGAAAAAGAAAGAAAAGCAAGAAATGCTAACATTCTTAAACCAAGGCTTGCCCTCCCCCCAGGTGGAGTTCTGTTTTGCTGAGATACAGGCTTAGGACCTAGGCAGGCTGGCGGTAGTCCTGGCCACAAGGGGCTATTAGGCTGTCGGCCTTAATTAAACTGATTGACCAATTCAGTAAAACAACAACAACAGTGTAATTATTTGGTGGAATTGGGCATTTTTCGAGCTGAATTTGTCTACCATTAGGACAGACAGAGGAGGAAGCAGATTGTGACAAGGAAGGGTGGGCTGCAGACCCGCTCCACCCCACCCTGGCTGCCTGGCTTGAGCTTCCTGCCACCTCATGCTAGCTCTCCTTCCAGAAGGTTCTGATCACACGGCTGGGGCTTGCACTGCGTCTGGCTCAGGACCTGCTTCCAGAGGGTGTCCACGTCCTGTCTGCCCTCATCTGCCTGATCCTCACTGAACAGATACTGTGCTGAGAGGCAAAATCGTCTCAGAGTTGGGAGGGGAAGCCACCTGTTCTGAGGGTCCAGAGGAGTTTTTGCTGGACTTTGATGTGTGTGGGGAGGCTAACTGAAACATGCTTTTGAAAAGTGTTGTTTAGTATCATTCACTGATCTTCTAGTATATGCAAAGGCCTCCGCTAAGCTGCTCAGTGCACGCATGCTCAGACACTGCAGTCCGGTCTTTGAGTTCCCATGGACTGTAGCCGGCCAGGCTCCTCTGTCCATGGGATTTCCCAGGCAAGAATACTGGAGTGGTTGCCCTGCCCTCCTTCAGGGGACCTTCCTGACCCAGGGATCAAACCCAAGTCTCCTGCAATGCAGGGGAAGCCTGCTAAGCTACTCCAGGAAACCCTGAAACCAATCCAATCCAGTCCCCTGGAGATAACAAAACCGAGGGGACCCCAGCTAGTGCTGAGGAGGGAGGAAGCCCGCCTCTTACCAGCACCTCCATGTAAAAGCCTGCTTAAAACGGCTTTTCACTTTTCTTAAGGAAGAATTTAGAGAAATGGTTTACAAACGTAGCATGTATTTTTCGTAGGATATCTGGAAAATATACAATGACACAAAGGGGATTTTTAAAACACACAAAGATGCCACCACCTAGAGAGACTCACTTTTCACATTTAGGGATTTTGGTCTGCAAGTTGCACACACATCCGCCCAGTGCAGAGCAGTCCCTGGTGTCCAGCCGGCACCCAGGCAACATCAGCTATTGTTACCAGTTATTTATTTTCTCTTGTCCTCAGGAAAACAGGATGGAATTGTGCATGTGCTGTTTTTACAGCTTTCTTTCTTTCTCTGATTGCTTGAAGACCTTCTTCGCCTTTCAGTATTTTTCTGCAATATAATTTTTCATGGCCAGAGAGTGGAAAACTGGTTTAAACCTCAGCTCTCTCCAGGGCAGCCTGGCCTCACTCCTGAGGGTCAGAGTGCCTGCCTCCCTGTACAGCACAGCTTCCAGGAGGGAGTGGGTGGAGATGCACAGAGGTGCTTCGGGGGCTCCTCTGCAGGCTTGGCGGGGGAGGCTGGGAGGCTTCTAGGCAGAGATATTTTGGCGGAGTTGACATGCATCTTTGCCCTTTCGCGAGCGTGGCTCTTTATCCTAAAACTTCTGCAGTCCTGCACGGATGCCGCCCGGGAAAGGGGAGGAAGGAGAGCAGAGAGCCTGGGCTTGCATCTGCCCTTTTGTGGCTCTGCCCATTTCACTGGGAGAACTGCAATGACACTTGGGAGGCCACCCCCACCCCCACCTTCCAAATTGGATTCTTTGAAGACCCAGGCTCGGGGAGGGGCAGTTGCCAAGTTCCAGGGGAGCAAGCGCAGTTCCCGCCAAAGCTACTGCACTGCCCAGGGAAGGAGCAGACCCAGCAGGGTCTGCAAGCAAAGGCAGGGAAATCGAATTTCAGTAGTTCACACACCCCGCTTACAAGCGTGACTGTTGTAAGGCCACCACTAGTATTAACTCTGGCTCCGAGGGAGGCGGGCACTGATCTAAAGGCTCTTACAGGAACTCCTCCTGTTCTGTACCTCTCCTGAGGCGGGTACCATGCCAGATCCTGGCAGCGGAAGGCTGCACGTCTCCCCGGTTGCACATAATTCCCTCCCATCCCCCCAGAAGCCCAACTGGTTTATTTTACTTAGGAAAAAAAAAAAAGCAATATTTGCAATATTGCTCTTTTGTCCCCTTATTACAAAAACAGAGATTGTTTGTTGCCCCATTTTCAAGCGCCATCGACTTAGAATGGAGGCTCTGCATCCACCCATGATTTCTTTATGAAAATGGGGCATTTCTATTCCTTCTGCGGAGAACTGGCCTTTCTCACACACGTGCTGCTCTTGCTGGCTGTGGTGCCCTCCGAATGTGAGTGCATTGGAATGAAGCTGAGGAAAGCAGGGGCTGCCTCACGAGGGCTGATGGCATTGAACAGAGGGGTCTGTGCCCTGGTTTCCGGTTTTCTGCAACTTTGAATCTGGCCATTCCTGGCTCTGGCACCCTGAGCTGAGCTCTGAATCTGGGGGCGTTCTGTAAGTGAGGGCTCTAATAACAGAGCCTGCTCCAAAAGGCTTGGGGTCTGCAGGTCACTATTACACTGCGATGCCACGATGCTGTCCCCTCCCCGCTGAGGTTCCCAGAGCCAAATGTGGGAAGTGTGAGAGATTCCAAAATGACCTTCCCGGTGAGCAAGCTCAGCTTCGGAGGGTCCGTTCAATAAGCCACTGGCTGCCTTTTCTCTTTCCAACCTGAAATGCAAACAGTGCACATCTCTACCCTCCAACTGGTCCACTGGCAGTGCCAGACACAATGGGCTTATTTGCCATTTAAACTCTTTCTTCTTAGGAATTTCTCCTCCCTACTTTTAATTAGAATTTTAATATTACACGGTCAGATCGTAAATGGAATCAAGGTTCAATTTGACCACCTTCCTATTGCGATCATCTATTCCTAAAGGAAAGAGCAATGGCTAGGTTCCGAAACCTGGTGGGTCCCTCCCCTGCCCCGCGGAGAAGAAGGGAGCTAGGGGTGCACCGAGCCTGGCGCCCCAACTTTTCCCGCACCTGCCGCCCAAACCGATCCAGACTCTGGTCAAACTGCAGGCGCTACCGCTGCTGCCGGGAAGGGGAGGCGGGTGCAGGGAGAGGGTGCGGCTTGGTAGCTTGGGAGCTGCTGGATGCTCGGAGATGGGGAGTGAGCCGGGAACAGAGAAGAGCAGGTTGGGAGCTGGAGAGGAGAACAAAGAGTGAGGAGACCAGGGATCCCTTCGGAGAAGGGCGAGGAGGGTGACAACATCCACAGCCTCACCCTCGCCCTCAGAGAGGATTGCGCCCCGCCCCGACTGCCCCAAGAGTCTCGGCAGAGGTGGGGGTGGGGAGCCGGCATGGAAGTGGGGGAGGAGCAGGCAGAGCCCCGGAGGAAGTGGGGAGACCAGGGGAGCCGGGAGGGAGCCAGAGTGGGACCCGCCGCAGCTCCAAGGAGGATAAGTGCTCAGAAGCTCAGCGCTTGTCTTCTGAGGGCGAGAGTACCAAGCCCCGGCCCCTTTGACATCACCCTAGTCAGCCCGGGTCAGGAAGATCTGGAGGACCTCCAAGTCACAGGTGAGGAAACTGAGGTTGGAAGCAGCTGAGCAGGGAGCCCAAGGTCAGGGCCCGGCTCCTTCAAGGTTGTTGAGTTGAAGGAACCTGGAGCCAGAAGCTGTCATCAAGAGACACCAGGTTCACAACAAAAAAAAAAAAACACGAAAGCTGCAGCTTGTAGAATCTGCCTTCAGTGCCCAGAAGCCTGTGTTTTTCATCCTGTCACAATCTCAAGCAATCCTGTGAAGTCCTGTTCCTCCCGCCCGTTTTCCTGACGTGGGGACTGGGGCTCCACCTGGAGGACACCACCGCGCTGGCTCCCGGAGTATCTAGTCCACATGGAGCCTCCTTGCAGAGCCCAGGTTTCTCCTGCTGGCTCTCCCATCCCCCACCAGGCTCCCCTGGGCTGAGTTCTAGTTGGGCAACTTCCATGAAACAGTGAAACCTGCCGCCCTCCAGGTACCCAGGTCCCCGGGCCAGCCCCACCTCCCTGGGGGAACCTTGCAGTACCCCAGAGTTTCTGCACCCGAGACCTCCCAAGCCTTGCCCTTGGAATCCTGGGAAGCGGTGCAGCCAGCTCTTCAAAGGGAGGCCCCAGGGAGAGGACCCGTCATCGACTCTGCTGACATGACGGGAGCTGACTAGCAGGTTTTAAACAACACCTGGATAACAAATTAGCTGATGTGCATTTATTTGTTCTTGGGAGGAGCCCAGCCCAAGAAAGATGTCAAGGGGATGGCATCCGTATTATGCAGCTTAACGGGGACACAGAACCTGCATTCCCGCTGGCTGGCCTCCCCGAGTGGGGGTGGCACGGTGGCCTCTGTGAGGTTCCTGGGTACCAGCAGTGGGCCTTTCATGGCCAGCGTGACTAGGAATCTGCCCTCTCAGAAGGCGAAATCTTCAGGATTTCCCTTCCCTTGGTCTGAATCAGGTGAGGTTGGGACCACTCAGTGTTACAAGGAGCTGTCCCAGGTTCCCTTGAACAAATGCAGTCTAAGTCTGAAATACGGAGGAAGAACAGCAAGCCTTCGCTTGGGAGAAGACAGAAGTGAGAATCCAGTGCTGAGTTTTTCCTGGAGGTGCGGTTAGTTACCATCATCCCAGGCTAACGGAATAGCCTCACAAGCACAATACCTTTCCATAGGAACACACTGAGTGATGGTGCAGGGGGATGTTCCTTCTCTTCTGGTTATTCCTGAAGTGATGTGAAAGTCAGTCAGTCGTGTCCGACTCTTTGCGACCCCATGGAACATAGCCTGCCAGGCTCCTCTGTCCATGGGATTCTCCAGTCAAGAGTACCAGAGTGGGTTGCCATTTCCTCCTCCAGGCGATCTTCTCGACCCAGGGATCGAACTCAGGTCTCCTGCATTGCAGGCAGATTCTTTACCCTCTGAGCCTCTTGTCTCCTCTGGTTATCTATTCCTGGTATGAAACAAATCACGGGAAGTATAGTGGCTACAACAGCCATATTCTTTTGCTCATGACTGTGTGGGTGCGGAATGCAGGAAGTGCCCAGCTGATGGGTCTCACTAGGGATCTGTCTTTTGATTGTAGTCGGATGTCTGCTTGGACCTACAAGAGGGCATGCTTTAATACCTGCCAGTCCATGCTCACTGCCTTGCAGGTACTCCACCAGGCTGAGGACCGGAGCCCTAGCACGGGGCCCCTCCGGCAGGGGGTCTCAGTGCTGTTGGACATCTTACTCGGCAGCCGGCTTCCCCCGAGCCAGCGTCCCTCAGGGGCCAGGAAAGAGCTGCCTGGTCTGCTATGCCCTTGCGTTTCTGTGCCTGGAGCTTCCTTGGATTTTGCCATGGGAATTACACACACACATACGGCACCAACAGTCTTTGGTAGAAATGGTAAACACTCCTTTCCCTCTGCTAGGGTAACAGCTAGTCTACACTGGCTGCTAGAGTTTTCCCAGCAGAGCAGTGGTCCATGGGTGGCCCATGAGTGCCAAGTGGCCCTGTGACCCACCCTCCACGGGCTGCCCTCTGCACCCCCCCTTTCCTCCCCCACTCGTCCTCTGAGGCTTCCTGGGATGGTCAGCTAAGCAGACTTTGTCACTTGAATGCTGTCTCTGCATCTCTTGGGAAGAAACCCAAATGAAAACAGTCTCCAAGAAGTCTGGCTGCTTCCTCCAGGCACGAAGGCCTCCCCAGACCAGCCATGCATGGAAGACGCTCCCAAGAAGTAAACAAAAGTGAAGGACCTGCAGACTCACGGCGACTTTCGCAATCAGGGCCGCCCCCCACGAGGCTCAGGGAACATCCTCCCTGGACACGGCCCAGCACCAGATCCTTGGGCCTGGAGGGTCTGGGTCTTAGCAGGGTGAGACCCTGCTCCCACTATCACCCAGAGCGGAAGGCAGGGGCTCGTGAGAAGGAACTTCGGCTGGTGGTTGGAGAGGGTCCTGATGGGGGAGACCCTGCGTGAGAGGCAGCAGTTTGTCTCACATCTGGGGGGTGATGTGGGCCTGCTCTGCCTGGCTGGGGGCCATGATGAAGCGGTCTAAATCATCTGCAAATTCCTGAGCCAGTCTCTGAGTCTGGGCACTGTCAGAGGACAATGTGGACAGTGGGCTCTCCCATCCTGATGCCGGCAGGGTCAGGATTCATACTCCTGGTGTTGGCCTCCCTGGACATGTGCAGTGGCTGAGGGCTAGGGGCTGTGCTGGGTGGGGTCTTATGCTTGTGATCAACCTAGGGGAAGGGAATTTATTGTATTGCCCAGCTCAATAACCAGCCATAAAGATGGAAAGCCAGGCTCAGGGAAAAAGGGATAATCAAGAAAGCACTAGAGTCCATTTATGGAACAGCTGTTTGATGGTCTCTGTAAGTCACCACTGCTGGGGGCTACTGTATTTTTTTAAACATGCTGGCATGTTGCTCTTACTATTACTTATATACAGGCACACGCGTTTAAAATTCATAACAATGCTATGAGGTCAATAATTTTATTATGTTCCTATTTTAGACAAGGGAACTGAGACAACGGAGAATTTAAAATGACTTGCATTTAGCTAGTGGCAACCAGAGTAAGAGGCTACAGGTTTAAGCTGCAGTAGTTGGTTTTTGGAGTATTATTGCTTTTATCATTAAAAAAGAAAAATGTCAAAAGATGGGGGTCCTGTCTATTAGCTCCTTGGAATTCTTCAGAATTCATTTTTATCCACTTTGTGAGCCTCTTTTGCTGAGATCTCATGATCCAAAAAGGCTGCTGATGCTCCATTCATTGCATCCATATTCCAAGAAGAAAATTGGTGGTGATGGGAGGAGAAAGACAAAAGATGTCTCTCTCAACTGAGACACCATTTTAAGCTGTTTTCTTGGAAGTTCCTACACAATAACTTTTGCTTACCTCTCAATGACAATAATAAATAGAAATCCTTGCACCAGCTTTCCTCTTTCTGGGAACAGGTAGTAAGAACCATGTGAAGTTATAATAAAATCTGCCATATCCTGGTTAACACTTGAATTCCTACATTTTAAAATGTGTTAGGTAACTCATTACCACCACAACCTTATGGAGTACATTATAGGGATGTTGGTGGGCTTAGTTAAATCATTAGAGTGAGCTGCTAGAGACCTTCTTGTTTCTATATTTAGATTAAATCAGCATTACTGACTTTCTGTGGCAAGGCTTGCTTTCAAGTTCTTATTGGTGTAATTAAGTGAGGTACTTTGCAAAGAAGACGCCCCCTGTTTACTCTTACATCCCGGGAGACCCAGCAATTACCGCCTCCAGCCCTGGGAAGGTGTGAGAGCAGACACAGCCCCTGCTCTTAGCTGGTCTGACAGGCATGCCATTTCAGGAAACCCAGATTTAAGCACCGGATCATTTCAAGTAGATGTCTGGGGTTTGTTTGTTTGTTTTTTCCCCACTGGGACAACTTCATCTGCATCTTCGAGGTCTTCAGGAGTTGGGGATGGGTAGGGTCGGGGCTGTTCGGCATCAGTTTCAGGGCAGGCTTCGTTCTGGCTGTTTGGTCTTGTCCCCCGAGTCTGGGAGAGGGCCAGCTTTGCCAGCCATGCATGGACAAGTGTAAGTGACGCAGCCTCTAATGAGCCGTGTCATCCTGGGCAAGGTGGGCTTGCCCTTTCTGGACCTCAGTTTCTTCACCTGTAGAGTGGGTATAATCCATTAGTGAGCAAGAGGTGTTTCTCTCACCAGTGGATTTTGATTAGCCATGAGGCTGTTCAAAAACAAAGGGAAAAAAACACAAAGGGCAGAAGAGAGAAGCCAAAAATCACTGCAGAGCAAACAGCTGCCCGTCCCCTCAAAGGATTCCTCCCTACCTGTGTAGTTCTTCCTTCCCATTTTGACCCACCTTCCCTCCCCCAGGCCATTCCTTCCAAGAGGGGTGATCAAGAGTCCATCGATTAAAAAAAAAAAAAAAGAGTCCATCGATAGTTTTCAGCAAAAAGGATTTTAAAAAAAATTGAAAAAAAACTGAAAGCGTTAGTTGCTCGGTCATGTCCAACTCTTTGTGACCCCGTGGACTGTAGCCCACCAGGCTCCTCTGCCCATGGGATTTTCCCAGCAGGAATACTGGAGTGTGTTGCCACGTCCTCCTCCAGGGGGTCTTCCCGGCCCAGGGATCGAACCCGGGTCTCCTGCATTGCACGCAGTCTCTAACATCCGAGCCACTGGCTATGCTGAGTCTCGGTTGTTGCGCTCAGGTGAGAGGGGGCTACTCTCTGGTTGCTGTGCACAGGCTTCTCACTGCCGGGCTTCTCATTGTGGATCACAGGCTCTAGGGTGTAGGAGCTTAGTAGTTGTGGCGGGTGGGCTTAGTTGCCCCAAAGCATGTGCAATCTTCCTGGACCAGGGATCGAACCCATTTCCTGTGCATTGCCAGGTGTATTCCTAATCGCTGGACCACCAAGGAGGTCCACAAAAAAGTTTTGAACAGCAAGATACACTGCTGGAGACACTTGTGTTCTTCAGTGTGTTTGACGGTATCCTGTATCACTATACAGAATATATCCTTTGGGGTTAAGAAAAAAAAAAAAGAGTCTGTTGAGAAACATGTCCCCCTCCTGGGCATTTCTGGGCGTACTCAGATGAGGCCAGTCAACAGAGGGGCGGGGTGACATCCCCATCATGCCCCTTCTGTGGGCAGAGGCTCAGATCCTGATGAAAAGCCTTTAAAGCCAAGCGTCCCGGTGTCACAGGAGTCTCGGAAAAGGTATTGAAGAGGCTTGTCAGTGCCTCTCCATCAGCTCCCCCTGGGCTTTTTAAATTTGATTTCCTTGGCTGCGAATTCAGTTCTTGGCTTAACCACAACCTCATGAAATATTAACAATTTCCCCTCTGGAAATATGTGTGTGTGTCTCTGTGTGTGTGTCCATGTGAAGCCGTAACTTCCTTCTGGAAAATGCTGAGAATGCCGGGGCCGCACGCTCGGGGGACGTGCGCTCTGGGGCCGCCGTTGCCGCTGTCGCCATGCACCTGGACTCTTACCTTGTGGGATCGTCCCGATACCCCCATTGGGAAGGGGTTCTTTCACTCCCATTCCCGAGATGAGGACACCGAGGTCAGACAGGAGCCCTGAGGCTCACAGGTGGTCAGGGTAGAGTCAGATCCGGCTCGAGGGCCCCTTAGTCACAGGGTAGGTGTCCCCCCCTGCCCCAGAAGGATGAGCCCGACTCCAATTCTGGAACTTGGCACAGCAGTTCTTCCCAGTCGGGGAGTGTCTGCACCTTAACGAGGATGGACTCACACTCCCTAAGGTTCCCCGGCCACCCCTAGAGCCCACTGCCACCCATCTGTTGGCCCCAGGGAGCTCAGGCCACTTGCACTTCCTGGCAATGTGCCAACCTCCTCCATCTCCCCACCCTGTTTCTTTCTGGTACCTGGAGACTCAGGGCCACCCCCTGACTCTTTGCTTCTGTCGTGGACGTGAGGACAGGCTGGCTCTGGGGGCCCAGCGTCACCGGTCCCACCAGCACTGGGGGCATCTTCCCCCAGCACCTCTGGACCCGGATGTACCAGAATCCTGTTCGCCATCAGATCCCCACGCTGGGAGGAGCTGCCAAGGCCGAGGGCATCATCCTCTCCAGGGCGGGAGGAGTCACTTGTGGTGCTTCAAAATGGGGTTCGGGATCATTTCTGTGGGTGACACCCTCAAAAGCCTCTCCTGGGTTTCACTGTTTTGAAGTCTGGATAGACTTCCTTTCCTTTTTTTTTTTTTTAATATTTCTTATTTTTTTACATAACTAATTAATTAATTTGGCTGCATTGGGTCTTAGTTGCGCCTTGCAGGATATTTCGATGCGGTACATAGACTCCTCAGTCATGGCTCACAGGCTCCGCAGCTGTGGCTCATGGGCTCCACAGCCGTGTCTCACAGGCTCCGTAGTCGTGGCTCACTGGTTTAGTTGCTCCACAGCACGTGTATGTCTTAGATCCCCAGCTAGGGATTGAACCCTTGCTTCACACGGCAGATTCTTAACCATTGGACAACCAGGGAAGTCCCTAGACTTCCTTTCCTTCTGAATTCAGTCCCAGCCAGCTCTGCCAGTTACCACTGTGTGACCTTGAGAGTGACTCAGCCTTTCTGGGCTTCATTTACTCATCTGTAAGGTGAGACCAACCATCACACCCGCCTCAGGGGGATCGTGTGGTGACTGCACTGGTTAGCGTGCACGCTTAGAGCCATCCCTAGCACACAGTTAGCACCAAGTGTTTGCCGCCATTTCTTTCTTTGTCCTTGCTATTCAGCATTCAAGAGACCCCAGAGCCTCTTTGCAAATAAGTGATGCGGTAGCTTCACAGCTTTTGTGGGTCTTGGGGTTCAGGTTGAGGGCCCCTAGATAGAGTCCCCCTTTCAAAAAGTATGTTCTGTGGAAACCTGACCTCTTTAGTTCCCTGCAGCCGTGCACTACTACAGGGAAATGACACCAAAGAAAATCAAATCCTGTTTTTCATCCAGCCGACTTAAATGCCAGTCATTAAAGGAAACATGGGAATTTTCTGGCATTAAAATATTATTGCTCAAAATAAACCAGAGAATACACATTCCTAGGAGCTCTGTCGAGCTGAGGTTCCAGGAGAAGGTTCCAGAAGTCCTTGGAAGGCTGTTTGCCCAGGGTCACCAGACTGGGTTGAGCCCATGGGACTCAGCTCCCTGGTTTTGACCACGACGCTTTCCCATGATCCTACAGCAAGGGAATACTCCCACTGCCTCCAGTCACCTCCCAAGGAGTGGCTATTTAAGCAAAGCTGAGATTTTCTTAGCAAGGCAGGACATGGGGAACCCCATCTGGTATATATAGGTGAATGGAGAGAGAGGTGATGGTTGGATGGATGGACGGATAGATAGATGAGGGAAGGATACACACACACACACAGAGATGCAAACATCCGGGTAATTTGAACCTAAGTTTTCTGGTATCCAGGAAGAGAGCACTTGTTGCACCTTCTCCCTTCATGTGTCCAAGGAGATTCCCCATTCTGGTATTCCTTACGTAACTGCTGAATCTGGTTCCTATTTTGTCTGTGTAGAAATGACTTGCGAATACAGTGCATCACGCCTTAGTGAATTAACTGAGCATCATCACATTGCCTACTCCAGCCCAGCCAGCTCTAGTTGTCTGAGACAATCATGTCTTTGAGTGGATGAAGCCCTCTTCCAGGCACCCTAATTCAGCAGTTATCTGAAAGTGATTCATCCACGTTGCAGAGGAAGCCCTGCCTCTCACCAGATTCAGCTGGTGCGTTCGGTCAGGTTCGGCCCCGTGTGTAAATGTCCCTGGGTCCCTGTGGAGCTGTGGAAGCATGTGCTGGAGCAGGGACGCCTCTGGGGGAGTCTAGGGGCTCTGACCAGTTTTCCAGCTCCAGACTCCCCTGTCCTCAGGTTCTTCATTTGTAACGTGCAGGTCCCTTGGAGGTAAGTTTTGCAGCTCTGAGATCTGAGGGTCCAGGAGGAGCTGGGGAAGAGGAGGCCAGAGGGGGTGAGAACGAGGGACCCTCCTGCAGGAAGGTGCAGCCACGGGTGTGGAGGGAGGCAGGGAGGGTGTTCTCTCCTCCCGTCTTAGTGAAAACTAAATAGATCTTTAAAAAGAACATGTGCTTATGATTTACTCATTGGGCTGCGCCCGGTCTTAAGCTGCAGCGCGCAGGACCTTTGTTGCGTCAGGTAGCTCTTTTTGGCGCGCGGACTCTCTCTAGCTGTGGCACAAAGTCTCAGTTGCTGTAGCACACAGGTTTAGTTGCTCTGCGGCATATGGGACCTTATTTCCTCCACCAGGGGTCGAACCTGCATCCCCTGCTTTGCGAAACTGATTATTAACCACTGGACCACCAGGGGAAGTCCCTAAGCAGATCTTTCATTCTGCATGATTCACTCTAACCCCACATCTGAGCCTCTGTCAGCGGCCAGGGTCTCCCAGGGCAGTTTCCAAGAGCCGTGGGGTGAGAGGGCTCACCTCATGCCGATGTTGGAGGGAGACCCACCGGCCCTTGCTGTCGATGTCCACGTGGGTCTCCCCCAAGACAGCCCCGCTCCTTTGGGACCTGCAGCTGTGGTGGCTGTTTCCCCTCCAGGCCAGTTCTGTGATGCTGTCTGTTGCCCTGCCTGTCTCCGTCAGCTCACAGTATCCCCTCTCTGGGTCTTTATTGCTTTATTGCAAGGCACACACTCTCATTCGCATAATTTAGGAAGGAGGCTCAACTTATATAGCAGACACCCAAAGCTTAAAAGTCTATTTTTCTCTCATGTTAGACACAAGCAACCCACCTTGAACTTTACCACTAACTAGGTACAGGATGTCAGCCCTGGGGGGTCAGGTCATCGGGGGACTGGTGTGTTGGAAGGTTCATCAGTGAGTGCTAGAGACGGGGTGAAAGGAGGACAGTGGCACCAGGATCAAAAAGCCTTCAGACAGTGGAGGAAAGCCCGTGGAACCCATCCCTGACACCAGTCTCCAGTAGCACGAGATCGCCCGGAGACGGTCCAGATGGAAGACTGTCCTGAGAGCAGGGCAGGCGAGCATGTGTCCTTGTGAGTAGTTATTGAAGGGCTGAGCCGGCTGTCCCCACTGTGGGGCTGGGGGTCCCCCAGGGAAACCGTGTAATCAGGAGACCCATAGTTTCATCCTTCAAATGCCCCCACCTTCTCGATTAAGCCCAGGCTTTGCCCTTCCATCTCACACTGGCCCATTGTCAGACAAAGCCTGAAGCTGCCCTCGGGGTCAGCTAAAGCTGGATCAGAATATTTCCCCAGCCACACCAATCTCTTAAGCCTGGTTGCAAACTAACTGGGAGAGAAGCAAAGCTTGGCTTCCAGATTTCTACAACTTTAGCTCCTTTGGCCTCTGCTGTTGATGACTAGGGGGCTGCGGTTACTGGAAGAAATGTCCGCTGTGTAAACAGGGCGGCCGCCCCCTCACATGGTGGCTCACGCTTTTATATCTTCCAGTTTCTGGTCTCTTCTCGGGGACTTTCCAAATGCCTCCCCTTTTCCCAAATTTAACGCGGAAAAAAAAAAAAAAAAGAATTTGAAGTAATGTGGATTTAGAACTGAAAGCATGTCCGTAAGGATTCTGTTATTTGAAAATTTCTGTTCTGTGATAGCATTGATGAAGACCAAAAGAAAAGTGGGTGCAATAAGAGGATGAAAAAAACAATGAACACTCATAAAAATAATTGCTATTTCTGTGTGAGCCTTACCCCCTGGCCAGGCACTGCACTCATTAATTCACGCATGCAACCTAGACGCTGGCATCGTGTCCAGATTACAGGTAGGGACATGGAAGGTCTTTGTTTTTGCTTGTCCTCATTGATTGATCTACAGATTGAGCTAATACTCAACTTCTATAGGGAACTCACAGCTTTTGCATAAAAAGTTGGGCAGAAAGAGCTGTGTTGTCCCTTGAGGGTCTGTCTCTATAACTTGCCATCAAATGCCAGGTCACACTGGCAGCGGCCTTGACTTTCCGCTCCTTGCATCTGTCCTGTGTCCTCCTGACCCCCAGAGACTGGAGATCAGACCAGGAGACTGAGGCGTTAGCGTGAGCTGACGGCTTCTCCTTGGGCCACCCACGAAGCCCTAGACCAACGGGGGATTAAAATGCCTCTCTCCTGAGCATCACTTTGGGAGGGGACTGATGGTGGAGCAGGAACGTGGAGGGTTGGGTGAGGAAACCTGGGGTCAGAGGACTCCTGGGACCCCCACAGAAAGTGGTCAGAGCCCACATTTTGAGTCAACCTCCAGCTGAGAACAGGGGTGGAGGGCACACCCCAGAAGAGCAACATCAAACCCCCCCTGGTGACCCTGCAAGGCTGGGGCACCAGGAGTCTAGTGTGACTTCAGCCGCGAGTCCCAACTGGAGCTGAGACTGTGACACTGAAAGAGAAATGTCCCTCCAGCCTGGATCCTGGAGGCAGCTTGGGGACAAACAAGACAAAAAACAGGGGTTTTGGAAGTGGGCACTTGGGTTCAAATTCTCCCTCTGGGGAGACATCTGATTCCTGCCAAGATGGAGAGTGACATCCTCCTGGGCCTCCCTCCTACAGCTTAAAACCCCAAACATCACACCGAGCGAAGGGCAGGCTCATTGGAAAAGACCCTGATGCCAGGAAAGATTGGTGGCAACCGGAAAAGGAGGTGGCAGAGGATGAGATGGTTGGATGGCATCACACTCAGCAGACATGAATCTGAGCAAACTCTGGGAGATGGTGAAGGACAGGGAAGCCTGGCATGCTGCAGTCCCTGGGGTCGCAAAGAGTAGGATATGACTGAGCAACTGAACAGCAAAGGATGTGAAGACCCAGAAAGGGGGAGAGTTGAAGCAAAAATCATGGCACCATCTGAGGTGGTGCCCTGTGTACATAGAGGAAATACCTAAGACAGTTATATTTTACTTTATTTATTATTATTATTTAAATACGTATTTGTTTATACTGGCTTTTCCGGGTCTGAGTTGCAGCATGCTGGATCCAAGGTCTTTGTTTCAGCATGCAGGATCTTTAGCTGTAGCCAGAGAACTCTTACTTGTGGCTTATGGGATATAGCTCCCTGACCCAAGCCTTCTGCACTGGGAGTATGGAGTCTTAGCCACTGGATCACCAGGGAAGTCCAAGACAGTTACATTTTAAAAGTTGGGAGCGTGCAAGGACTTAAATGGAAGTAAGTATTCCATACTCCATGCAAAGTGGTAAAACTCTAATATCAGTGGACTCAGATGAGTTATATCCATAGGTTGTCATTTTTAGGACAGACCCAAGGAAGCTGTAATAGGCATGTACCCCCAAAACATTACAGGTAAGTCAAAAAGGAATCAGAAAAATGTATGAGACTTAGGCAAGAAAACAGAAATAGAGGAATGAGAAATTAACTCAACAAATAAAGGAAAATAAACAATAAAATGGCACTTAAGCTGTAGTGGACTCATAATTACTTAAAATATAGACAGTCTAAATACAATTGAAACAGAGATGGGTAGAGTAGGTTAAAAAAAATGCCACAGAACTATAGACTGTCTATAAGAAACTCATTCCAAATATATCGATGTAGGTAGGTTGGAAATGAAAAGATGGAAAAGGTATATCATGCAAATGTTAATTTACGGAGAAGGAGCAGCCACAGTGACACTAATACCAGGTAAGTAGACTTTAGGACGAGGAAAACTGCCAGAGAGAAGGAGGGCTCTTGTAGTGTTGAGAGGATCCATTTACCAACTCTCACCTCCGTCATCTGCCATCTCTGCTGACAAGCAGTGTAATCTCTGTGAACTTGGGCTCTGTCGCTGACACGGAGACAATGAGTACTTTGTAAAATACTAGGAAGGCCAAGTACTTAGCACAGGTTAGCGCAGGGTGGAGGCTCATTAGGGGCTTCCCCAGTGGTGCTAGTGGTAAGGAACCCGCCTCCAGTGCAGCAGGCGTAAGAGACACAGGTCCGATCCCTGGGTCGGGAAGATCCCCTGGAGGAGGAAATGACAGTCCACTCCAGTGTGCTTGCCTGGAGAATCCCCTGGACAGAGGAGCCTGGAGGGCTGCAGTCCATCGTGTCCCAAAGAGTCGGACACGACTTAGCAACTAAGCAGCAACAACAACAAAAGGCTTAGGAAGTAACGGCTCCACATCATCTTTAACACGGTGGACCTCCTCGCCACCACTGACGTGATGAGGATCAGCCAGGACAAGAGGAACCGCAGCAGTCACTGTGTGAGAGAGAGAAAATACCCGTAACGCAGACTTTACCACTGTGACCACTCGCGCGTTCCCATTCAGTGGCGTTAAGCATCCACGTTGCTGTGCAGCCTTCACCACCACCCACCTCCAGACCTTTTTCGTCCTTCCCAGATTGAACTCAGGAGCGCCTGAAGACACTGGTTGCTCTAGCAGAGAGGACTGAATCCAGAGAATCTTTAAACCAGGTTTTGGAGGGACGAGTAGGCTCGGCCAAATGCAGGACGCAGCCGGCACCGGTAGGGCTGCGGGGGCAACAGGAGGAGGTGGGGCTGGTGGGGATTCGGGAGCTTGGAAGAGGGGTCCTGTGGAGCCGGGACCCAGACTCCCGAGGAAGAAAGCTGAGCTCTGGGGCTGTGGTGAGGCCGCTTCTGCTGCTGTGATGCTGGCAGGTCAGGAGGCGGGGGCTTCACCCCTACCCCGTCCTGGGCTTGGCAGCAGGCTCCCTCTAGTACCCCCACGTGTGGAAGCCACAGGGAGAAGCTGGCAGAGGCGTGGAAGGCAGAGTCCAGCTCCGCCTCACTATGCAAGGACCGAGGGACACGTCTGAGTGTCCAGAGATGGCCGTAGCAAAGCGGCAGCTCAGAGCGGTACTCAGCTGTGCTGTTGAATACAGCACTCTACTGTACTCTGCAGCACTCTACTGATACAGAGTATTGAACTCAACAGAGCACAGAAAGGTGCTCTGTCCCCTCCCAGAGGCCTGAAGGCCGTAGGCAAGGTGTCAGCAGGGCCACCACGCTCCATAGAGAGGCTCTGGGCAGGGTCCCTCCTGCCTCTTCCAGCTCCTGGGGGCCCCAGGCGTTCCTTGTCTTGTAGACACATCCCTGCAGCCTCTACCTGTATCCTCACGTGGCCTTCTTCCTTCTCTGTGTGTCTGAGTCCAGATTTCTGTCTTCTTATAAGGATGGCCTGGGACCCACTCTGGCTCACACACACCTCACACACATTCCAACCAGAGCAGGTGGATTAGAGCTGAGAGACAGTAGCCTAGTAACCAGCATGGGCACCCTTCTGAGAATCAGGGTACATAGGCTCACTTCTGCCCACACAGATCCCAGGGACCTTTCAGAGCCTGTTTCCCCATCTGTAAAATGGGAGTGATTAGCAAACAGGTGGAGACCAACCAGGGGTGAGGCTGGGTGTGGGATATGAGACAAGATGCCCAGCTGCTGTGGAGGGGCTCAGGGCGAGCGAGGGAGGCCCAGAACCAGAAGGTGAAGGCAGGGCAGGACGGGCCCCAAGCTGGCCTGTGGTGTGCGCACAAGCTGGGCTCACGTCGTGGGGGATGAGAGCTGCCCGGTTGTAGTGTGGCTGGGGTTTATGGATTTATAGGATCACACTGCCTTTCCTGAAGCATTTGGATGGGATTGAGGGATCCCAGACAGGGCACAGAGCTCACGAACCTGATGCAAAGTGGTTTTCAAAGGGCCGGCTCCCATCTTCGTCTGACCCCGAGGAATGTAAACTGCCTCCTCCACCAGACCTATGGTTTATTTGTACGGTTTGGGTCATTTCTGTAAATGTTTGGCCCCTTTGGAAATCCAATCCAAAGGGAAAGCAAGTGAGGGGTTTTTTTCTGGGCAGCGGCGTCTGGGTTGATGGTGGTGACATTTACCTGCTGCAGTTTATTAAATGCATCGTTGATAAGCACGCTAAAGAAAGGACCCACTTTGTTTGCTTCTGTCTTTTTTTAAAAAAACATCTCAACACCAGGGAGAAAGGAAAATGTGTGGATTGGTGAGGAATGAGGAGGTATGGGACTAAACGTTCATGGTGGGGGCCCCATAGTCTGTGGATGGATGGAAAGCTTCAGGGATGAGCTAGGGGGGGTTCAGAATAGGGGTGCCCAGGCAGGTGGGTCCCCTGAAGGGACACACAGCCCTCCCGTGTGTCAGAACACAAGGAATCCCGTATGAGCCATCGAACGTGCCGCAGTGCCGCAAATGTGCTTATTTAGGAAAGGATCCTCAACTTTTGCTTATTAAGGAAAGGATCCTTGACTTTCACATAAAATGACTAATCACTGCCAGCCTCTTTAAATGATGTACATCAGCATTCATAAAGTTGGACTTGCTACTGTTAACATGTCAGCATGAGAGAGCGTGCGGGCAGCTGTCAGCTACAGTGTGACCCTTGTAGGTTCTTAGGTGCATAAGAGATCCCTAACTTTTAAAATTATTATATTGTTGTTACGGGATTGGAGACACACTGCAAACAGCAGAAAACAGAACAGAGACAGGCGAGCAACCAACAGTCGCTTGCTTGACAACCAGGGTGATTTTCCAGGTCTCTAATCTGGGTTCTGGTCACCCGTGTGGCTGCTGGGCAGTCCACCAAGCCCTGTCCTTACCGCCTTTTCCGCGCGCGCCAGATGAGACACAAGGCAGGCACTGCTGAGGACCCTGAGTGGGAGAGCTGGCAGCTCAGGGCGGGGTGCCTGGCCTGTGTTAGGGGCCACACTGCAGTCTTCACAGGGGCCACTGAGAACCTTGTGAAAATTCAGACTCCGGGGGCCTCCCTGGAGATTCTGATCCTCGGAGGCTGGGTCGGGGCCCTGGGATCTGCATACCCACCCCCAGGGGCTGCCCTGGGCTGTGAAGATGGAGGACCTAGCTGCGCTGTGGTCTGAATGGTGCCTGGCGCACACATCTACAGACACAGCAAATGCCTGCAACATGTCCCCAGACTCCTGAGGAGTGAGGGATGTCTGTGTCTCAGCTGGGGTCCTGATAGGAAACGGACGGATGGACCTCTCGAGTTAGAAGAGTTCGAGGAGGGTCAGTTTAATAAGGGATCTTTATATGAGCAGGGCTAAGGTTTTCAGAATGGACAGGTGGTCTGGAGGGGCCACAGAAGGCACGTCATGAATCTCCCTAAATTCGTCCCAAGTTCACAACGCGTCTCTGCCCGGCCGTCTGCCACCACCACACTGCCTGCCTCCCACCTGCGCTGTCTCTTGCCTAGTTTAGAATCACAGCTTCCAAACTGGTCCCCTTCCCCCAGCCTTGCTCCCTTCCAACCCACCTTCCAGAAGTTTCTAACATGCATATCTGATCGTGCCACCTGCCTGACAGATTCCTTCCAAGGCCCCACTGCCTGGCCCAGGACAGGGTTCCATCTCCTGCCCAGCCCTCGGGGCTCCCACCAGCTTCCTTGCCTGGTCGTGCAGACACCATGCTGGGGAACCAGCGATTCCCAAGAGGTTCCTGTCTCCTTTGTGTGCCTGCTTTCTCTGACTGGAATCCTTCCCCACTAGTCGGAGAAGGTCCCTCCATCTTCAAGAGTCTGCCCCTAGTGGCACCTCCTCCAGGAAGCCTCCCTGACCTGCACCAGGCCTCCTTTCTCTTTACTCCTGGCCTGGGCCTGGAGCCCTGGTAGCTGCTAGCAGGGGGCAATGCCAGGCTCAAATCTGCTCACTAAGAAGTTTCTTTCAGTAACTGCAGTATCCTTCTGGCCACCTCCCCCTCCATCCCCAAGCCCTGGGTTTGGATCTTGTCCCCATCTGGAGCACAGGGGAGCCTCTATTCCACTACAGCCAGGTCCAGCCTGATCTGGGGCACTCACATTTCAGCGGGGTCTGCGGTCACATCCGAGCTGTTCAATTTCACCTCAATCAGCAGCACTCGGGGTACAGAGCCCAGCCCTGTGGGTTTGGTGACCATCAGCACCAATTACATGAAATGCCAGTCGCCAGGGCAATTCCACCTTCGTGCAGGCTGAAAGAAGAAAAACTGTTCCTAAAGGTAATTGAAGCCAAATGGAGACCATAGGGCTCCTTCTGGGGAACTGACCCTCCTGGCCCCGCTTCCTCCCACAGTGTCCAAGCCGATCCCACCCACCACACATGCTGATTTTTTGTTCAGTTCTCCTTTGCTGGAGTCCAGGTTCAGTTGCTTTGAGCAGTTGAGTCGACCGTCCAGGTGGCAGTGGTAAACTCTAGGATTATAAAAATAATATACACAGAGAGAAAAGAGAGCAGTGTGGCAGAGCCAGAGGGCTATTGGGTTACTTCTGAGACCCACTGACTTCTAGAATCCGTCCAACCTTCTTTTGCATCCATTGTGCTGAAATTGACTATGAATCACCTGCCAGCAGTTCCTCTGGCCCGACTCTGAGCCTGGCCCATTCTCTGGTGTATCTGTGACTTTTCTATGGAGCAAAGGCTTGGTTAATAAGAAACCAAAATTAGTAGTTAAAGGTATTCGGTCTTGAAATCAATTCATGACGATTGATGGTTTTATCTTTTTTTTTTTTTTCAAAGGTGTCTTTTTAAAAATTTTACTTAGTGTTAAACAGCTTTCAGTTCAGTTCAGTTGCTCAGTCGTGAGGTATAAATTCAGATACCATATCATCTACCCTTTTAAAGTATACAATTCAATGGGTTTGGGTATGTTACATACTTTTTCTTTAAATTATGGAATAGGGGCTTCCCTGGTGGTTCAGATGGTAAGGAATCTGCCTGCAATGTGGGAGACCTGGGTTCAGTCCCTGGGTTAGGAAGATCCCCTGGAGAAGGGAATGGCAACCCATTCCAATACTCTTGCCTGGAGAATTCCATGGAACAGAGGAGCCTGGCGGGCTACAGTCTGTGGGGCTGCAGAGTTAGACACGACTGAGCGACTAACATTTACACTTCACATACAATATAAGATTTTGGATTTTCACCCCTTCTAGTGAAATACATTCATTAGAATGTGCAACCATCCACATTAGTTGCAAAACTTTTACCTCACCCACCAAACTGTCATCTTTATCAGAGGTAGTCAGACTATCAAGGTGAAAAGTGAAAAAATATCAGGTTTCCCAAAGGTATGAACCAAGCAAAAGTGCAAGCAGCTATTAGAGAGTTCTAGAAGCTGCTGGTCCTTGAACCTGGGCTCCGTGGAGAAGGGGGATTTGACTCATTGTCTGCAGCATCAAGACTGGTGTCAGACACATGTCAGCACGTAGTCAACGCTGCTGAGGCTTGCTCTAGGAAATGTCTTGAAGTCAGGGTGCTGTGTGGGAACCTCCATAAAGGTGTGAGCTTGGCAGCCCAGGAGGCAGGGGTCTCTGTGGTGCCCTGAGGGAGGTGATGGGGTCTGGGATCTGCCATGTCCTGGGACCACTCAGGGTCCCAAGCCGGGCACTACCCACCTGTGTTTGCCAGCCTGAAGCAGCTTGTGTCTGTCATAACACTAGGTATTTTTCCAGGACTCTTTTTTTCTTTTTTTAAGCTTTGAAAGAATTTTACAATGAGAAAATGCTTATACCATATTCATAAAAATGAAAAACTGTATTGTTTGGGAAGGAGAATGTTCTAGTTTTGTGTTCAGGAAAACATAGATATGATAGAATTCTCTGGATTTCTGGAAGAAATTAACCATGATGCAAAATGCTACATGGGCGGTTTGTGAGTCTCTAATTCTGTTCTGCTGTAATCCACCACCCTAACCCATGGCACAGTTTGGCTGCTGGGCAAGCCCCTCAGCCCGGCCTCTACCTGGCAGTGGGGTGAACTCAGAAGATTCAAGTCACCCGCCCTGAGCCACAAGCCCTCATCCCACACCAGGCCACCTCTGCCTGCCCTGCTGGCCCATCTCCTGCTTCTCCCTGAGCTCCAGCCACTCAGGCTCTCATCTGCTCCCCAGTTACCAGCCAGCCCCTCTTTCTGGGATGGTCTCCCCCGTCTTTGTCAATTAGGCTGTAAGCTTGTCCCATTGGCCCCAGTATTTGGGACACTCCTTGGCACATAGGAAGTGCTCAACTAATATTGCCTAATGAGCAAGTGATGGGCAGAGCCATCAGGAGTCCCACCCTCCTGGCTGTGCTGACTGCTTCCCGTTCTGCCCCTTGGGACCTCCATTCACCCTGCTTCATGCAGGATATAAACGCTGTCCACACTGAAGGGCTCACACTAAGGTGGCCCTGTGGCTGGATGCCTGGGGCATTTGTACTTAGACAAATAAACACCTTGATGATCTCCCGCGTGGGCTTCCAGTCTTCCAGGAGCTGCCAGAGGAGCAATCTGTTTTGTGGCTGGGCTGCAGGTCTCTCACCAGAGGGTGCCTCTGAACCCTCTCAGCAGCCAGCCCCCCTCAGGAAGGGGGCCGTCCGTAACTCTGGGGCTGTTGCCGGGACAAGATGACTGTCCCTGAGCTCCTGACACTGGCTCCTCCTATACCTTCCCTGCCAGGCTGCCTGGAGCCTCGGGTGATGGAGAGACCCAGCCTCCCAGCCTGCCTGTGCTCGGAGGCGAGGAGACCCATAGCTGGCAGGGCCGGTGCCAGAGGCTTGACAGAAAGCCGCCCGCCAGGCTATGGAATCAGGGCGTCTATAAAAAGTCAGAGGGTGATTAGCCCCACCCTTTGGTTATTCGGCACTGAGCATCCAGGCTCACACCAGAGCGGACCCCTGTGGGGCAATGACACGTTTATGGTCTCATCAAGAAGGATGAGAGGCCCAAGCCCCATGAAACGGCAGGCATTGCCCGCTGGCCCAGCTTGCAGGGCAGAGGCGTCAAGAGCCGGCTGGGTCCCCGGCGCCATCCGTCTTGCCAGGCGCCCCGAGAGATTAGACAGATGCTGGTGCCCGCCTCCCAGGAACGTGGAGCTTCTCTGGGACCAAGGAAGATGGGCAAATCCCGCATGTGAAGGCATAGTGTTTGAAAAGGGGTGGGCTGGAGTTTGAATAATGAGACGTGGGCGAGGGGCTTCCTGGGGTGGAGAATGTCAGCCGTGGGCCTTCCACACACTCTTGTCACATCACCGGCTGGAACTTGGTTTACAAATCTAGAAGCGGGAGCCTCATCCAGTAATAATAATAATAGAACGAACCATTGGTGTTTGTGGATTTTCTCCTTTCTTTAACTCTGTTTCTCCCACTCAGACATGCACGGGTACCCCACAAGCAACACACCCAGATGCCTCGCACTCAGTCTAAATCCTTTCCAGACGTGCTCTGTGCTGGGCCTCTTGCCGGCAGGGGAGCCAGTCGGCCAGCCCCTCCCTTGGGGAGCCCGGTATCTGCTGGGGAGACCCTCATCGATCAGATAATCCCACAGCTAGCAAATCACACTGTGACAAGTGCCAGGATGGAGCAGTTTAACTGGGAGATAGAATCTGACATGGCATTTTGCTGACGGGGCTTTTGAAGCCCAGATAAGTGAGTCTGGGCCATGGGACAGCTGAAAAGAAGGGGAGGTGGCCCCTGATTTCAGAGTTCCCTGCTGGGCCCCTCCAAGCCCTACCCCAGACATGGAGGGTGTTTGAAAGGGTGGTCAGGAGCTGAGCTGCCAACTAGATTGAAGACTCAGGGGTTTGGGGGGCTGATCTGCCTTCCCTCGGGTGCTGTGAAATGACTGGGTTCGTTGTGTGATGCCAAGCCCCACAGCAGAGCATGGCGGGTCCAGACCTCGTTGGCCCGGACACTCAGTTGTACAATGAAGCACTGTCCGGGGACCCGCCGGACATGTGAAGCCTCACATGTAAACTGGTGTGCCTGCTGCCAGGAGGGGCTGAGTTCTGGGCTGGGACGGAGGCAGGTCAGAGGAGAAAGCAGGTTCCAAAGACCCAGGGGCGAGGGGGCTGCTCCCAGGATGGCACCGCCCGGTGCCCTGCTGTCTCCTGCATGCATCCACGCACACAGCTGCTGAGCTCTCGCCAGGCTGGGCCTCGCCAGCCCTGGGCTCCTGCTGCTCAGGGCCTGCGGCCACCTGCGATGGTTCCGTCTGTGCCAGATGTGGGCAAAGGTGTGCACGCGTGCAAGTGTGTGCCCCGGCCTGTGGGAAAGTCTGGGGGCCAGGGCACCTCGGGTAAGATGGGGAATGTCCATTAGCTCAATGTGCTCCCGTGCCCAGGGAACTCCCCTCCAGACATGCCAGGGAGTTCCTGGAACACCAAGAGTGATGTCAGGACCCTTCCAGGGGGAAGCTGCTTCCTGACTCAAGGAGGAAAACCACACCCCAAGCCAACATCTTTCTGGGCAGTTGGAAGGGGGCTGACAGCAGAGACAACAAATGGGTCACCGGGGCTCCAAGGAAGCCGTCGCTGTGCCAGGAAGGACCGGGGAGAGGGCGGGTCTGGCTTTCCTGGTCCACTGGAAAGCCCCACAGATGCCCCTGCAGGCCATGAGGAGAGCCTTTCCCCTTCCCCCTTTTATCTCCTGCTCACAGCATCCCCAGAGTCAGAAAAGAGAAATTAGGATTGTCTCCATTTTCAGACACAGGGTTGAGGGCTGGATGAAGTTGGGTGACTTGTCCGGTGTCACGAAGTGGCAAAGAGCCGGTTGGGAAAAGACCCCCGGGGGTCCCCGCTCCACATGGAGCCTCCACCCAGAGTCAGCAAGTGGGCGCAGGCTGTGTAGTCTGTGGAAGTATTAGGTTCACATCCATGTGCCAGGCAGCTCCGAAAAGCTGAACGCCTTTTAACATCCTCAGGATTAACATCCTTTTAATGTCTCCAGCTGCCATGTTTGCCAGTGGCTTGATTGTATTTATTCCTTCTATGTATTCCAAATATTCACATTTGTGTTTGAGGTGGCAGTTTGGAAAAATGCTTTGGGATGGTGTACTAGCTACCCCTCCCAGCTTCATTCACTCCGTCCAGATTATTTGCAAGGAATCGGGTGGCTCAGCCACTCGAATGGTTTTGTCCACACATCTCCCAAACTGCGCAAGACGCGGGGTCGTTCCTTTGCCTTCAGATGTCCGAGGTTCCGAAGACACGGCTGCGTGGGGAGCGCGACGGCTGGTTATTTATTGCCATCCTTTGGTTTACTGGGGTCTCCATAAAACCTGCTTATTGAGTCAGAAGCTTTGTGGTCCGGGTTGTGTTCTGGGGATTTCAGGTTCTGCCGTGTTTGATTTGTCATTTTGAGAAAAGCCACAAGTTTTGTTTTGTTTTGTTCTGTTTTAAACAAAGGAATTTCAGGATTTGTGGGGAAGCTGGAGAGAACACTGCCTCCTGAAAGAAAAAAAAAAAAAAAAAACGGGAAGAAAACATTTTCTGGGGGCATTTTCAAGGAAATAGAAGTTACAAAGATTTGGGACAATTTCTTATGCTTCAGTTCTGAAGTTCTTAAGTCTCTCTCTGTCTCTCTTACACACACACACACACACACACACACTAATGAAATAGCTAAATGAAACAAAAAGGAAAGCTTTGGGAGAATAAAAAAGTTACCTCTATAAACTTTTCAAAGGTTTCCTAGTTTTCAAAGGGAAACACAGTTAAAGCTTATTTGCCAAGGTGAGAAAAATGCCTCACATTTATTTGGTTAGAATGTCATCTTTTATAAAGACATTTCTCGTTTCTTCCATGGAGAATGCACATTTTAAAACTAACTGAAAACTGGTTGCCTTCATGCCCGGTTTCTCCTAAAAGATTCATACAGAAATCCAGGGCACTTCACCCTGGAAATAACACTGCCGCCGATTTCTCTGTGTGTTTATAGGGAGAGAGCGAGCATTTTCACGCTGCTCGAACGGCTCTCCTTCTCTGCTTCTCTGCTACAGATTCTGAAGTAACTACCAGGGCAGAAAAGCCCATCCTTCCTCTTTCGAGTCTCTTTCTTTCCCTCCGTGTGGGTTTTGCTTTCAACTGATAACTATTAAAGAGATCGTTCAACTCACAGAAATAACCCGGTCATCCTGAAGGCAAACTTCTGATCAGCAAAGGCATACTGAAAGCTCATTTTCATCCAAATGCCACTCAAGATATAGTTCATCTGTTTGTGTTTTTATGCACATTAAAGGTCCAAAATGGGTACCAATTTCGTGCAGTAGGATCACACCCTCCAAAACCGATGTTATTAGGTGTACTACGGATGACAGCAAAGCACAAACTGAACCGAGCAAGGAGAATTCACCAGCAGCTCACACATAATAACTGCCTCCAACAGGACTGATGAATACCTCCTCATGTGGGGTCTTATGAATAAACACCCCCTCCTTTGGCGATAGGGGAGTTGGTTCATTAAGTAACAGCGTTAACAGCAAGCAACTCTCCTTCTTCACAGCATTCCAAACAGGTGTTAATTGATCACAAAGAGCATTCTCACTCCCCCTCAGAACAGTCGGCATTTCAAAGGCCATGCCCCCTGCCCCCCACCCCAGCACACTGCAGCAGTGTGGTGACCACAGCTGCCCCAGTAACTGGGGGTGGACTCACTATTCAAGCCCCATGCTGGAGCCCAGCAGACCAGGGAGGGATCGGCCGGCTTGCCAGACTCCCACCCACCGAACGGCCAGCTGGTTTCACTGTGCAAATAATTGTCTCCCTCCACGTCCGATGAAGCAGTGTGTCCGCTGCAAAGGGAGAGTTCTGAGGACCTGTCATTTTTGACATCTCTACATCAGGGCTTAAAAAAAAAATCCACATCAGGCAGGAAATGTGTCCCATGGCTGACAGTGTTGAGGTCTTTCATTTGGATTTCTGGTGTCACAGATGTGATCTGAAATATTTCTGCATAGTGTCAGGAAACGCTGACAGTTATGCGAATACCCTGCTCCCTTATCTCACCAGCCCTCCTTCCCACAAGCTGCTGAGAAGTGTGGCTTCGCTGAGGCCCTGAGCTGACACTGTCAGCTGGGCCCTGCCCCTATCCAGCACTGGCAGAGCTGAGCCCAGACGGGCCCGTGTCCTCCACACACCACTGCCTGCCGTGCACAAGGGCAAGGGGACAGCCTAGGTCACACCCCAGTCGCTCTCAGAGGTGTCCCGCCTGAGACGATCAGCTAAATAGTCACCCTACGTATAAAAAAGTGTGTGGACGTATATTCCCTTATGCAGTCCATGCAGTGGCTGCACCCATGGGTGTTTGTTCATAATCTTAGGCCAATGAAACAAACCCTGCTTCCCCTACACACACACAGACACACACACACACTCTCTCTCTCTCTCAAGTTAGAACCAAGTGAATTGCATCCACAGGATGCCTGTGTTCCCAGCATGAATTTCACAGCCCAAATTCGGGTATTTGATTGAAATTCTCTGCAAATAGGGGGTGGGGGTGTGTTCACCTGTGTGTAGCAGAAGAGCCTGCGG